>JAYESA010000001.1:114128530-114433530 GCA_036927795.1 Iris macrosiphon | reverse complement strand
CTCTATCGTGACGCTTAATTCGTATAGCATCAACAAAGTCAAAACCAAAAGTCTTCACCAAGACCTTTTGGTCTTCAGTCAACTCCCATGATGACCGCCACTCACCATGCTCTCGTAATTTTACATCTGGATAATCATAACGCTATATATATATATATCGTTAGTAGAATATAATACGCTTAACAATAATAATATTAATTATCTAAAAATTATATTACCGGTCCTGCGAAAACCAGACTAGAAATGTGAGACTCTCGTTCACGTTCAATGGCCGAAATTGTAGGTCCACCGGGTATGCGTTCGTCATTTTGAAAAGCCATATGTATTTATGATTATAATATTACATAAAAAATTCATAATTAAATTTCTATTTAACTATTTTCAAGCTTTTGAACTATTTTACCTGTTTTTTTCTTTTGTATCTTCTTCCTTTTGAACTCTTTAAGCCTTCAGTTTCTCCTATTGAGTTCTCTCACTAGAGAAACTCTCACAAATTTTTTCTTTCTTCTCTTTCTGTGAACTTTCTGTGAACGGATTTCCCATTCTTATATATGCATTCTAATGCATTAAAATTAAATTTTTGATGCTCCCAATGTATGCATTCATTTCAAGATAAAAACCCAATGTATGCATTCATTTCAAGATACAAAACCCAATGTATGCAGCATTCATTTCAAGATACAAAAGTACATGGGTTAGAGAGAGGGAGAGTCACGGGTAATATTTAGAGAGAGAGGGAGAGAAATAGACAAGGGTTAGAGAGAGAGAGAGAGTCACGGGCTAATAGTTAGAGAGAGGGAGAGAAGTGGACAAGAGAGTGTCACGAGAAATAGAGGGAGAGAAGAGGACAAGAGAAAAAGAGGAAAAGAAAGAAGAAAGTGGTCGGAAACAGAGAGGAGAAGAGAGGAGAGAGGAGAGGAGAGGAGAGGAGAGAGAGAGAGAGGAGAATAGAAGAGAAGAGGAGAGGAGAGAGAGAGAGAGAGAGAGAGAGAGAGAGAGGGGAGAAGAGAAGAGGAGAGGAGAGAACGAGCGGGAACAGAGAGGAGAAGAGAGGAGAGATGAGAGGAGAGAGAGGGATAGGAGAAGAGGAGAAGAGGAGAGGAGAGAGAAGAATAGGAGAGGAGAACAGGAGAGGGAGGCGTGGAAAAGGAGGAGAGAGAGAGAGAGAGAGAGAGAGAGAGAGAGAGAGAGTGGACGGGTGTGAGTGAGAGAGAGAGAGAGAGAGAGATGAGAAGAGAGATGAGAGAGTGTGAGTGAGAGAGAGGAGAGAGGAGAGAGATGAGAGAGATGAGAAAGGAGAGGAAAACGTGACGTTTTTCCTAGGAAAAATGTCATTCCAAAAGGCGTTTTCCTATATATATATTTTTTTTTAATTTGCTCCGTTAACTCCATTAACTTTAAGTAACGAAAAGCATAAAACGTCCTTAGAAAGGGCGTTTTGATGCTCTGATTGTAAAATTTTAAAATATAATGCTTTCATTGAAAATATTTCAAATTTTTTTGCTCTCAACCAAATTTTCCGAAATTAAAATTAATATTACAAAAAATTGAATAATTAATTTTTATTCTAAATTTATTATGTCAGGTGTCATATTAGATATCATATAATGTTATTTAACATAAGAATAACTTATTTTTAAAAAAAATTGAAGATATTAATAACATTACTCTAAATAAATGCATTAAATAAAGAATCTTAATGAGTCTTTTGTAAAAGAAATTAAAAAACACTCAACTAAGTAAATTATTTAGATTGAAGTCATTATGGAGTATTTTAATTATGTTGCATATTTTATTAGTCAATAAATATTACTAATATCAGTGAATTGAAAAAATGGGAGAGGAAATATATGGAGATTAAAAAGCAAGCAAATAACCAGCTAGTAAAGGCATATTTTTAACCTTTATTTTTTTTGGAATAGTTGGAGAATATGAAATTAAGACTAAGAATAAACATGTTAAGATAAATAAATGTGAAGCAAAGTTCATTCGTATTTATATATTATAAAAAAAATATTTATAGCTATTTAGACATTTTTCATTTGTTATAAAATTTACATACACTTTTAATTTAATATTAAGCCTATTGACCTACGTTTTTAGTTTGGACAAGTATTATTTATAATTTAAGTTCATTAAATGTTTTAAATTACATGAGCAGCCTAGAAACAATCTCAAGTTTCACCTAGTTTAGTATGAGCTCAAATTTAGATTGGTCTTAAGCTTGAAACTACTTTTCTTTGGAGAGTTGGAGAAATTATTGAATGTGCCAGACGTAATATATTATTTACATACAAACTGTTAGATTGTCATGAAAATATGTGTTCGCATACATCTCTATACAATCTAATGATTGGAAAGAAAAAAGGTACACTGCGTCCGGCCCATACAATAATTTCTCGGAGAGTTGAGGAGATGATTGCTCAAAACTCAGGTATTTTATTCTATAGATCCGAGTTGTTGACATTGTAACTCGTGCCTCTTGATACTCTTTCGAATATTTTATTTTACCTGATAAATAATTTAAAATTTAATTAAAATTTATCTACAAAATTGTAAGAACAACTATTAATTAGTTAGAAAATAATGGAGTGAGTGAGATTAATTAACTAGAAAGAGAGAGAGAGTTCTACACCATTGATACCATTGATATGCTTACATGCTTTAATTATGACCTTCTTTGTAATTTTTGTTTTTGCAGCACCACTTTTCTTCATGATATAGATAATATCCTAATTTCAAAGTTAATTTATTTTAGGTAAGTGGAAACTAAAATCCTCCACTTTTGTTTTCAAAAGTTTTACATAATATTTTCTCTAAATTTAAAGTTAGGCTACTTAGGGTATTGTACTTTAAGAAATTTTACATTCTAGTTGACAGAGCTTCTATAATGAAATTGCACCCAAAAAAAAAAAAAACTCCAAAATGGTTCTCAATTTCTATCCTTCATGGCAGAAAATAAACGATCAAATTAATAATTTAGTTTGACAGTTGGGCACAATATTAATTTCTATGAGAGATGAAAAATTTATATGATAGCTCATAAATTCTTTATCCTACATCAACACCACGTAGAATGAAAATTGAAATAGAAATCACTATTGGAAAAAAAAAATTCTAAATTTTTTCTTTATCAAAAAATTAGGAGAAATACAAACCGTATTGGAGACAGCCTTAGTTTACTTTGGCTAGAGAATTTCTACGCCCACCACTGAATACACAACCTTCAATTAGCTTATGTAAAAAAGTAAGGCGTGATTCCAGGATAAAGTACAAAAGAATCTTTTCTTAGATTTGTGTTTTTGTATTTAAAGTCCCTTGACTTTAATTTTTTTTTTTTTTTTTTTTTGTTCGATTTACACCTATTTTAGATTCAGCCATTAACAAACGTTATTTTAGATATGAAATGACTAATCTATACCTCCATAATCTAATCATAATCATAATTCTCCTAACTAATCATAACCATAATCCTCTCACCTCTCTCTCCAGCCGGCTGCAGGAGGAGGAGGAGGCTGTGGGAGGAGGAGGCAGGCGGCGGGGGTAAGAGGGTGGAAAATGAGGAGGGGAGGAGGAGGAGGCACGATGGGGGGAGGCGGAGGAGACACGGTGGGGGAGGAGGAGGCACGGTGGGAGGAGGAGGGAGGCAGAGCAGCACCGTGTTCGGGGGGGGGGGGGGGGGTGGTGGAGGGGAGGGGGGGGGGGGGGGGGGGGGGTTTGTTGAGGGCTGGATGGGTGAGGAGGAAATGTAGTTTATGATTTTTAATTTTCAATTTTTTTTTTTTTTTTTTTTTTTTTAGCTTACTATCCTAACGTTTGGTTACCGGGAAGGAACATTTTGATCGAAAATTTTATTGAGGGATAATTTATTTGCTGTAAGCGTCTAATATGTCTTATATTGCTTATGAAACAAATCTAAGAAGAAAAAAATTGTACTTTATTCGGTGATTCCATAAAAACAAAATTGATTATTGGGTGGATTAGTTGTGGGTGATGCATGGAAGGTGCCGCCCACATAAAGTAACATAAGCTTATGTCATTGATAAGAATTTAACATTTTCAATTAAAAACAAACCTTAATTTCACTTTCTTTGATAAACATATGCTGGCTTGACCTACCTGAGGCCTCTTCTAGACATAATGAGCACATTAAATTATGTTATCTAAGTTAACCTTCAAAATGTACATAATTGTTTCTATTAAATATGAGCACATCGTAGAATTATATAACATATGAGAGTAGTTCAAATTGACATATAAGTATTTCATGGTAACGATCTTAAAAATTCAATTATTATTATTATTTTCCTCCAACACAATACTCTAGGGTATCATTTGGTTCAAATTTTTTAGAGTTGTCAATGAGTTTTTGTTTTTTTATCTATATTTGGTAAGTTGAGATTGAAAATTAAGAAATAATATGAAAGACTTTAGTTTTTCACAATTGTGAAAAGGTAAAATCCAAAATTTTTCTTTGAAACATTTTTTATTTTCGGAGAATATTGGTTTGGTGTATTAATTTTTTTTTTTTGGACGGTAATATCCGCAATAATTCCATTTGAATTTAAGTAAAAGTAGCATTATGAAATTATTAAAAGAATATTTTATAAAAAAATTAAATAATTAAAATTCTTATTTGCGGTTAAACCAAATATAGAAAAGGGAAATTGAAAACTTTTAGGTGCATATATATATATATTTTTTCAACCTAATCAAACATGCATATGAAAAATGTCAACTAAACAGTTATAAAACGTTTAAAATGCACGACCAAAAAGACTTCCCTATAGTGCTATAATTTTATGTTAAACTCCTTAATGTTGGACAATAATTATAAATTTATGATAATAATTGAGGACTATATATTTATATTATTATAACATAATTGAATTATGAATGTGCTAATGTCATGGTGTGTAATTGGCCGGGCGGGTCTGAATCCGGTTCGGGCCCGGCTCGGCCCATGAAGTTAGCTGGTCCGGGTTGGGTCCAATATTTCGACCCGTAAATCCGGCCCGGTGAGTTAGCGAGCACAGTTCGGTTGAACCCGGAAAGTCCGATCAGACCGGCTTGGTCACCGACCCGGTCCAAGTCCGGTCCAGCCCCTATTTGACCCAAAGATTTTTTGTTTTAATCAATATATCCGTTGGTGGGTATTTTGACCAAAGTACTCCCATTTTGGTGGTCGTTTTAGGAGTATTTTGCTTATTTTTAAAATAACCAAAATATCCTTATAACAACTATATTTTAGGGGTACTGGGGGTCATTTTGCATCAAAAATTCTATAAATAGGCCATAATCATAAAAAATAACCACAACAATTTTTTTTCCCTCTCTTAAATTTTTTGAAACAATATAGTGTGAAAATGCTATTTAATATCATGGAAAATGATTAACTATCACAGCAACCGCAAGATTAATAATCTCAACGCACACCACAACCTCAACCCACACCGGAACAAGACTTTGAATCAGAAATTTGGTATCGTTTTAGCGGAGTTTACAATGAGCGTTGTACGGAAAGAAAATACTCGAATATAATTCTTGTTGAATGCTTGCATTGTAGGAAACAACTCAAATGGAGCATAACTGTGTTACAAAGGAAGCTACGCAGGCATCTGAAAATGTGTATGAATATCTAGTTATCGTGTATTTTTTTTCCGAAATTTTTCAAAAAAAAGAAGATTTTTTTGCATAATTGCAAAAAAGGAAAATTTTTTGGGTATTTGCTGTGAGAGGGACAACTCGCCAAGTTAGTTGGCGGGTTGAGGGTGGGAGAGAGAGACCGCCAACTTGGTTGGCGGGAGGGAGTTGGGACCGCCAACTCAATTGGCGAGGTAACCAAAAGATATATATATATATATATATATATATATATATATATATATATATATATATATATATATATAATTTTTTCTAAATCAATTAAATTTTGTAAATGGATAATAACCAATTTTCTATTATAATATCAAAAAAAATTTACATTGATAATACAAAAACAAAATTATTTATTAAAAATTTTAAATCCAAAAATTTAAATAAACCAAAAATATCAAATAAATAGTGTTATGGGATATTTTAACAAATGCCCCTACAAAAAATGTCAAAAGTAGTATATACCCAAGTAAAAAAAAAACTAGCAAATGCTCAAAAAATAAAAAAAATTTGGTTAAAAGAGTGCGTGCATTTCTTAAAATTTTATTTCATCCGTAAAAATAATAGGAGCATTTGCTATTTTTTTTAAGAGGAATTATATGCTAGTTTTAACATTTTATTTTGGGGCATTTGCTAAAATATTCCTAGTGTTATCTATTAATTTCTCTCAAAATTGTTTCGGTATTTTATTTTGAATCTATAAAATTTAAATATATACAATTATCTATGTTATTTAAATAGAAATAATTTTACATACGGATAATAATAATAAAAAAATTGGGAAAAATAGATTTTAGAATTTCACTTTTCTAACAAATATATATAGATCATTGTATATATATTTATCTATATATAATTATCTATATATATTTATCTAACAATTTTTTTTATTATTATCTGTATGTAAAATTATTTCTATTTAAATAACATAGATAATTGTATATATTTAAATTTTATAGATTCAAAATAAAATACCCAAACAATTTTGAGAGAAATTAATAGATAACACTAGGGATATTTTAGCAAATGCTCCCATGTTAAAACTAGCATATACCACTCTTAAAAAAATTAGCAAATGCTCCTATTATTTTTACGGATGAAGTAAAATTTTAAGATATGCCCTCACTCTTTTAACCGAAATTTTTTATTTTTGGGACATTTGCTAGTTTTTTTTTTTCTGGAGATATATACTACTACTTTGACATTTTTGTAGGGACATTTGCTAAAATATCCCATAACACTATTTATTTAATATTTTTTGGTATTATTTAAATTTTTGGATTTAAAATTTTTAATAAATATTTTTGTTTTGGTATTATCAATGTAAAGTTTTTGTGATATTATAATAGATAATTTGTTATTATCCATTTACAAAATTTAATTGATTCATAAAGAAATTATATATATATATATATATATATATATATATATATATATATATCCAACTCCTTATGGTTACCTCGTCCAATTGAGTTGGCGGTCTCAACTCCCTCCCGCCAACTAAGTTGGCGGTCTCTCTCTCCTACCCTCAACTCGCCAACTAACTTGGCGAGTTGTCCCCCTCACAGCAAATACCCAAAACTTCTCATCTTTTTCGCAATTATGCGAATTTTTTTTCCTTTTTTTGAAAAATTTCGATTTTTTTCTAAAGATGTATCATTTTTAATATATTTTATTATTGTTAGATAAGTCATGCAACATATGTTTGAGTTTCAGCTTTCAATCTCTATACAAACTTTATTCGCAGTATTACAAATAAATTTTGAAGAGAGGTTGAAAAGCTGAAACACAAATCTATCTTGCATGCTTAAGTAAAAAAATAATATATATTAATTTTTTTATCTTATTTATGGTATTCTTATGTATTATTAATATTAGTATTAGCTATTAATAAAATTATGCATCAATTAAATTTTTATTTATTTATATTAGGATAAGAATTGTTTATATTTAATATTTTTGGTTATAGAAATGATCTCATTAATTAAATAAAATATTTATTCAATTATCTTTCTATTATCTCATTAATTAAATCAAATTTTATCCTCTAATTATCAATTATAACTTATATATAAAAATCTTAATAAAAATATATATAAAACATTTAAAATATAAAAATCTTAACAAATGACTTATATATTAACATATGTCTATACTCTAAAATTTTATATTTTCTATTTAAATTTATTAACTTATTATATAGATAACTTATATATAGAATGCAAATAAAAAAATAATTCGGGCCAACTCGGCCCAATCGTGAACCGGTCCGGACTTAATCCGGTTCGGTCCGATCCTATCCTGACTGAATCATAGATCCGGACTGGGTCCAATTTTTTTTTTCTTCTGGGTCAGACTGGTCTGGCCCGCCTCTTCTCCTAGGTTAAGTCCGACCCGACCGAATCCTGTCAAATCCGATCAGCACAAACGACAGGCCGGTCCGGATTGGCCCAATAAAGACCTTGATGTTAATAAAACATATATTTATGAAAATATGTAATTAAAGTTAACTTTTACTTTAAATTACTTGAACCAATCAAATTTATAACCTTTTTGGTGGAAGAAGTCCCAAAGGCATTCTCAATACTCAGCATATAGCAATCAATATTTCTAAAGGCAATATTCCATATTACATAACTAGGTTACTAAGTTTTCACCCTATTATATTACTAGTATATATACATATATTTTATATATTTTTTATAAATTATTATTAGAAAGACTGAAAATTTATTATAATTATTCTAGTCTTTATTAAAATTAGTTAGAAAGACTAAAAACAATCAGCTTAATTATTCTAAATCTATTATTATATATTATTTTATACACATTAAGACTATTTAGGAAGATCTAACTACTCCTATTAACTTTACTTAATAATTTTAGTTAGTAAATATATACAAGGATATATATGGAAAAAAAACTCACGACGAAGTTGAACTTTTTTAATTCTCGTGCATTGCATGTATTTCATACTATTTGTGGAAAAAAGGACAAACAATAATCCTTTACGTTTTGTTTGGGAAGCGAAAAAATGGAAGGAAGAAAAAATAGAGGGAAAAAGGGAGAAAAATGAAAAGTAATGATTTTTGGGAAGGGAGAAGAAAAAATGGAGGAGAAAAATTTGAGAAAAAAAAAATGTGGGTCTCACTAAATTTTTTGTTTTTCCAAAAGTGGAATGAAAATAGAGAGGTGAGAGAAAATTTGAAGAATTACCCAACTCCCCTCAAAAAGCTAAGCATAAAGTATGATTTTTCATAAACAAACATTTTTTTTTTCACTTTTTCCTTCATCTACTTTTTGGTCATCCAAACAAGAGTTTAGATAAGTAAAAATTAACTTCACCTTCATTTTATCTCCTTCATTTTTTTTCCTCTCAAATTTTTTTTACCTCTCCAAAAAAAAGTTTCCAAACACTCCCTTAAATTTTTCTACTTGAGAAAAGCAACAATATTTCATTAATTTTGTATTACTTTCGAAGAATAAACAAAATCCCATTATTTTTTTTATTACTTGGAAAGATCAAATAACATTCTACCATAATTTTGTTCTATACGTAATTACCTAACTATCAATGTTAAATTTAGTGAACAATCTTTAGTAATAAATATAGATAATGATATTTTGGAAACAAAAACTTTTGAGGATAAAGCTCAACTTTTTCTATTATATCTCTATTATTATATTGTGGCTTGAAAAGACTCTAAAATAAGCAGTCCAAGCGTACGTATATCCTCCACTAAATAAAAAAAAAATTTAAAAATTAATTTTTTTCTTCAGCGTGTATATACTCCTCACGTACAATGTACGTAAACGTGACTAGTAGTAGTATAGATCGATTTAGTATAGATCTATTTATAAGGGTAACTAGTTAAGAGGCTATATTATGATTATAAATATTGATTAGTCACTCTTTAATGATAGCGGCTGCCCAATTTGAATACTCAATGGAGGTTGGACATAGCTCAATTGTTTAACTTGTATTGTTGGTAGGATTTAACATTGATAAACAAGTTATTATTTAACTAGTTATTTTCATGAGCATATAATAAGTCTGATCTAGTTTCAAGCTGATCGCATAGCAAATTAATATTTCACGACACTTATCCAGTATATCTATTCTTTGTTACAGTATATTTATTGCTAGCATTCACATATATCTGTTCATGGCTAGCTAGTTCTATATGATGATTATATGTCTTTCTAGTTCTCCTTATATTTCAGTGTTTTCATTCATCATGTATTTTCTTACACTGCTTTATAGTTTTTATCAATATAATAAAAATTGTTGTTAATGTTTGTGTTTCACTTCAATCCTGACTAGATAATATTTTTCAAAGGATCTTGAGGACTTCTGTCCTACCCATTATGGTCCAAGAATATATGACGATTATATCCCGGAGGTCCCAGAGAAGCCACTCCATATAGAGGAGACATCACCCGCAGTTGTTTAGTCAGCACTTAGCTTATCTTTATGTATTGGATTGTTCTAGACTTATAGACTCGAGTTGTATTATGTTGGGACTTATTTTGTGTTGAGATAGCTAGACTCTTAGACTCTGTCTTGTTGAGATATATATTATTTTGCCTCTCATGTTTCTTTTCATCTTTATCGTGCCATTACCTTCTTTATAGTTATTGTGGTTGAGTACATTGTGAGTTGATGATTATATGCATATTCATTGTCCTCCATTTGGAGTTGAAATATGTTGACAGGTTATGATATCATTGATAGATAAGCTACATTGGACCTAAACATCGTTCTACCGTCGATGCTGCGGCATAGGTTGGACGTACCCACGACTTATGTCCAAATTTCGAGTACGGGTCGTGACACGTCATGTAAAAAAAAAGAAAAAAAAATCTTCATTGAAATATAGAAATTTAAATTATGTTAAAATATTTTAAATATATTTTGTATATATTTTAGTTATGATTTATCATGAATATGTTTTAATTTTTTTGGATATGTGCTTAGTTAGATAATATCATTTAATTAATTTAAATATAATTTAAATTTTAAAATATTTTAGGATTTACATATGTTCAGGTAGTTAAGAGAATTTTAGGTTTTTAATTTTTGTTTGAAATACTTGAGACAACGACAACTACGGTTACTACTTAAATTTATTTTTTAGTTTCTAAATTAATTGGTTGATGATATACATACGGCTTAGAGGGCTCCAAATTGAAGCCACATCTAAGCCGCATTATATTAGTAGAAGAAGATGTGGATTTAAAGGAATTGGTAATACATATATTTCGGCCCAGGCCCATAGGCCCAAGCTCTATAAAGACTTTAGCGGCTGCGAATCCACATTCAATGGTCATCCCGACTCTGCACGTCACCCTCACATGATCTGCTTTCGTTGAATTGAGCAGACGTGTCTAAATTCGGCATGTCTCATGGTGGGAGGAAATCTGCAGTTATCATGGGCATCTCTGGACAGTCTACGTACATTTATCCATTTGGATTTCTCTCTCTCACATTTAAACCTGAGATAACTTCTTGGTCAAGCCAGTTCAAACAAGAAATTGAACTACAATGGACTAGGATTAACTACGTGTTAACTGCTTATAAAAAATAAAAAATATAAATATACATGAAAAAAAAAAAATAGTTGGAGTGGGCTTCCTATGAGTAATGCTATTCGTACCTCCAAAATATTCTTTCAGACTATTCCTTCTTATGTGGCGGCTGACGTGACATACTAAATAACATTATATGATAGCTGACATGGCAGCTGCCATAAAAATTTTAATCCACAAAATTAATCACCCAAATTTTTTTAATGTTAATTTTAATATTAATATTAATGTTAATTTTATGTTAATATTAACGTTAATGTTAATGTTAACGTTAATATTAATATTAATATTAATGTTATTTTAATGTTAATTTTAATTATAATTTATAATATCAGCTGTCACATTAATTATCATGTAATATGCCACATAAAAAGAAATAATTTGAAAGAATACTTTGGATGTACAAATAATATTATTCGTCCCCTATGTGGTTCTGCCTCTAATAACATGATGATAATGATGAGACTATCAATGACTATCCAAAAAAAAAAAATGGCTACATATAACGTCTTACTAATAAAAAAAAAAAAAAAAAAAAAATTACTAAATTTTTTTTTTTCCGAGAACTTTGTCATATATTATCTTTACCTTACACTCGGAATGGTTATATACTTATCTTACCCCTCTTGCATGCATGCATTCATGTGTGCAAGAAATAAGGAAACCAAAAATAATAGATCTGAGAGGAGGATCAAAATTTCTGGCGGTGAAAAAATATCATCAATGTTAATTTAATGTTGTTTTTGGAGATAAAAGATGTGGATCAACGAGATTCTAGCAAAATTTTTTTTTTTAAATAAGGTAAAAGTTAAAATATCTAGTGCAATAGCCAGTATTACAATTTAAGTAGTGTTGACGTCAAATTCAATACAAAAATTAAAGTATGAATATTCTATATATTATGTTGTTGCTACCGTGCCATCGTTTTGTTCTCTTAATCTAATAGCGGATCAACAAGGTGTCTTTCGATTCTTCCCTTCTTTCCACAATAGACGACAAGTAGTTGATAATAACACATGTACCGTTTGAGAGACGTCTCGATGTGATACCCTTCATCTTTTGAATATGTGTGGGAAAGACTTTTGGACGCTTAATGTTGTGGTGCTGGAAGGGATCTTTTGAATATGTTCGTTGTTGAATAATGGTAACATAAATTAACTTTTAAATATGTTTCGAAACCTGACTTAAATGAATTATTTCGTTGCAGTGTTGTTTTAACATTTGTAGTTTGACACCACAGAAATACAGAAAAATAAGTAACTGAAGCCAACGAACGTTGTCTTAGTGATGGATAACTTTTATCGCTGGCCAAATATAAAATTGTCCCATTAGCTTTTTTTTTTTTTTTTTTCCTCTCATTTTAAAATTTTCATTCCAAAAAAGTTTCTCCCAATCGATTCTGACCACCTCGCCCTCGTCCTCGTCCTCGTCCTCGTCCTCAACCGCCGAACCCGACCCCTCTGAACCCCCTCATCCCCCTCCTCGGTCAGACGTGCCTTCCAGACGGAGCCTTCCCTCTCGCACGCACCGCCTCTCAGGCGAAGTTCTCCTCCTCGTCTTTCTCGTGCGCGTCGCGGAGCCCTCTCGTGCGCACCGCCTCCCGACGAAGTCCTACGTATCCCTCTCTGTTTTATTTTTTCACATTTCAAATATTTTCACTAAAATTTGGTGGGCTGGTTATTAGGGATTCATTATTTTTGTTTGGTAAAGACATTCTCAAGTTGATGAATCTTGATCAAGTTAAGATTAATTAGATTTCCAGATTTTTTCTCATACACGGATACATATTCCTTCTTCTATATGAATATGGATCCGTTCTCCATCTATATACATTCATATAGTTGGATTGCTTTTTATATCGTCCATTAATTGCAATCTCCTAGATAGCAGCCTTTGAAACTTCAAGTTTTATTTATATATTATTTCTTTTTGATAAAAAAGTTCCTTAAAAAAATATAAAAAATTCAAAAAAAGCATCCTTTATATACCTATTGCAAAAAACATGGTCATTTTGCTACCACATGCTATTTTCGTCGGCGGTTTTGTCTGATTTATTCTCACTATCAAAAGCCTGGTCACTTAGTGGATAATTGTTTTCTACTTCATCCACATTTAAAAACTCATTTTTTCAAGCGGATACAGACAAGGAATTCCTCCTCGACATGCTTTCCGGTATCTCGGACTCACATTATTAATAGTACACAGACATCGACAGATATTCAACACCATCTTATTCAGTTAGAACTCCAGCTCCAGTGCCAACCTGTCTTTGCTGGCTTTTTTGCATCTGCCTCTACTAGTATGTCTACTTTTTGGATATTAGACTTTGGTGCTATGACTTCTGACATTAGTGTCTTATTTAATAACACATTTACCATCCCACTTTTCTCTTTACACATAGTAGATGGTTCTCGGTTGGTCATTACTCAATCAGGCTCCATTATTTCTGATATTTTGTGTCTTTCTTTTGTTTTACATGTTCCCCACCTTACTTTAAATATCATATCATTTAGTAGCATTTGTAAGAGTAAATTTATTGTTGTTTTTTATTCTCTCACATGTTATGTGAATGATCCTCGTACAAGCCAGATGATTGGTCGTGTTTGTAGGAAGGAGTGATTGTACCACTTAGAGTTTCTTCATCTTCCATCATCTCAACATTTGAGTTCTAGTCATGTTGCTATCGTCATGTCTACTACCAACTTGTGGCACAGACGCTTAGGTCATATTTCAGAGTCCTTCCTAAAGAGTTTATTTCATAGTGGAGCTATTGGACATGATTCTTTTTCTTCTCTATCTACATGTACGAGCTGTAAGTTTACATAACACATAGCCCTACTATTTCCTAACGGTTTATTTAAATCCAGTAGTAATTTTGAATTAGTTCATTCTAACATATGGGGACTAGCTCCTATCCCATCTATGAGTGATTTTCTCTACTACATGAGCTTTATTGATGATTACACCCGTTATACTTGGGTCTATCTTATGCATCACCGTTACGATCTCCTTACCATTTATATGACGTTTACTACTATGATTCACACTCAATTTAATACTAGGATTAAATTTTTTTGCTCTGATTGTGCTTGTGAGTATCCCTCCACTACGATGAAATCTATCTTGCAATCTCACGACACCCTTTTACAGTAGTCCTGTTCTTACACTCATGAATATAATGAGGTTGCCGAGTACAAACATTATCATATTTTTGAGACTACTCGTGCTCTTTGTTATCCTCTTCTGTTCCTCAAATGGTCTAGGCAGAGGCCATTCTTACTTCTGTTAATCTTATCAATATTACTCATTTATCTATTTTGTCTTGTCGTACACCTCATAAGAGTCTTTTTTTGTGTCCTTTTGATTATAGTATGCTTCACATGTTTGAGTGCACTTATTTTTGTTCTTCTTCCTTTGACTGAGAGCACAAAGATGACATCTCGATTAATCAAGTGTGTCTTACTCGGTTTTGTTTCGAGCATAAGGAATACCATTGTTATGATCACTTGGCCCGTCGTCTTCATATATCTCACCATGCCACCTTTCTAAAGGACTCTCCTTATTTTACTGTCTGACCTCCAGATGTTCACTTCTTGTTCCCCCATCACTGTCATCTGGTATTTTCATCGATCCTACTCCTTTGCTCCCCTCTCCTAGTATAGCTCCTCTTACGATGCCTTTGTTGCTGTGTCACGATGATCCTCCATATATTCCACCAGCCTCCGCTACACCATCTTCTCCACCATCTATGCCTCTACTACAATCTCTCCGGCAGTCCCAACGTACCCATTGACCTTCTTCTCATTTTACTCCTGACTGTTCCGGTCCACCGGACATGTTGGGTTTTGCTACCTAGTCTCATAATCCACAATTATATTCCTTTCTTACTACTATCCATACTACACGAGAGCCTAGATCTTATCAAGAGGTAGTTCAGTACCCTGAGTGGCAGGAGGCTATGGCAGATGAGTTTTGAGCATTTCAGTAGACAAGTACTTGGGATGTTGTTCCATTCCCAGACGGGGTCCAGCCTGTTAGTTGCAAGTGGATCTTCAAGATCAAGTATCGACCTAATGGATCCATTGAGCGATACAAAGCTCGTCTTGTTGCCTAAAGTTTTTCACAGGAGCATGTGATTGACTATGATGAGACCTTTGCACATGTTGCTCAGATAACCATAATTCATATATTACTCGTTGTTGCTGCCGGTCGTCAATGACTACTCTATTAGATGGATGTAAAAAAATACATTTCTTTACCGTTCTTTATTCAAGATTGTTTATAAACAGATTATTTTGCTAAATTTACATTTACATATTTTAAATTGATACTAAGTACCAAAAAAAAGCAAGGAGATAATATATTAATTTCTGTATTTTTGCTTAAACATGCTCACTATGTATAATCTGAAATAAGATATCCAATTTAAATATACTTATGTTGATACTTTTTTTTTGTTCAATTATAAAGAAATGCATATGATAATCGTAACAAGAATAAATTTTTTTATTTCTAGTCAATCATGTGGTAATCTAAATCTTTTTAGAGTAAATATTGTAGACTTGTCCTGAGGTTTTTCAATATTAACCTGTATATCCCTCGGTAGTCATTATTACCAATAGCTCTCCTAAAGATGAATTTAAGCTAGGAAGACTAACTCGATCATAAAAAAAAAATTACTTTTACCCTTTCCAGTTTAAATAATAGTTGCCCGGAGCAATTTGATGGATATCTCTTTAGGGATTTTATTTTGGTCTTTTTTTTCAATTTGACTGCACTATTTTTTTTAAACTTTAGTTGCATGTGGCTTATGTTATCAATGATATTATCAATGACATCTTTAAATGTTCTGTTGTCTTCAACAAGTGCAAGACATCTCCTTTTTCCGTGACATTGACTAAAAACATATCTGGATTAGTTAAATCAAATTACATAATGTCTTTAAGTTTTGTTGCCCTAGTGATCAATTGTAAATAGATTTTATCAATAAATTTATTGTCATAAAAATCATCGCTTTGTCCAACATTTTCTACTCATTGTTATAGGTGGCTTATTGTCGATAATAATGATTGATATAGTTTCGTTGTTAGTATTTTGTTGCTAAATCTTAATACTACATAATTAATGAATAATGTGATGTAACTAAATAAAAATCATAATTAAAAATGTTATAACAATGTTGAATTCATAACATATTAGTTTAACTACACAAAATAAAAAATATTATAACAAAGTTGTATCTAATCCATATTGTACATATGGTGCAGAATAATTCACGGTTAAAAATAAATAAATCGATACTTAGTTGACCGTACGTGGATGTACAATTGGCATCGTGAGAGGAATATTGGTCTGATTGATGATTTCAAGTGGGTGTTGAGAAAATTTTCAAATATGTCAATAGTCAACCTGATTTCATGGATGGGAAGATCAAGTACCCTTGTGTCAAATGTCATAATAGACCATTCAAAGAGGTAGATTTTATTGGAGAGCATATCTACAAGAAGAGTTTCGTATAAAATTATTAGGAGTGGACGATGCAAAGAGAACATTTGTTTTCGTAATATCTCCTTTAATATGGAGGTCGGAGAGTCAACTCCAGAAGATAACTTTGAATATTGACAGTGAAACCTAGCACGAGAGATGGTATTTGCTGCGGCCAGGTCTAGTTTTAATCCAGAGTATACGAATCATGATGCTATTATGGTATGTTCAAGGATGCACATACTTCGATATATTCAAGTTGTGATACTCATTCTATCCTATCGATGGTGATGCAGCTATTGGACCTCAAGTCTGATTTTAACTTACTGTAGGAATGCTACGATCAGATAATTCAGTTCGTTAGAGAGTTGTTGCCAAAAGGATCAAAGAACTTTCCTGAAAACTTATACAAGTCGAAGACGATGATACCGAAACTCGGATTAGGCTACGAAAAGATAGATTGTTGTCGAAACAGATGCATATTATACTATAAGGAGAACAACGAAAGACAAATGCATTTTCTGTCACTCGGATTGGTACAAGCCAATTCGAGGCAAAGGAACGTCAACTGTCTGAGAAAAGTTGTATCCCTAGCTATAATTACATGTAGTTCTTGTCGATTACAAAGAGGTTACAAAGGATGTATATGCCAACAAATACAACACAACACATGATATGGCATATCAAGGAACGGAAGATGGATGCAGGAGAATTATCTCAACATTCCGATGGAGAGGCATGAAATCCTTTTGATCGGTGTCATCCAGAATTTATTGCAGAGCCTAGGACTATCTAGTTGACTTTATGTTCTGATAGATTCACTTCTTTCGGATAATCGTATAGGCAACCCTAGAGGGGGTGAATAGGGTGAAGATAATAGTTGCTAATAAAAAGAATTAAAAATATGAATAAAAAACTTAGCAAAAATATACTGAAAGGAAAATAAGATCAAGAGTGCAAACACAACGATATATCCTGATATCCTTTGTGGAATACAGTCCAGTCCCGAAAATTCTTGTCTAGATTTAATCTACTATTCAACAAACAGTAGATTATAGTGAAAATGAAGATGAAGGTAAAAATAAAAATGAGGAAGTAGAAGATGATTCACAAGATGAAGGAGAAGATGAAGATGATTCGGAATATGAAGATGAAGAAGATTAGTGCGTAAGATATATACATTAGAGTAGAATATTAAATTCGTATAATGACACTATTATTTATCAAGACACCATTATTATTAGTATCATCACACCATTATTATTAGTATCATCAGACTATTATTTATTATCCTATAGATCTACCTATGACTGTACGAGGTCGATGGTCCCGTTACTGAGGATCTTTATTCCGACCTACACCATACGCTCGAGATATAGATCCTAGAGTTAGTGAGGATGACATAATTATGACCGATGATGGTTTGTCCTCGCATCATACTCCTTTATCAATAGGCGGAGCTACTCTATTTTTTGATATTTCCTATGCTTCTATGCCTGCTGCTGCTACACTTGTTGTTGCTGCTATACCTGTTGCTCCTAACTGGGGCAAATCCATACCCCGATCGAAAATTCCTGAACAACAGAGTATATGTTCCTCATCCAGCTTTTATAGATCCCCTACTCCACCATAGAGGCATGCTAGTAAGAGACGGACTGAGCTATGAGCTGATAGAGTAATGTAAGTAAATAATTTTATTTTATTATAAATTCATATATTTAATGATGCTTTATTTGATTCTAATTATAATTTGTTTACTTATTTGAGGTTCTTTCTCCTCAAAGCTGATAATGAGCTTGGGGATATCATGCAGGACCACTTTCACGATCCTTATCTAAACTTCATGTCATTACCAAATGAGAAGATATTCCTTTAGCTAAAGATTTTAGGGGTATGTATAAGATAATTATATGTCATAATAATTCTTTTCATTACATTATATATATAATTTTTAATTTTTAATTTTTAATTTTTAATTTTTAATTTTTAATTTTTAATTTTTAATTTTTAATTTTTAATTTTTAATTTTTAATTTTTAATTTTTAATTTTTAATTTTTAATTTTTAATTTTAGTTTTTAATTTTTAATTTTTAATTTTAATTTTTAATTTTATTTTTAATTTTTAATTTTTAATTTTTAATTTTTAATCTTTAATTTTTAATCTTTCATATATATTTAATCTTTCATATTTAATTTTTAATCTTTCATATATATTTAATCTTTCATATTTAATTTTTAATTTTTAATTTTTAATTTTTAATTTTTAATTTTTAATTTTTAATTTTTAATTTTTAATTTTTAATTTTTAATTTTTAATTTTTAATTTTTAATTTTTAATTTTTAATTTTTAATTTTTAATTTTTAATTTTTAATTTTTAATTTTTAATTTTTAATTTTTAACTGGATCACAGAAAAATGAGATGAAGAAGTGCTACAAGTCGGTTGCCAGCAAAGTGCTAAGGGACATGATCAATGATCAGAAGGCATTGGTCTTACTTTCTGGAGATTGGCACAATGGGTGATTGAAGGAGGAATTCTGGCAGAAGATGAGGGAGAAGATGACCACTCCTGAGTACAAGGCCCAATCAGAGAAAGGAAAATTGGCCCGTGCTAAGGTTGGTATCCACATGTAACACCCTGTTCCGCTCAAGCGGACTGCCGTCTCAAACGGCAATCGTGCTGCTGTCCCGACCTGCTTTGCCTCGATCAAGAAGCAAAGGATATCCAGACTTGTCCCTACAGGAATCCGGCTTGGACTTTCAAAGGCTCGCTCAGACGTATCGCTCTACCGAGGCGAATCATCGCTAAGGTGGGTGGCTACGGTGAACTTGTCTTTGCTTAGCCAGCACACATAAAATCTGAAATATTCATGCTAGTCGCTAGGTGATAACCACCTGCATGCTAATAAATCCAACGCACCTAGCTAAGGGAATAATCCCAACTTGTACTGCTTGCTAGAAAATGGAAAATAAAATACTGCTTATATTCAGACCCTCGCATGCTAAGTCCCTTAACGGTTTCAACTCTCGGCTTACCTTCGGGCCCGAGCAACGTGCCTGCTTATGTTCCTAGAAACGCATGCTTGTCTGCTTGATAGTTACCGTATTTTCATCCAAACCCCGGAAGACTACTACGTAGTCGTTCCGTGCCTGAACGAACCTGCAAGTATCCGGGACCGTTAGGTCACCAAGGCAGCCCCGAACCAGGGGAATGCATCAAGACAAGTTATTGTACAGAACCAAGATTCAAGTATCCCGTATACTCGTGTACTCGTGTTCCCGTGCACTCGTGTTCTCGTGTTCTCGTGTTCTAGTGCACGCGTGTTCTCGTGTATCTCGTGTAATCGTGTTGCCTGAGATTGGTTAAATCGTGTTGCCTGAGATTGGTTAAATCGTGTTACCTGAGATTGGTTAACCCTGACTTGCATGTCGCGGACTAGTTCCACGGACGGTCACCGGGGCACTGGGGCCGATCCGGTCCGGATGGAGCTCGTGTGTAGTCTCGTGTGCAGGGAGGATAGCTTGCAACGCATCGTGTTCGTGTGCCTCGTGTACACGAATAACATGCTATCCTTGTCCTCGACTACGTCCATAATGGCTTTGCCAGCGACCGTGTTCATATAGATAAGTCATCCTCGCTTAGCGGCTATCCGTGTGCGAGTCACTGCATCGCAACAACTAAACACCTGAACGATCATGTTAAAACGACCCTCCTGTTTGCATATGCTTGCCTCCTGAATGCTTATACTTGCCCGTGCTTGAATTAACATGTTTGCCTCAATGTTTGCCTTGGACAGGGAAGGAAATAGTAAGTTGGTAAGTCTCGCCGTGTTTCCTCAAACATCGCACGGCGCACTGCCCGACACGTTAGGCTATTCAACGTTTGCATGAAACTGATCCTAAGGCAACTAGAAAGACAACTTAATAGTTGTGCACGAAACCTGTATTATGTGTTTGGATTTGTCGAGCGGGCGAGTAGCTTCCCCACCAGTGCATTCAATGTACTGATAATCCACCAGTTTGATATGCAGGGTGTGGGAGAACCTCGTGCGGTGCGGACGCCTCCTTCGTGCGTGCTAAGGCCAGGAGTTCCCTCTGAAGCCTTGCAACGGTGCGTCCGGGACTGAAGCGCTTATACAAGACATAAGTTGTGAACATCGCCTGACCATCGCCTGTACATTCATTCCACAGTTGTAGCCATTTGGCACGCTTTTACTGTTTCAGAGAGAGGCTTGAGCGACTTGTAATCTCGGCTATACGCCGCCTGTAACACTTGTTCATATCAATAAAGAGATTACTTTACTTGTTTCAATGCTTCCGCTATATTGCCGACTCAGTGAACCTGTTACCGATCGCTATGCGTTCCTAAACTCTGTTGCACTCGGACAATCTGTGCGACTCTGTGGCTTTGAACTCTTGCCGCCAGCCAACGAACCATGGCCTTGCACGGGCGTGGATCACGCTTGTGCGGCATCACGCCCGGATGGGTTAAGCGATCGTTCCGCGGGAGCGCTAGCGAGGGTTATTCCCGCCTAGCGGGAACGGTCGATTTCCTGCGGGAGATCGGGGCGTGACAGGTTGGTATCAGAGCCTGGCTTCTACGCCTTTGGACTTTGATTCGATATCTCTGTTTCGAAAGCTCGTTCGTGGGTTATGTGCACGCTCCCTCTCAATGCCTCGATGGGATGTTCCAACAATAAGTCTAAATACTTTCAAAATACGTTTTGAATGATATGATGCTTGTCTGGTTGTATGCTGCGAGTGGCCTTTGTGCCAACCTGTGCGAACCCTTCGAGAGTATCGCAAGTAGCTTGTCCGATTTTTACTAACTCTAAGTTTGGTTGAATGCATCTATTCGAGGGACGCCTTGAACTAGTGCACCATCCAAGACTTAGGAAAAGGTGAAACTCGAGTGCTGAGACTTCGCTATCACTAAGCTGGTTGACGTGTTCATGCTAGAAGTGCACTTCGAAAGTGCGCACGATCCAGTCTAAGCGATATGCTGATTTCGAAGCTTGTACAAGTGAATATCCAAATGAACAAGTAAAAATGACTTGTCTAGGATTGCCTCAAACCCTAGACCACTGCTTGTCCTTAGTAAGTCTCGAGGACGAGACTTTTTCTAAGTTGGGTAGGATGTAACACCCTGTTCCGCTCAAGCGGACTGCCGTCTCAAACGGCAATCGTACAGCTGTCCCGACCTGCTTTGCCTCGATCAAGAAGCAAAGGATATCCAGACTTGTCCCTACAGGAATCCGGCTTGGACTTTCAGAGGCTCGCTCAGACGTATCGCTCTACCGAGGTGAATTATCGCTAAGGTGGGTGGCTACGGTGAACTTGTCTTTGCTTAGCCAGCACACATAAAATCTGGAATATTTATGCTAGTCGCTAGGTGATAACCTCCTGCATGCTAATAAATCCAACGCACCTAGCTAAGGGAATAATCCCAACTTGTACTGCTTGCTAGAAAATGGAAAATGAAATACTGCTTATATTCAGACCCTCGCATGCTAAGTCCCTTAACGGTTTCAACTCTCGGCTTACCTTCGGGCCCGAGCAACGTGCCTGCTTATGTTCCTAGAAACGCATGCTTGTCTGCTTGATAGTTACCGTATTTTCATCCAAACCCCGGAAGACTACTACCTAGTCGTTCCGTGCCTGAACGAACCTGCAAGTATCCGGGACCAGGTCACCAAGGCAGCCCCGAACCAGGGGAATGCATCAAGACAAGTTATTGTACAGAACCAAGATTCAAGTATCCCGTATACTCGTGTACTCGTGTTCCCGTGCACTCGTGTTCTCGTGTTCTCGTGTTCTAGTACACGCGTATTCTCGTGTAATCGTGTTGCCTGAGATTGGTTAAATCGTGTTGCCTGAGATTGGTTAAATCGTGTTGCCTGAGATTGATTAACCCTGACTTGCATGTCGCGGACTAGTTCCACGGACGGTCACCGGGGCACTGGGGCCGATCCGGTCCGGATGGAGCTCGTGTGTAGTCTCGTGTGCAGGGAGGATAGCTTGCAACGCATCGTGTTTGTGTGCCTCGTGTACACGAATAGCATGCTATCCTTGTCCTCGACTACGTCCATAATGGCTTTGCCAGCGACCGTGTTCATATAGATAAGTCATCCTCGCTTAGCGGCTATCCGTATGCGAGTCACTGCATCGCAACAACTAAACACCTGAACGATCATGTTAAAACGATCCTCCTGTTTGCATATGCTTGCCTCCTGAATGCTTATACTTGCCCGTGCTTGAATTAACATGTTTGCCTCAATGTTTGCCTTGGACAGGGAAGGAAATGGTAAGTTGGTAAGTCTCGCCGTGTTTTCTCAAACATCGTACGGTGTACTGCCCGACACGTTAGGCTATTCAACGTTTGCATGAAACTGATCCTAAGGCAACTAGAAAGACAACTTAATAGTTGTGCACGGAACCTGTATTACGTGTTTGGATTTGTCGAGCGGGCGAGTAGCTTCCCCACCAGTGCATTCAATGTACTGATAATCCACCAGTTTGATATGCAGGGTGCGGGAGAACCTCGTGCGGTACGGACGCCTCCTTCGTGCGTGCTAAGGCCAGGAGTTTCCTCTGAAGCCTTGCAACGGTACGTCCGGGACTGAAGCGCTTATACAAGACATTAGTTGTGAACATCGCCTGACCATCGCCTGTACATTCATTCCACAGTTGTAGCCACTTGGCACACTTTTACTGTTTCAGAGAGAGGCTTGAGCGACTTGTAATCTCGGCTATACGCCGCCTGTAACACTTGTTCATATCAATAAAGAGATTACTTTACTTGTTTTAATGCTTCCGCTATATTGTCGACTCAGTGAACCTGTTACCGATCGCTATGCGTTCCTAAACTCCGCTGCACTCGGACAATCTGTGCGACTCTGTGGCTTAGAACTCTTGTCGCCAGCCAACGAACCATGGCCTTGCACGGGCGTGGATCACGCTCGTGCGGCATCACGCCCGGATGGGTTAAGCGATCGTTCCGCGGGAGCGCTGGCGAGGGTGATTCCCGCCTAGCGGGAACGGCCGATTGCCTGCGGGAGATCGGGGCATGACACCACATGGGTGGATCCAACCTGAACGCCAAGCATTTTTTACGGATGGTACGTATAATTCTTTTAATAATCATATTTTTGTGTAACTTTAATATTAATTTTTTTATTAGTTACTTAAATATTACAATGTGAGAAGGCCGCCAGGACGGACGGAGGTCCAAATATCGTCGACTTCCTTAAGCTATTAGAACTTGCAAGAACATAAACTATGGAGTTTAGTATTTAGATAGATTTTTTTTTCAAAATTCTTTAATATATATAGGCTGGCTCACCCAACCCTAGCCGAGCTAGGTTTAATCCAACGAATCAAAATTGTTCCCTCCTGGCCCAGTGTCCAGGAAGCTTCCACGTGGCCACTAGCCCAACTGATCGTGCCGGGTCAAGTCCAGCACAACTTCCCACACGGGTGCCTCCTTACACTCAAAAGCAGAAGAAGAATGAGAAGCTAATAGACGATCGGGCTACTAAAGCATATATACGTGTCTATTCTTTTAATATTCAAGCTATTTTGTTATATTGTTTTTGACAAGTAAATTTATTGCAGTAGATTATTTAGAATAATTTTACCAAAATCCTAAAAATTCTAACCCAAAACCTAAAAACCTAACCCTAACCCTAAAAAACCCTAATTCTAAAAAGAAAAACTAAAAAATAATTATTCTTATTTTATATAAATATAATAGACTTATGATACATTAGAGAGTCAGGCCTCTCAGCCCACTAGAGGGGTTTAGACTAGTCAACCATGTATGCTAGCTTAGAGGAACGATATGTGGGTACAAGCTGTTGGAAGAGAGAAATATGGTAGCATGCACGGTACATGATCGTTGGCATCACAACCATCGGATTAATCCAGAGCTCCTTTATAGAAGCATGAAAAATATGGATCCATGCGTCCAAACAACCATGTGCCCCAAGGCCGACTCAGAAGAAATACAACTGCAAGATGACCATGCGACCAAGAAAAAGCAACATCCATGCACCCCAAATATTGGCCGCATAAAGGCTTGGCACAAAGATTATGTCTGATACAGAATCCTAACAAAAATAATTTTCTGGACGCTTCAAAAAATGTGAGCACACTATGCGACAAGTGTCACGCCCCGGTTTCGCAGAACTGATCGTCCTCGCTGGGCGTGTTACCGTACAAGTCTGGGATTACACTTGTTCAAGGCAAGAACGTGCACATGTGTCAAATATCTTTTGTAAACAGTTCCATAATACAACAGCAGATTATAAAACACACATTTGTATTGGAAGAAAATAATTCTTTTATTGATTCATTGCAACGAAGTACAATTTTCTCAGCACCGAAATGAAAATGCCTGAATGGATTATATAGCTTTGCATAAAAGAAAGACTGATAGGCTGACATGAAATAATGTTCTTATCCCATACATTATGCCCCTTTATTACTTCTTGGAAACTTGAAAGCAGCTACTAGAAATCTTTGAAATACTTTAGAAATAGGAAGAAGCTTGAAAAGACTGCAAAAAAAAAACTTTAATTTCCTTGAGCACCCCCGATATCTCGGTCACCTGCTTTACCCACGGAGACGTGGGTCAATACTTAACTTGTACTGGTGAGCATAACTGGCCCACTCACCTAAACCAACACTTCTTAATTAAGGCAACAGTTAAATAGGCAACATTATAAATGTAATATTTCAATAGGCAACAATCTATAAGCAACAGTTCATGCAATAAGATATGTATAAGTTTTGCACATATGTAATCCTTTTCCCGGCCAATGGCCGTTCCCGTATAATTTACAAGATTGTTCTTACCGCCCCTGTATAAGACATCATTAGTATGCAACTTATTCTCACTGGGTCATCTGTGGTGTAGCACCACAATGGATATGCCATATAGGACTTCGATGGGCGTACGATGCGCCATTCAAAGCAGGTAGCAAGTCTTAATGAATGTCTTGCTTATACCCGGTGCTACCAAAGCGCTACTATTTTCCCCGGGCATAACGGTCCCCATTGCCCTAGGTCCCGTTCGAGGAAATTTACTACCTTGTGCACAAGTTATCCATCACCATACAATGCATCTACGACTATATGATAAGCATAAATAACAGTGTAAGGTATTGAAATATTTAGAGAAATAATGGATATTTTTTCATTCTCATTTCAGCATACTTATTCATTTGATTCGATTGGTAGTCCGTAGACTCCAATTTACCGCTAAGTCATGGCACCAGACTACGACACAATGATTGTATCCTTCTCTGTGTTACATAATTAAACTTTTCTCTTATCAATGCAATCCATTCATTTATATTAGTGGTATAAAACTTGTGACATTAGTGGCTTTATCGATCATTAGACTTAGCAAGGTTACAAGAGAACATTATTGATTATTGTCATGAAGGAGTAGAGAAGAAGGGACAGAATCGCTCACCAAATAGAGAATGTCGAGAGAGAAAAGACGCTTGTTCGCTCAGGCTTTGGTCACGCATCTATCTGTATTGGCACCAATATTTGGTTAGACTACCATCTTTATTTCTTCCAAAGTTCTCTAGAATGAATTCATGCAATCGATGAAAATGGGCTAAACAATCAATCATCGAAAACCAATCACGAAAACGTATTCATCAAAACCAAGCAGCAAAAATTCAATAAAGCCAACCAAAAATCTAACGAAAGCTATTGGACTCATTCCAACAGAAGCCAATCCATAATTGGAAATGTTCATTGCATTGTCCATGATCGATTATGCCATAAAGTTTTTCCATACTCAATTTTGACTGAGTCAATCGAGCCATAAGCCTTATATAGTGTATCGCTAGCAGCGGGGCACTACATAATATACCACTAAGAAAAAGTTTCATCCTCGAAACTTAAAACAAAGGTTCTACCTCTAGGTTATCAAATAAGGAAGGGTACTGCTTTTACATCTCTTCCTGAAGCTCACATGTTGATTCCTCAACTGCATGATTCTGCCACAACACACGGACCAAAGCCACTAATCGATTCCGTAAGATCTTCTCTTTCCTGTCTAGGATTTGAACAGGTTCTTTCGAGTAAGATAGGTCGACACTCAGCTCAAGCTGATCGAAGTTCACTACGTAACTCGGGTCATGCACGTATCTCCTTAGTTGGAAAACATGGTAGATATCGTGCACTTCCGCAAAAATAGGAGGTAGTACAAGTCGATAAGCCACTGGTGCCACCCTATCTAGAATCTCGAAAGGTCCGACAAACCGTGGACTCAACTTTCCTTTGACGCCAAACCGACACCACGTATAGGTGTCACCTTTAGGAACACATGATCACTCTCCATGAGTTCTAAAGGTCGCCTATGTATATTCGCCTAGCTTTTCTGACGACTTTGAGCAACTGGAAGATTTTTTCGTACCATACGAACTTTCTCGATGACTTGTTCAATAAGTTTCGGTCAGAGTACTTGTCGTTCACCTACTTCCTCCCAACATATCAGTGATCGACACTTGCATCCATATAGTGCTTCATACAGGGCCATCTGAATACTTGCCTGATAACTGTTGTTATAAGCGAACTTTACCAGCGATAGATAGGTATCCCAACTTGCCTTCAAATCTAGAACGCATAGTCGTAATATGTCTTCTAGGATTTGGTTTACTCTCTCGGTCTGTCCATCAATTGCGAATGGTACGCTGAGCTAAAATGTAACTTGGTGCCCATTGCCGCCTGAAGGCTTTTTCAGAATCGAGACAAGAATCACCCATCCCTATCCGACACAATTGAGACTGGCACTCCATATAACCGGATAATTTAATCTAAGTAAATTTGAGGCAAACAGTCAGCGCTTCATGTATTCTTGATTGCTATGAAATGAGCCAACTTGGTTAGTCTATCCACGATGACTCAAATCGTATCATTTCCCCTTAGTGTCCTTGGTAAGCCCACTATGAAATCCATTGAGATGTTCTCCCATTTCCACTCTGGAATGGCGAGGTTCTGCAACTCTCCGCCGGATCGTTGGTGTTCCGCTTTCACACATTGATAATCCAGACATTATGATACGAACAATGCTATATCTTTCTTTATTCCATGCCACCATAATTTTGTGCGCAGATCCTTGTATATTTTGGTGCTTCCTGGATGCAAGGTGTACTTAGCATAATGAGACTCAGTCAATATTTCCTTCCTAAGTTCATCATCCTTAGGTACACATAATCTGCCCTTAAGCCATTCATTCTCGCGTTCCATGAAATCGATTGCCTTTCCTGCTGAAATCAACTCGCGTATCTTCTGCAGGAATAGGTCATCCTTTTGCGCAAATTTGATCTTTTCGAGCAAGTTTGGTTCTAGCTGCAATTGAGCCAGCTGCGCTCCCTGTGTACGAACTTTGTATTCGATGCCCATTTCTTCCAACTCTCGAAATAACCTGCTTGACACATATAATGATCCGACAAATTTTTGACTCAATGCGCTGCCACAATGTTTGCTTTTCCCGGCGTATAAGCAATCGTCAAGTCATAATCCTTTATCAATTCCAGCCATCCTCGTTGCCTCAAGTTTAATTTCTTTTGCGTGAATATGTACTTAAGGCTTTTGTGATCCGTGAAGATCTCGCAGGACACTCCATAGAGATAGTGTCGCCACAATTATAATGCGAACACAATTGCCGCAAGTTACAGAGATAGTGTCACCATAATTTTAACGCGAACACAATTGCCTCAAGTTCCAAATCATGCATGAGATAATTCTTTTCATGTTATTTCAGCTGTCTTGAGGCATAAGCAATGAATTTCCCATACTGCGTAAGAACACATCCCAATCCGAGCCAAGATGCATCTCTGTAGATCTAAAATCCCTCAGGTCCATCTGGAAGAGTAAGAATTGGAGCCGAGACGAGCCGCTGCTTCAGTTTCTGAAAACTGCTCTCACAGTCATTTGTCCATTTGAATACTACTCCCTTTTGGGTGAGGGGAGTCAAAGGCGACGCAATTTTTGTGAAGTTCTTTACGAATCTCTGATAGTAGCTAGCCAAGCCGAGAAAGCTTCTGATCTCACTAGCTGATGTATGTTGTTTCCAGTCCACCACTACCTCTATCTTCTTCAGGTCAACTGATATACCATCTACTGAAATAACATGCCAAAGAAAAGCCACACTGTTCATCCAGAACCCACACTTGCTTAACTTCGCATATAACTGATGTTCACAAAGTGTCTGTAGTACGGTCCGTAAATGTTCAATATGAGTTTCTCTATCTGTCGAGTAGATTAAGATATCATCGATGGACACGACGACGAAATTGTCTAAGAAGGGTCGGAATACTCGATCCATCATATCCATGAAAGCCGCTAGAGCATTTGTCAAACCAAAGGACATAAACAACAACTCGTAGTGTCCATATCTTGTACAAAAAGCCGAATTTGGAATATTCTCTGTTTGATCTTCAACTGGTGATACCCTGAACGAAGATCAATATATAAAAATACTGTTGTGCCCTGAAGTTGATCAAACAGATCATCAATTCTTGGCAACATATACTTATTCTGGACTGTCGCTTTGTTTAATTCCTGATACTCCATGCAAAGACGCATTATGCCATCTTTTTTGTCCACAAATAGCACTGGAGCTCCCCAAGGTAAAATGCTAGGACGAATGTAGCCACGATCTAGTAACTCTTGTAGTTGTGACTTTAGTTCCTTCAATTCGGCATGAGCCATCCGATATGGAGCTTTTGATATCGGCCGAGTATCTGGAAAGTTCTCAATACTGAACTCAATTTCTTGGTCTGGAGGTATTCCAAGTATCACCTCTTGAAACACGTCGGGGAATTCTACTATGACTTTGGTCTCTCCTGAGTCTGCGTCCTTTATCCGAGTGTCCCTTACAGAAGCAAGGTACCCTTCACACCCCGAATATAGCATACGTCTTTCCGTCATTGCCGATACGACCATTACTGTTTTAGCCGTCGGAATACACGAATAAGAGAACTCTGACTCGCCAGGAATGCAAAACACAACTCTCTTCTTCGCATAATCAATTGTTGCATTGCAAGCTCTGAGCCAATCCATGCCTAAGATAATGTCGTAATCGACGATGTCTAGGATTATTGAATCCAAGGATATGTACTTTCCTCCAACGCAAATGTAACCATCTCTGCAAATTAAACTTGCAAGAAAATCTATCCCCGACGGAGTATTGACACTAGGATTCATATCTAACAGTGTCTTACAAAATTTATGTTCATTAGCAAATGCAGATGATATGGAGCTATGTGTAGCACCAGAGTCAAATAGTACACGAGCATGTATTTCTCTGTAAAGTAATATACCTGTTATGATAGTATTTGAGACAAGCACTTCTTCTTGATTCAGTACAAACACTCTTCCCTGCCTCCTGGCCGTGGGTTCCGAGCATTCACAACTGCTGCCTGCGGAGCTCGTGGCGCTTGTCTACGATTTTGATTGTATTGTTGATCACAATTTTGATTACGATATTGATCATGATTCTGATTTTTTCTTCCACTATTGCACCATGCAACCTTGTGATCCAAACTGTTACACTTAAAACATCCAGCCCGACACTCGTCTTGATGGTGTCCAATCTGCTTGCACCTATTGCAGTACGGTCGCTGATTGGGTCCCTTGTTATCATTTGTGTTTTGATGCTTGGAAGCATCGTACCCGCTTGATGCCATGGGTCATTTGTAGCTGTTCCCACGATTGTGCTGTGTCGCCCCTCGCGGATAAAATTTCTCCATCTCGAGAGCTGCTTCATAGGCTTTCCTGTACGTCGCACACTTCCGGTTGAGAACATCACGCTGTAAGCCTCATTTAGACCTTCAATGAATCACTGTCGTTTGCCTCATCGTTTGGTATCATATAGCTGCCGAACTTGGATCGCTTTAAGAACTCTGCTTCGTAGTTGCCGACGGACATATTGCCCTGCTCGAGCGCTACAAACTCTTTTTCCTTCCTATGATGGGCAGCTGGTGGAATGAACTGTATGATGAATGCCTGCTTAACTGTCTCCCAAAAAACTTTGGCTTCTTGGTTGGCACTACATAATGCTTATCTTTTCGACTCCCACTAGTCTTCTGGTTTGAGACATAGCTACACAGCCGCACAATCCACTCTTTTGGTGCCTTGCACATCCAACATATGGAAGATGCCCTCTAAAGTCTTTAGGAAGCCCATTACTTCTTCTGGTTCTGCCTTTCCATTGAACTCAGGCGGATTGCAGCTTTTGAACTCAGAAAACTTGAATGTTGGTCGCCTTCTTGGAGGCTGTTCCGTCTTCTCTTCTTCTACTACCACTGTCTCTTTTGCGACAACCACTTCGGTCTCGTTGTTATTCTCAGTTAATGTAGCCACCAGTTGAGACAAGTTATCAACTTGCTGTTGTTGCGTATCGAATCGTGCTTAAAACTGGTTGGTTAGCTGCGCTTGAAGCTCACAATGTTGTGCCTCAATCATCTTATGATGTGCATCACTCTGCTTCCTTTGTGCCTCTAATATTTTTATTACTTTGTCCATTGGGTTAGACGATGATGTCGCCTTGGCGCTATCACCCTTAGTCATCTGCAAAAGAAATAACTTCCATTAGCACTCATAAAATATTTACGGGCTTATTGTATAGAACATTATTTCATCCAGCACTATCAAAAAGCAAATCATCTGAGAAAATCGTTATTGTTTGAAAACTTCCATTTGAAAACCAATTTTTTTGAAATCCGAGGGACTTTAAACCGGGCTATGATACCAACTTGTCATGCCTCGGTTCCGCAAAATAGATTCGTCCTCACATTCAGTTTCGTAGAACCGATCGTACTCGCTGGGCGTAAAGCCGTACAAGTCGGGGGTTGCACTTGTACAAGACAAGAACGTGCACATATGTCAAATATCTTTTATAAACAGTTCCATAACGCAGCAGCAGATTATAAAACACATATTTTTATAGGAAGAAAATAATTATTTTATTGATTCATTGTAACGTAGTACAATTTTCTCATTACCGAAATGGAAATGCCTGAACGGCGTATATAGCTTTGCATAAAAGAAATACTGATAGGCTGACATGAAATAATATTCTTATCCAATACATTATGACCCTTTATTACTTCTTGAAAACTTGAAAGCAACTACTATAAATCTTTAAAATACTTTGGAAATAGAAAGAAGCTTGAAAAGACTACAACAAAATCTTTAATTCCCTTGAGCGCCCCCGGTATTTCGGTCACCTGGTTTGTCCACAGAGACGTGGGTTAGTACTTAACTTGTACTGGTGAGCAAAACTGGCACACTCACCTAAACCAACACTTCTTAATTAAGGCAGTAGTTAAATAGGCAATATTATAAATACAATATTTCGATAGGCAACTGTTTATAAGCAATAGTTCATGCAGTAAGATGTGTACAAGCTTTACATATATGGAAACCTTACCCCGCCAATGGCCGTTCTCGTATAATTTACAAGATTGTTCTTACCGCCCCTGCATAAGACATCATTAGTTTGCAACTCATTCTCACTGGGTCATTTGTGGTGTAGCACCATAATAGACATGCCATATAGGACTTCGATGGGCGTATGATGCGCCATTCAAAGGAGGTAGCAAGTATCAATAAATTTTTCGCTTATACCCGACGCTACCAAAGCACTACTATTTCCTCCGGGCCGAACGGTCTCCAGTGCCCCAGGTCCCGATCGAGAAAATTTACTACCTTGTGACAAGTTGTCCATGACCATATAATACATCTACGACTATATAATAAACATAAATAGCAGTGTAAGGTATTGAAACATTCAGAGCTACAATGCATATTTTCCCATTCTTATTTCAGCATACTTATTTATTTTATTCGATTGGTAGTCCGTAGACTCCAAATTATCACTAAGTTATGGCACCAAACCACGATACAATGATTATATCCTTTCTTGTGTTACATAATTAAACTTCCCCCTTATCAATATAATTTTATTGATTTATATTAGTGGTATAAAACTTATGGTATTAGTGGCTTTATCGATCATTGGACTTAGCAAGGTTACACGAGAATTTTATTGATTATTGGCATGAAGGAGTAGAGAAGAAGGGACATAGCCGCTCACCAAATAGAGAATATTGAGAGAGAAAAGACGCTTGTTCACTCATGCTCCGGTCACGCATCTATCTGCATTTGTACCAACATTTGGTTAGACTACTGTCTTCATTTCTTTCAGAGTTATCTAGAATGAATGCATGCAATCGATAAAAATGGGCTAAACAATCAATCATCGAAAACTAATCATGAAAACTGATTCATCAAAACTAAGCAGCAAAAATCTAAAAAAGCCAACCAAAAATCCAACGAAAGCTATTGGACTCATTCAAAATGAACATTTCCAATTAATGGATCGGCGGGGCACTACAACAATGAGCTCTCGTCAGACTAATAATGACTTCTAAGAGCGTGCAATGCCACGTATACCTGGCCACATGCGTCCCAGAGTCCATGCACCTCTGGCCTCATGCTCCCCAGAATCCAAGCATTTTATGCATCTCTAGTCCTACGCATTCCAGATTCCATGCGTTCTACGCATCTCTGGCTATGCATTTCAGACTCCATGCATTCCATGCATCTCTGGCACTATGCATTTCAGATTCCATGTATTCTATGTGTCTCTGGCCATGTGTTCTAGACTCTATGCGTTCCATGCGGCCCTTGCCCTATGCGTTACAAACTTCATTCGTTCTATGTGTCTCTGGCCCTATTTGTTCCAGACTCCATGCGTCCCAGGCGTCCTAGACTCCTTGCGTCCAACGTAGAAAGGTTTCGTGAGACAAAATTTTTCTGTTGTGACTGAAGTGATTATCTCCAATAAAATATGGGCTACGTGTCAAGCTGACTAAGTCACGCAAACAAAAGACGAGAACCGCCCAGATCTTCAGCAATAACAAATCCCAACAAACGTCTACGTGGTAGCTCAGCCTGACCCAACTACATCCTGTTAAGGATAAAAACACGTAACAACCTGTCCATTATATGCACCTACAGTTGCAACCATATTCTGTTAAAGGAGCCTTCTACGGCCACCAAACATGAGTATATGTGGCACCTATAGTCCACCAACATGATGGCTATAAATAGAAACAACTTGGACGTTCGGTTGGCCAGTTTTTTCTGCTTCAAAGACCATACCCTTCCTAACGAGCTATGTACATGCACATAAGCTCAAGAGAGAGAGAGAAAGAGAGAGAAAAGAGAAGAGAGTATCCCTCATTCACTTGTCGGACAGTCAACGGAGTAAAAGAGTCGCTGCAGTACTCGATCTCCATCGTCACATTACCCAGATAAAAAATATTGTACTTAGATTTTCTGTCTAGAATTTTTTTGTACCATTTTTGTTTGTTATTAAATAAAAGTTTTCCAGACATACTTCAATGGAAAATAAGGTGGCAACTCTGCTGGGGACTTCCTTCTCCTCTGATGAGAAGGTCGTGACGCAGTCCGACGCGTCGAAGCTGGGTTCGACCCAGAGGATGCTAGTTGTACGCTTCGACCAGCAAGCCTTTGAGAAAATGCTCTCTGAAGGCAGTGCTTCTCCAAGGCTGGCAAAGCCTAAGAAGACCCGCATGACATGGGTTACAAAGGCCGCTCTGCCTCACCCAACTGCAAAGCATGTACTCCCCATCTTTCTCTCTGCCATAGGGAACACACATCATGCGTCCACGCCAGCTGACACCTCTCATGCGACAGCCTTTTCTGACAAGAAAAGTGCTCAGAACTTGAAGAATCTCAGGACATGGGTTACAACTGTGCCTCACCCAACTATGGATCATGCGCTCCCCGTCTCTCTCTTTACCGCAGGGGAAACATATTATACGTCCCCACGAGCTGATGCCGTTCATGCGACAGCCTCTTTGGACAAGGAAAGTACTCAGCACTTAAGCTCTGGCAGAGAAAAAATACTACGATACTAGGAGTTCAAGTGCTAAGACACGTTCCATGCGGCATGTCAAAAGTCGCATGGGGAGGACTATGCAGGGCAACTCGGCAGCCGTAGGCAGATAGTCGCATGCGGCCAAAATAGCCATATAAGTTCCTTCTTCGATCGAATCTTACGTAGCGCTGACTCCATCCGCCATGCTGAGAAAGTCAAAGATGTAAACTTGGATTCTTCATACTATGCACTGGCATATGCTAGGACGAAGAAATCTAGGGTAATGCGAGATTACCAAGCTCAAGCAATTGCTCATTCGACCAACCGTCAGCATGTGCCGCTAACTATGCGTGCCCCTAACAGAAAGTTGTACAAAATTGGCCCAAGCGTCCAGCCCGCAGTGGCAATCAGACTAGGTCAATCTAAAGAGTCTTTCGTTAATAACTTGGGGCAAGTTCTTGTACGAACCTCATATCAGGAAGCAAAGTCAACACCTACGCACCCATGTGCTCGGTCTACCCGGGCTCATAAGAAAGGTGCAAATGTGAATCAGCCTTCGCTTGACTTGCGCAACGTGATCAACCACAAGCACAAAACGAGAGAAACAACTCCCCAGGGAATCACTGTGCCAATATTATCATCAAATACTGCTGTAACAAAGCAGCAGTACCTACAAAAAGGCAGTCAACATTCCAGCGGCTACGACCAAGGGCACCCACCCGGCTGCAACCCGGAGAACAGGTGCAACTCACCATGAGGGGAAGTCAGAACTCCAGTACCTCCAATCCGTCGCTCTCGGCCAGCGAGTCAAAAAAATAGACCCAAGGAGGACAGGCAGCAGAACCTGCACAAGGTATTTTCCTGGACACCCGCTCAAAGAAGAAGCTGTCAGCCACTGGGGGTAGTTCTTCTTTAGGACCCCAGGTGGCTACGCAAGCTGGGGGTTATAATCCCCTGGACCTCTATGATAATTTGACGTTCCGAGAAGACGGTGATTCCCAAAGAACATATGCTGAGATCTCTGGGGGTAGCCACCCTCGCCAAGAGGATGCAGCTTCCTATGCTGGGGGTAGTATTTTCTCCGGGTCCGAAGAGGATGCGACACTGTCAACTTTTTCGGATGACTATTCACGACAAGGGTCTGAGGCAAAAAGTGTGACATCCACCATCCCATCCATTTCTCCCTATGTGAGAAATGCATATATGGCAGGGGATGATCATGAGGGCCCCAACAATTGACAGCGACTAAAAATCCTTGAAGCCATGATGCAGACCATGAGCGCATCAATTCAATCCTTGACCTAGACAATGCTGGAGATCAAGGCAAATATAACCTCACAACCAGCAAGGGCTTCTTGTAAAGCAAGCCTGGACCCCGGGACCAACAGAAATTCAAATGCAACCGCTCCACCCGCTGGCGATAATCATCCTCTGCCCGGATCAACCACCCCTTCCGCAGTCGATGAAGTTCGGAAAGCAATTAGGAAGGTCCGAGAACTCTGGGCCCGCCTAGACTCAATGGAAAATTGGGACTCACTGCGCGAGCTTGGTATCCGACAACTGTATCCCCTCGAATGAAGAGATATACCATACTCGCCCAAGTATAAGCCCTTCAATTTGATTCCGTTTGATGGGAAGACATCTCCACGTCAGTTCATGAGTTACTTTGAGATGGCAACGGGGCATCTACCTCGCAGCGACGCCCTCCTAACCAAGCTCTTTGTCGGGGCATTGTTTGAAATAGCCTTCGATTGGTTCTATAGCATCCAGGAAAACTATATTTCATCATTCAACGTTCTTAAAGGTCTTTTCCTCTCTCGGTTCTATGATGGAGGAAATGACATGACGATGTCCTCTTTAATGGATATCACACAAAGCGAGAAAGAGTCGGTACGGGAGTACATCGAGCGGTACAGGCAAGCGGCGCTAAAGTTATCCCCCGATAATCCCGAATCCACAGTAATGGACACCTGCCAGAGAAATCTTTTTCCCATAGTCAGGCTTTGGATGAGCGACTCTCAGTTTAAAGATTGGACGACATTCATCATAAATACTGTTAGTACTGAGAGAAAGGTGAAGGAAGCCCATCTCTTAGGAATACAGATCCCATCGCTGATGATAGAAGAAAATACCCCTACAACATCAACAACAACAACGACAATAGCTCCCAGGATAGCGGGCTCTTGTCGCCAATATAGCCAAGAGGCCGAGCAAAAGCCCGAAGAGGCTCCAAAACTGAAGAAAACTTTTCTTCGAAGATGATGACGTTAAGTTTATCTTTGATTGACTAATGAAGGGAAGCAAACTTTGGATCCCCGACGTCAAGCGCCCTGTTGAGGCAGTCGAGGTGAATAATTTGAAATAATGCCACTACCATCAGTACGTGCACCATGCAACGCGAGATTACTACACACTGAAGTGGTACATCTAGCATCTTTTAGATACCAAGGCCCTCACCTTGGACTTCGATGACAAAATAGTTACTGCTAATATGGTATCTCTCCAGTTCGACTTTTCGGCATCGGAAGCCCAAGACGGAGTTATCCGGATCCCCAGGGCAACAATGGAGGTTGTCAATCTTTCGCCAGCTCGTGACCAAACATCCGGGCTGATACCTCTTACCATATCACAAAGGGAGGTCATGTGGGTTCATCAGGATCTTGCTTCTGACTTAATAAAGCAGGCAGCACCTTCAGCCACCAAGTCTAAGGACAAGAAATCCAAGTTCTAGTACACAGTTTCTATCCCCTCTGAAGAAGCTATAGCAGGAACAACGAGGTCAGGAATGGCGTACCAATAAAAGTATGACATCCCTGACGATGGTGCGCTTCCAATTGCCATATCTGATCCGGGTCTATCCCAGCCTCCAGCAACGGACAAGTTCAAGTAGAAAGAAACTCGCTTCGATAAACCGCTGCACAAAGCTACTGCTCAGGGGCTGAAGAAGTCCTACAACTTCGATATCTTTGTACAACTGGCCAATACTCCAGTAAAGTTGTCACTATTCGAGCTTATCTGACTCTCCAAAGACACTCAGGTTGCTCTTAGTGAGGCATTACAGAATGCTGACACCTACCTGGCGTAGGTCAAGCCGCCAGCTGAGGATCCTGCCGTATGCCCCTACTGTAATTATGTGATTGAGGCGTGTCACGCCCCAGTCCCAAAATATCGAAGGACTAGCCACGTGGCAATGGCCAGCAGCACACACCAATGGACAAATCCAATTTAATGGATCCATCAGGGCATACTTAAGCTGTAAAACAAAGTCTACGACAATCATGGCACAACTAATCTCATCCACACAAGATATAAAATATGATCCACAGAATAATAAGGAATATAAATCATCAGCTAGTCTCAACAAAATGCTTCGGGGAATAACCCGATAAATATCTAATATAATGGTTCAACAGACCAGAAAGTAAATGACTGAAATAAATAATAAATACTGAGCATGAAACATGGATGCTCAGGAGAAGTCTTCGACTAACACCTCGTCCTCGGATGACGGTACAGCTCCTGGATCAGCTCCTGCTCCGATCCCGTATACCTCGGGATAGATCTCGTCCTCAAATCTTGGGGATATAATCCGGATCCAGGTCCTCACGGGACATAGCAAGGTACAAGAAAGCTCATGCCAAAATAAATGCAGTACAGAAAATAAATAGAATAAATAGGGCAAATAAGTAACCATCTAAGTGAAAATGCAAATGAGAGCAGCACGAGTACTCAGGCTGAGCCACTACAAGCTCTGTGTTGGGGAGCCGGTAGTGGTAATAACATGTAATGTGCCTAGCTTTGCTACGAGAGTCTACGGCCTCACAATAGTAGTAGATATATATAGGAAACAGCCTGTAGCCTGTGTGTCTCTCCCCACCCAATGTAACCATGCATATCATGACCATAACGTCTCATGTCCATGTCAAGCGAGATCATAGCTAATGCAACCAGTCATACTATATCTAAGAATATAATGTCCATGTCCTGTATCCTATACAGAATCACCACGAATATCTCGGGAAAATCCTGTCTCATGAGTAGTGTCAAGTGTCCTGGGTCATATGGTACTTGATAAGACTAGTACGAGAATATAAAGTGTCACGAATGTTCATCTCTAGATGACAATACCCAATACCGCGTACGGTGTTGGCACCCGACTAATAATCGGACGCTAAGTACGTCACACGGTCCTAGGTTAAGCATGCACAGCAATATAATGAAGCAAGAAAATATGTAACAATACTGCAGAGTTTGGCAAGGTACACTTGCCTGGGGTCCTGTTGCTGGTATGAATCAGAGTCCAAGTCACAGTCCAAATAGCCTATGTATTACAAATTTATCACGTCAAAATATAATTTATTTTAATTTATTTAATTCTGGAATAATTACTCTAAAATCCTATTTTAATCTTATTATTCTGATTTTTATGTTAATTCCTAAATTTTGTCCAAAGAAACTGAATTTTATCAACTCGAGACTCATTGCACGCAAATCGAGGCGATTTGTTGACCAAAAAGTCAACCGACACAAACTCGAATTTCATGCATGATTTCCTGTAGATTTCAGTTTAAAAACATATTGGAATTTATGGCTCGTCCGAATTCAAATTCGTTTGGGAATTATGGCACGTACAAATTTTGTATTGTGCACCGATGGTTAAATTCTAACCTAGAAGTTCTACAGAATTAGAAGTATAAAAATACATCGAATTAAATTTTGGAAAAAACATATGTCAATGATCTCGACATTATATTTTTGAAACTTTAAACGGTTCATGATTCTGATTCCTGGTTCTCCCGAAATCGCGAAAACATTGAAACACGTCTATTTTCGGACATGCTGTTCTCTACGAATTTTCCAGAATTTAATACTCATAATTTTGTAAAACAAATTATATAATCAGAAATCTAACCTCAATATCGTTCTAACGCAAGAAACTAGGTCTCGTTTGGAGTTCAGAGCTATGCGCAATGGCTTCTGGAAGATGAAGGAACCCTAGATGGCAATTCTCCAAAATCTCCCTCTCTAAAAAATAATGGGATAATTAGGGTTATAATAATATATATATATATATATAGGGATGTTGAGAGGCTGAATGAAAGTTGATAGGGTGACACGTGTCATAATTTGATTGGATGGTTTTGGTTATATTATTTATTTTTTTGATTTGCCTTTATCAAAACATTATTTAAGTCGTTTTAAATCTAAATAACTCAAAATAAACATTAAAAATAATCATAAAAATCTGAAAAAATTACAGAAAATATATTTTGAACCTAAAAACCCTAAAAAAATATTTGGAATAATTATATATTAACATATTTCCTACTATAATTAGGAGAAGCTCTAAAAATTAGTTTTGCCATAAAACTAAAAATAAATACTAACATTTTTCCAAAAATTCTAAAATAATTCCAGAAAATATATAATAATATTATAAATATTAGAAAATAACATGGGTCCATTCTATATTCCTGGACTTGCACCATAAATTTTACAAGTCCTAAAAATTAATTATTAGCCTAAATAACTCCCAATAAATACTAAAAATACTCAGAAAATTTCCAAAAACTTTTAGAAAATATATTTTATTATTTAGAACCTAAAATAAAAGTTTGGGATATTTTTAATTATATTTGAATCTAAAATAAATTCTTGAAAATCCTAGAAAATTATAGAAAATTGTAAAAAAATCCAAATTAAAATTTTTAGAAAAATCAGGGGGTTACAATCTACCCAACTTATAAAAATTTTGTCCTCGAAATTAAAATTAAGCCATGGTAGAAGTCAATGATGGTCTAAGATTTGCATTGGTTAAAAAGCAAGGCTAGGTTTAACGGAGTGGACGATGTTGTACGTCGCACATTCCGAAAATTATGGAAGAAATTCACATGAGTGAAAATAGGTTTCTTCGTGTGTCATGTCCAATAGTGTGGACACCTAAATACTCTTTTGCATAAAAGTGCCCAACAATTGAAACGTTGCACACAGATGGAAATTGGAGGATGGGTATGTCTAGGACAAGGTGTAGAATTTTTAGGAAGGCAGTGACTAGGAAAGTGCTCCAATTATCGAAGCAATGGTAAGGCGCGCCGAGGGATACCATGTTGTAAAACTAAATAAAAAATATTGTGTTCTATTCCTAAGTGGATTCGAGCTAGCCTCAGTCTCACTATCTAAGCCAAGTAGGTCTACTTCTTAGGTGAGGGGGTTTCACAATCCAGCCAACTTAAGACAATGTCGTCCTCAAAATTAAAATAAGGCATAATTTGTTAATCCTTCGTGTACATAAGGCAAGTCAATCGCAATCTTCTTGCGACAATTAAAATCCTAATCATATCCATTGCAATCACTTCTAGGTTAGGATGACCACTGATCCAATCAAATTTAACCTATGGTTATCTCTTCTCGCTTTTTCAAATTATTCATATCCAAATTTAAATTAAATCCATATATCATCTTCAAGATTTAAATACGCATATCAATTTTACCTCACGATCTTCAATTATCATAATTTCCTCTAGAAGTAATTCGAGTCCATTATTATTCCTATTTTCACTTATAAATTTTTGTATGCTTCAACTTCTTAAATTCCATTCACATCCTTAATATTTCAAATAGGTAGTCCAACCATCAAGTTTTTTATTTTAACTCAAATCATCAAATTTGAAAAAAATAATTTAAATGCAGTCCACCATTATTCATGTCTGAAATTCTATCTTTTTATCCTCTAAATTTCAAGTTGATGATTTTACCTTCATTGTTTAAATCATGTACTTAAGGTATAAATATCGGGTCCTCAATATCAATTCATTAATCCTCATCATCTTAGTCATTCTTCTAAAATTCTTAAAATTAAAATGGCTTAAACCTCTCCCAATTTAATCTTACTCGATCACAATCTAAAAGAAATTTCTTTCGAGTTGACAATGCACTACTACCCAACTTAGAATTTACCCATCTATCACATAAGGCTATATACCTTAAGAGAATATTCCTTAATATGTTTACTCATGTCATTCAATCCTCGAACTTCAATGCCGATCATATCACATATGATATGTCCTTAATTACGAAGAATAATCCTCAAGTATGTGATCGGCCTATGGGGTATATCTAGTATTCTCTGTGTATCAATTTATACCAAGCACGAGGTTTCGTCTTTCCGAAATAAGGGAAGACGGAGACCAATAATAAAGAGTTTAATGACAGCGTAATAGAATAGAAGTATTGGGATCAAGGCGTTTAAAGAATTCAATTAGGAATTGTCAAAGCAGTTATGGATTAAAATCATATTTTGGTAATCCTTTGTTCGCCTGCTCGTATTAGTACAGTTATGTAACCGATACGATATGTCAGACATGTCTAGGGAAAGTATATTCGTCTACTAATCACTACATATCTCAATCCACGTAAGGTATTATTGCGAGGGCGAATCAAGCGCACTATGGTTGATCAGACCGTAATACACTGATTCTGAAATATATTATTGTGGGCCTCCCCAATAATACATATGTCATGAACAAGCTCGATAAAGAATAAGCTTACAAAACTAGGCTATAAAATAGCACAATAAGTCAAGGTAGTATATGAAATATAAGCACGCTAGATGATGATGAAAGGAGGTACAAATTATTCAAGTTCACAAAACGAACAAAAATGAGCAACAATAATAAAAGACTCTACAATCTCTACAGTTATTATACAACCTCCTTGTCTAAGTTGCTAGTTGACCCAATAGGGCATGAACCTCAAAATTCTATTGTCTGAATAAACACTGTCATCTTATGCTAGCATACAATTATTGCCATTCAGTTACACCGCCTTGATGGGTCAAGTGGACTATGTAGTACTAGTCTCAAGGGAAAGGGAATATAACTTGTATCGAGGTGGGGGTACAAATTACGTGATTTAACACTAAGGGATAATGATCGGGTCACAATCTACAAGATTAACTCAAACTTATCGAACTCTAACTACAAAACACAAAATTTTCAAATTTAAGACTACAACTATAATCCTAGCAAACTATGGGTCCTTAACAAGGAATAAAATTACTTGGCCTACTATTAGAAGTGTCAGGTGGCACGAATTAAAAGACGAAGAAAAGAAGAACATATTTTAGTCGTTGCGCATAAGCGAACGTTAAGGTCGCAGACGAACAACGTATGAAATTAAAATATGAGGCTCTAGATAATATCATAGTTTCCTAAGGTGAAGGTGGCGAGCAATTCTCCGTGTTTGAGGTATGATCTCATGGGGAATGTCATACTCGTTGCTCTGGGCTTCCTGAGGTACCGTCTGCTAATATCATGACAAGAACCTATATCCTAACACTATCTCACTATGCACACTAGGTTCTGTTCTAACATTCGATCTCAGATTTCTATTGGTTCCTCAAAACTGGGGTCAACCACTAGGGTCAAACATTAGGGTCCAATCTCTAACTAGCTCTTAGCAGTGCCTATACTACTCTTAGGTCATTCATAACTATAACAAGAAATAATGGTAAATTATTCTATAGGTAAGAGACACTAGGGTTCATTAAGCGTTCTACTTAGGGGTGTGTCAATATCCTAGCTGTACTTTTAGTAGGAAGGTTACCCTACCTATCATTCTATCAACATGGACTTCTATATTTTAAAAGAAAGCTACACTCAAGGAACTAATGAGAAGGCACATGAATCAAGCAGGATGCAATTTTTTAACGGAATAGATTGGAAGGAGGAGGAGGAGAAGCCATAGTCAGTTGTGGATGAGATCCAATACTCTAATCCTATTTGCAGGCTTGCTCGGTCCCTAAGTTGAAACCGAACAATTTAGTCGTAGACCTGCATGGGCCACCACAAAAACTATGTCACGCCCCAGTCCCAAAATATCGAAGGACTAGCCACGTGGCAATGGCCAGCAGCACACACCGATGGATAAATCCAATTTAATGGATCCATCAGGGCATACTTAAGCTGTAAAACAAAGTCTACGACAATCATGGCACAACTAATCTCATCCACACAAGATATAAAATATGATCCACATAATAATAAGGAATGTAAATCATCAGCTAGTCTCAACAAAATACTTCGGGGAATAACCCGATAAATATCTAATACAATGGTTCAACAGACCAGAAAGTAAATGACTGAAATAAATAATAAATACTGAGCATGAAACATGGATGCTTAGGAGAAGTCTTCGACTAACACCTCATCCTCGGATGGCGGTACAGCTCCTGGATCAGCTCCTGCTCCGGTCCCGTATACCTCGGGATAGATCTCGTCCTCAAATCCTGGGGATATAATCCGGATCCAGGTCCTCAGGGGACATAGCAAGGTACAAGAAAGCTCATGCCAAAATAAATGCAGTGCAGAAAATAAATGGAATAAATAGGGCAAATAAGTAACCATGTAAGTGAAAATGCAAATGAGAGCAGCACGAGTACTCAGGCTGAGCCACTACAAGCTCTGTGTTGGGGAGCCGGTAGTGGTAATAACATGTAATGTGCCTAGCTCTGCTACGAGAGTCTACGGCCTCACAATAGTAGTAGATATATATAGGAAACAGCCTGTAGCCTGTGTGTCTCTCCCCACCCAATGTAACCACGCATATCATGACCATAACGTCTCATGTCCATGTCAAGCGAGATCATAGCTAATGCAACCAGTCATACTATATCTAAGAATATAATGTCCATGTCCTGTATCCTATACAGAATCACCACGAATATCTCGGGAAAATCCTGTCTCATGAGTAGTGTCAAGTGTCCTGGGTCATATGGTACTTGATAAGACAAGTACGAGAATATAAAGTGTCACGAATGTCCATCTCTAGATGACAATACCCAATACCGCGTACGGTGTTGGCACCCGACTAATAATCGGACGCTAAGTACGTCACACGGTCCTAGCTTAAGCATGCACAGCAATATAATGAAGCAAGAAAATATGTAACAATACTGCAGAGTTTGGCAAGGTATACTTGCCTGGGGTCCTGTTGCTGGTATGAATCAGAGTCCAAGTCACATTCCAAATAGCCTATGTATTACAAATTTATCACGTCAAAAGATAATTTATTTTAATTTATTTAATTCTGGAATAATTACTCTAAAATCCTATTTTAATCTTATTATTCTGATTTTTATGTTAATTCCTAAATTTTGTCCAAAGAAACTGAATTTTATCAACTCGAGACTCATTGTACGCAAATCGAGGCGATCTGTTGACCAAAAAGTCAACCGATACAAACTCGAATTTTATGCATGATTTCCTGTAGATTTCAGTTTAAAAACATACTGGAATTTATGGCTCATCCGAATTCAAATTCGTTTGGGAATTATGGCACATACAAATTTTGTATTGTGCACCGATGGTTAAATTCTAACCTAGAAGTTCTACAGAATTAGAAGTATAAAAATACATCGAATTAAATTCTGGGAAAAATATATGTCAATGATCTCGACATTAGCTTTTCGAAACTTTAAACGCTTCATGATTCTGATTCCTGGTTCTCCCGAAATCGCGAAAACATTGAAACACGTCTATTTTCGGACATGCTGTTCTCTACGAATTTTCTAGAATTTAATACTCATAATTTTGTAAAAAAATTATATAATCAGAAATCTAACCTCAATATCGTTCTAACGCAAGAAACTAAGCCTCGTTTGGAGTTCGGAGCTATGCGCAATGGCTTCTGGAAGATGAAGGAACCCTAGATGGCAATTCTCCAAAATCTCTCTCTCTAAAAAATAATGGGATAATTAGGGTTATAATAATATATATATATATATATATAGGGATGTTGAGAGGCTGAATGAAAGTTGATAGGATGACACGTGTCATGATTTGATTGGATGGTTTTGGTTATATTATTTGTTTTTTTGATTTGCCTTTATCAAAATATTATTTAAGTCGTTTTAAATCTAAATAACTCAAAATAAACATTAAAAATAATCATAAAAATCCAAAAAAATTACAGAAAATATATTTTGAACCTAAAAATCCTAGAAAAATATTTGGGATAATTATATATTCACAGATTTCCTACTATAATTAGGAGAAGCTCTAAAAATTAGTTTTGCCATAAAACTAAAAATAAATAATAACATTATTCCAAAAATTCTAAAATAATTCAAGAAAATATATAATAATATTATAAACCTTAGAAAATAACATGGGTCCATTCTATATTCCTGGGCTTGCACCATAAATTTTACAATTCTTAAAAATTAGTTATTAGCCTAAATAACTCCCAATAAATACTAAAAATACTCAAAAAATTTCCAAAAACTTCTAGAAAATATATTTTATTATTTAGAACCTAAAATAAAAGTTTGGGATATTTTTAATTATATTTGAATCTAAAATAAATTCTTGAAAATCCTAGAAAATTACAGAAAATTATAAAAAAATCCAAATTAAATTTTTTGAAAAATCAGGGGGTTACAAGGCGATACCTAACATCACATTCTCGTAATAATACATGTTGATGAAGAACAATCAGCACGATCATCCTCTGTATTACACAGGATACATCGGTACCATCAAGATGGACCGGATGCACATCGACCCCGATTCGTCAATCAACATCATCTCGCGGAGTATGCTTCAGACCTTGGGCATCCCGATGCATCGCCTGGCAGCAACTAATAATGCCATCAGTAGCTTCAACGCAGGAAGAAGCTACCCTCTGGGTAAGATTCGCTTAAATTGTTAGATTGACGACTTAAAAATATAGGTCACTTGCTATGTCATAGATGTAGATGTCTCCTACAATGTCCTATTGGGACGACCATGGATACATCAGTATATTATCATGCCATTAACTTTGCACCAGTGCTTGAAGTACGTGGACGATCACGACACTGTCAAGACAAAATTTGCTTATATTAATCTATTCAAAGGGGTCGAGGACTATTACTCTGACTCGATCCTTTACAAGCAAGTCCACAAAAATGAAGGTGGTAATGATGCTAACGATGAGGCAGAGACTGGGACAACAACAGACGAGCCCTTGAGAGTCTGTCTCAAAGCAAGCGCTCCCGACACAGCCCCTCTCCTCATGGTGAAACTGCACAGGAAAGCACCTAAAATTTTGATCGTTTGTCTTCATAGACCGAGTCGACCGATGAAGGAAGATCCGGCACTTACTATGACTTCCGAACCTCTAGTGGTAAAGCTGCACATGAGACCTCCAAAGCCGTCACTTGCACTGGGGGTAGATCTCGGAAAGAAAAAACTGGAGGAGCACGTAGCCGCTCATGCTAACGTCCATTCTCTTAACGATGTAATTTCTGAGGATAAGATACCTTATTTTATGAATAAATGGCTATCTTTGAACTAATCAGATGTTGCACATCTCCTCACATTATATTTCATTGACCACAGTCTAGGCTTGTACCTACACACACATGTTACTACCACCCAGGCAGTCAACCAAGTTCTTCCCAGTTAGAACTCCTACTTCATAATTCCAGCAAGGAAGAGGGGAGACAAACTCATCATATTCGGCAGAGTAGAGAGTCCTCAATCCTCCATCCCAGAGGAACTGGAGCCAGAACTCGATACCGGCAAAATATTACTTCACCGGTACAGTTCTAAAACCAATCACCTCATCCTGAAGATAGGCTATAATCTGAATATCGCCAGGGGCTTAAACTACGGCAAAGGACGATGGATGCCTCTGCATCTGCAGACTCCTACTGGCAAGTCTGAGGATTACTACCATAAGACCAAGCATGGCTTAGGGTATGTCATGCTTGGATGCCAGCTGGCTGATATCCCGCTCCAAGGTAGCCTTGCTCTTCGCGTAGGTAGATCTTACCTGCTCCGCGAAACGTAGGAGCAAATCATGTTCGTCGGCTATCGCGACAGTCATGTCAACTTGCTGTGTCTGTTGTAGTTTATCCAGACGCTGCTCTACCTCGATAAGCTTCTTGCCTAGAAGGTCAGCCGTCTACTCAAAGCCGGAAAGAGTCCTCAAAAGTTTAGCCTGACTCCTAGCACAATTCTTGGCCTTGGTAAAAGACTTGTTTCATCCCATCACATCTTGAACTCCCTGCTTCAGTTGCAAGTAGAAGCTCTAAATAGTGATCTTGGATGACTCTTCAATGTCAATAAGGGTGGATGGAGTCAGAGGAGCTGGAATAGAAGGGGCCACCACAGACTGAGATGAGGGTGGCACAACACTAGACGGCCGAAGAGGTGGAACCGTGGTGGCAGAATGCCCAGACACCTTAATCTCTGCCAGTTGCCTCCTCGTCAAAAGCAATATCTGGACACTAGGCAACTGGGTAACGTTGACCGCTGCAGCTTCGACACCAGAAGATGTGATGATATTAGGCCGTTTAGCAGCCACTTCATCCACAACAATAGAGGCCTCCCCTATACTACCCTCAACAGGAGGTTCCACCAGGTGTTCTCCACCCCTAGTAGAGCAGGGGAGGACAGACTCCTTTCGAACAAGCCCCCACCTCTTTCTTCTTTCGCGTCCTCCTAAGAGGCCATGTTCACCATCCTCAAAGGAGAAGTAGAGTCTGCAGGACCAAAATAACGTGTGACCAACCATACCAACAAAATAGAAAACTAAAGACGAAAGATCTCATCCCGAAAGAAAATGCGAAACAACATACCCGGGATGGGTGACGGGATTTTGGAGCCACCCCGACAATATCCAAGTCATCCACCAAAATGTTGGGATGGCACATTCCATCAGCACCCGTTCAGGGATATGCCCGCCTGAATACTCAGGAACAGGCTCTTTAGTCGCGGCCTCGGGCTCGGGGAACGTCGACTCTTCGTCCCGCTTTGCATAAGAGACCCTAGCAGCGTAGACCACCGAGGACGGTCCCTGCTCCCCTATGTTTGCAAAGTTTTAAATAGACCAGAAGAAAGATGTTCATACAGAGGAGTCATAAGAATCAAACTAAGAGGTTTTACGTGTACCACCATCGCATCTATTGTAGGGTCTGGTTCAGAAACCACCAGCGCAAGGGGTCCTACCTTCTCTCTTACGTCCCTCACAGAAGGACCAGCTTATCTTATAGGCCCCGCCTCAGGAACCACCTCAACTCGCACTTATTTGGAATGACTAGGGTGGTGAGCCAAAGTCGTCTTCCGCTTAGGAGCAAGAGGGCCTTCAGAAGGAGTCCCCTCCTCAAATAGCGGGTCTGGGTCAACGAGCAAAGACTGAGCTGTACTCTTGCCCTTTTTGGGCGTTAGTCGACCTTTCAAAGACATAGGCGCAAAATTGGTACCCGCTAGATAACTCGTCCTGGGATCATATTCAGTTGTAGGAGCATTGACTATGCAGTAAAAACTCCTTGCGACAAACAATATTTTGGCACGGCGCCAGCCGCCGACAACCCAAACTCAACTTGTGTTCTGTCACGACCCGCACCCGGGGTAAGGGTACTAGTCGGAAATAATGCCCAGCCTACGCCGCAGAATCGGCGGTAGAACGCTGTCTAGAAAGTCTATCTAATGTAATGAACCACCAATAATGATAGAATACTCAATCACAGAACTAAGATAGAAATAAGCACGAATCAGATAAAGAATAGAATAGTCGCCATACAACTCATGAGTTTAAAATAATACATCAATGAGTCTGAAGAGTAACAAAAATAAGCTAGAGACAAATCCAGTACAAAAGAATACTACCATACTACAAAGCTACAACTCCAGGGTCAACTGTCTCAGTTGGGATAACTCCCTCTTGAGCCAGGGTCTCAGAATCTAAACCCACAACATCCTGGGGTCCATAATAGGTAGGGTACTCCTAAGTGTCATCTGGAAAAATATATCCAGTCAGGAAAGGAGCAGAGTACATCTCTAACAGCAGTTCTAATCCATGATAAAAACTATGTAACAGTAAATAACTGTGGATAAACAAGATGCACAAAATAGATACAAGAGATATATAGACAATAAGGAAATACTGGAAAGAAATACAATAATGAACAATATGCCAATGAAATAATAATACTAATGACTAAGTGTGTGAGTACTAGCTTAACATGTGATCGGCTTGGGCAAGATACAATACGGCCTGGCTAATCATACGTGCGGTGCATGATCAATACTATTCGCTTACCAATACTTTATTCAATAGGGATTTGATCACATATCTATACTAATACTCCCCACCCCCAACTGGTATAATAGATCCAACCACGGTATGCTATGGCACTAGATTCCCCAAGAAGATAGCTAGTCTCCCCGAGAATCGGTGTCTGTACATGTACAAGATAACCAATGAAACAATACTTGCACCATATACACCATATACCAAGGAATAACATCTCATGACGAGATCCGGATATACCAATCCGTGTAACCATAGTGTCGAGAGAAACATGTAAATCTACACTAGATACAACGAACATAGAGGATATCATAAATGAGAAACTATCAGAGAATGTACTCGCCTGAAATCCAAAGAACAGTCTCACAGATGTCTGACTCGGTGCCTCGAAGACCTAGATATGGAATACCACATTAAAACAAGGTCCCGGAAAGAGAACAAGTCAAACTAGTCAACTCCTAGGTCAATAAATAAATTCTAAGTCAAAAGTCAACTATGGTCAACTCTAAAGTCAACTAAAGTCAAACCAAGGTCAACCTCACAAGAAATCTATATAAATAATATAGAAATAAAATACAACAATTTAGGAATAAAAATTAGATCCCAAATCATACTCACACAAAGTATACTACTAATACAAATAATATATACCCTAAAATAATATATAAACAATCAATATTTATACAAATAAAATAATATATTATTACAAATATTATACCTCACAAAACACATATATATACACATATATATATATACAATAATAATATATAAAATATAATTTAAAACTGCCAAAGCGTCACTGAAAATAGGGAGTTAAAAATATAATTTAATTAAAACAGCTTATAGTGACAGTCTCAACTGTCACAGAAAACGTCGCAAAAGCTACTGTGTAATAAAACCCACTGCTGCTGCATTGGTGACAGTTAATCAACTGTCACCGAAAACTGTCGCCACTGCTGCTAAGATCCCGCCCGCAGCATTAATGACAGAACTGTCATTAATGCACAGTGGGCTACAGCGGCTGCTGCTGACCCGCCTATTTAGCGACAGTTTTACTGTCACAAATCCACTGTCACTAAAATACAGAAATATATATATATATATAAATATATATATGCAATAATAATCACAATACATATATATAAATAAATAATTATATACTTATATATATATGCACATATCAACTTATAATTAAATACCAATAGTTACAACACATGCACATATTAATGTTCATATTTTACATGGCTAGAAGCACACCTAAAATATATACATTAATATACAAATAATTACATAATAATTATAAATAATATAATTACACAATTAAACACATAAATATATTTTATAAAATATTTATGTATAATTTATACTATTAACATAAGTATATATATAATTACATGCAAGAAAGCTACATATTATATTTGTACATCATATTAGCACACACAAAAATATATAGATCTATGCTACAATAATTACTATAATAAATACACAAAATAAATATATAATATCTATATATATTTACTAATTATAATTGAAGAATTTAAACCATACATAATTAGATCTATTAAAAAATCCACACAATTGGAGAGTATCACACCGTATCCCACTAGATCTAGGATACGCATGTGACACGAGTCCAACACACAACCAATTGTACCCCGAAGGATACAAACAAATCACAAATAATATTTATGAATAAATCAAAGTGTCAAAAGTAGATCTATGTGTCCGTGTCAAAATACGACATGTTCAAAGCCCCGTGTCGGAGGGAAAACCCCCAAAATAACACGTATTACCAAATAGTTGGGATACGAACCACATGTACCAAATTATGGACACGATACTAGCCCCAAACACATAAGCTCATGTCCAATTGATCTATAGGATCAATTGATACACACAACAAAATATAAATTCGGAATTCCAACAAAATTAACACAAAAAGCACCATAACTTTCTTCATGGGTCTCCTATGAACACAAAACAAAGTCCTATGGGTAGTACATACATATAGGTTGATTTTACATGATTAAATCTCAGATTTAGAAGCTATTTAAATGGGAAAATCTGAATTATACCTATTGGGAGATGGATTCCCAATGAAACCTCCAATTGAGAAGAACTTGCTTCCAAATTGTAGATCCTTGATCCTCTTTGTAGATCCTTGCTTCCTTCTTCTAGATTCTTGCTTTCTCCTTCTCTAATGGTAAATTGGGAAGAATTTGGAATAAATTTGGTAGGGAATTGGAATGAGAATGGAGGGAATTTGGGAGTGGGAAATTCTAGATCTAGATTTGGAATGAGAATGAGAGGAGAGAGAAATTTCCCCCCTCTTTTAATAGGCCGGCCTTGCCCCTCTCCCAAGCAATTGTAAAATGTCCAATGTACCCCTTGGGGCCTCTCATGAAGAAATAATTAAGGAAGGAAGCTTCTAGTCTAATCACTTAATTAATTTAATCCATCTCCTTAACTATGGGCTTTCTAAATGGGCCAAATCTAACTATTTAATTCATGTTGGTCCATGGGTCCAAACTACACTAGTTGGGTCTACTAAAATAAGTCCAAAATAATTAAATAACATCCAACAACAATTAAATAATACAACAAAAATTATTTACCATGCACAATATTTATTTAAATAGGAAATTACTAAAATACCCTTTTTTCTAAAATGTGGTAGTGACAAGTCTACCCTCCTTAAAATAATTTTGTCCTCGAAATTTAAAGATGAAAACTACCCCCAGAAAATCATAGAACAGAACTAAAGAATCACAATTAACTAATGAACAGAACATAACAATGAACAGAACATAACTAGAAATAACATACCTCAAGGTACAAACAAATATGGATAACGCTCTTGCATGTCATCCTCTCTCTCCCAGGTAGACTCTCCCGGAGAGGGATGCCTCCATGCGACGCGCACCAAAGGAATAGTCTGGTTCCTCAGCACCTTCTCTCTCCGATCCAGAATCTCAACTGGCTGCTCTGGATAGCTAAGAGTAGGGCCTACCTCTATCTCTGAGTGATCCAATACATGACTAGGATCTGCTACGTATCGTCTCAACTACGATACATGAAACACGTTGTGCACTCCCTCCAATGCAGGTGGCAAGTCTAGTCTATAAGCAACTGCACCGACCCTCTCTAGAATAGTGAAAGGTCCGATGAATCGCGGACTAAGCTTTTCGCCTCCACCGAAGCGAATCGTGCCTCGTGTCGGAGAAATCCTCAGAAACACCAAACCACCCACCTAGAACAAAACACCATCTTAAGAACTTAATCTATAATAAACAAAAACAATCACAAACAAAATCTAAACTATACCTCGAACTCCAAAGGTCTCCGATGGCTATCGGCCCAATGCCGCTGTCTGTCCTGCGCCACTCGAAGTCTGTCTCTGATCAACTGAACCTTCTCCGCTGCATCCACAACCATCTCTGGCCCAAGCAAAATTCTCTCTCCAATATCGTCCCAAGACAAAGGAGTACGACACCTCCGACCATATAGAGCTTCAAAAGGTGACATCTCTATACTGGCCTGGTAACTGTTGTTGTAAGCAAACTCTACCAAATGGAGATGGTCCTCCCAAGAACCCCCGAAATCTAGTACACAAGTGCGCAACATATCCTCGAGAGTCTGGATAGTCCTCTCTGACTGCCCATCTGTCTGGGGATGATATGTAGTACTGAACTTGAGCTGAGTGCCCAAACTCTCCTGCAAACTCCTCCAAAAATGAGAAGTGAAACGACTATCTCGATCTGAGACTATGCTGACGGGAACTCCGTGTATCCTAACGATCTGCCTCACATACATCTCTGCCAGCTTCTCCTTAGACAAACCCACCTTGAAAGGCAAAAAGTGGGCCGACTTGGTCAATCTATCAACAATGACCCAAATCGCGTCTTTCCCTCCTGGAGATCGTGAAAGTCCGCACACAAAATCCATAGTAATGTGTTCCCACTTCCACTCTGGAATGGGTAATGGCTGAAGTAAACCTCCTGGCCTCTGTCTCTCGGCTTTCACCTGCTGGCACACTAAGCATCTGGATACAAACTGTGCCACTTCCCTCTTCATGCCATACCACCACACACTCTCTCGCATATCCCGATACATCTTGTTAGCACCTGGATGTATGGAATACTGAGAGCGATGCGCTTCCTGCAATACCTCCTCGCGCAACTTCCCACTAGGCACACACAATCTAACTCCATGCCTCAAGGATCCATCCTCTACAATAGTGAAATCATCCTCCAATCCTGCTCTCACCTGAGCTCTGATACTCCTCAAAGATACATCATCATACTGTGCTGCCTTGATCCTGTCCATCAAATTTGAGTGTATCTGCAATCCCCATATCTGCATAGCACACCCAGGAACAATCACCTCAATGCCCAAGCTCTCCAAGTCCTCCAACAGATATCGATCCTGCGTCAAGAACATAGCTATCGGATACCTGCTCAAAGCATCGGCAACTACATTGGCTTTCCCAGGATGATATTGCAAAAAGATATCAAAATCCTTCATCAATTCCAACTACCGACGCTGTCTCATGTTCAACTCCTTCTGCGTGAAAACGTACTTCAAGCTTTTGTGGTCTGTGAAGATCTCCACACGCTCTCCGTACAAATAATGTTTCCACAACTTCAGGGCGAATATGACAGCTGCCAACTCCAAATCATGGGTAGGATAGTTTTTTTCATGAGGACGCAATTGCCTGGATGCATAGGCAATCACTTTCTCATGCTGCTGAAGAACACAACCTAAACCCTTCCCCGATGCATCATTATAAATAGTGAAACCTCCGGACCCTGATGGCAACGTCAAAATAGGAGTAGACGTCAACCTCTTCTTCAACTCCTTAAAAGCAACCTGACAATCCTCCATCCAAACAAACTCCACATCCTTCCTTGTGAGTCTGGTCATCGGCTCGGTAATCCTCGAAAAATCTTGCACAAACTTCCTGTAATAGCCTGCCAATCCCAAGAAACTCCTGATCTCTGCTATCGAACTCGGAGTCTTCCAAGATTCTACTGCTGAAATCTTCTTCGGATCTACTGAAATACCATCACCAGTCACAACATGCCCCAAGAATTCTATCTTGTCCAAGAAAAACTCACATTTGGACAACTTTCCATACAACTTCTCCTTCCTCAGCACATCCAACACAATCCTCAAATGCTTCTCATGCTCCTCCAGTGTCCTCAAGTATATGAGTATGTCGTCGATGAATACCACCATGAACTTGTCAAGGTACTGGTGGAACACCTTGTTCATCAAGTTCATAAATACCGTCGGTGCATTAGTCAAACCAAATAGCATCACCATAAACTCGAACTGACCATACCGAGTTCTAAAAGCAGTCTTCGGTATGTCCTCCGGCTTCACCTTCACCTGATGGTAGCCTGATCTCAAATCTATCTTAGAAAATACCTTCGCACCACTCAACTGATCAAACAGATCATCAATCCGTGACAAAGGATACTTATTCTTGATAGTGAGATTATTCAAAGCTCTGTAATCAATGCACATACGCACCGATCCATCCTTCTTCGGTACAAACAATACCGGGGCTCCCCATGGTGAAGAACTCGATCTGATAAACCTCTTTCCTGCAATTCGTCCACCTGCTTCTTCAACTCGACCAGCTCGCTGTTGTTTACTCTATAAACATGCTGTGAAATTGGTTCTGCACCTGGCACCAAGTCTATAAAAAATTCAACATCTCGATCTGGTGGCAATCCTGGCAATTCCTCAGGAAACACATCCAAGAATTCTGCTATCAACGGATATGGCAACTCCTTGTCTTCTACCATAGCTCCACAAATAATGCCTTCTTTCTGCTCCGTAGCTCCTCTAGCAAACTCGAACTCTGGCTCTCCTGGCGGACCAAACAAAACTCTACCTCCTCTACAATCTATGCTAGCATGGTGCCTACTCAACCAATCCATCCCAAGTACAATATCATAGCTTGGAAGTGGCATTACAAGTAGACACGCACTCAACTCCCGGCCTCCCAGAGTAACTCTTCGATCCTTACAAATATCATTAACCAGGATAATGCCTCCCCCGGTCATGATCTTGCAAGTCCTAAGCAAAGACTCAGCTACCAAACCATGCTTCAGAGCAAAAGAAACAGATACAAAACTATGGGAAGCACCACTATCAAACAAAGCTAAAGCTAGAATGGAATCAAGAAGAATAGAACCTGCGATGACATCTCCGGTGGGTTCCTCCTCTTCGACGGTCATAGCAAACGCTCGTCCCTGCCGAGCACCTTCCTGCTGTTGATGCTGGACAAAACGCTGCTGCTGTGTCGGAAGCGGTCCCCTCGGCTGTGCTGCAGATGGTCTCGTCTGTGTCCTCGGAGCTGGAGCTGCTCCTTGAACTGCACGACGAGGACACTCCCTCGATTGATGCCCTTCAGTACCACAATACAAATAAACTCCTAGCCTCCTCCTGCAAACTTCCCAGATGTGGCCGGGCTTCTTGCAGAAGTTGCATGGGGCCTGCTGTAACTGCCTCTGCTGCTGAGGTGCCTGGTGAAAAGGTGCTCTAGCTGGAGTCTGGTTCTGCTGTGGCTGCTGGAAAGGTCTGGACTGGAAATGAGGACGTTTGGCAGATACTGCACCGCCGTTGGCCCCCAGAAAAGAATCACGGTCTCTCTTGGTCTTCAAACCCAGATCCCGCTCAACCTTGCGTGCCTCCGCAAGTATCTCCGAGTATGTCTCATAAAAAGACGGAATGAGAATCTTCACCTCCCAGTTTAGACCCTCACGGAAACGAATAGCTCGAACCTCCGATTCCCTCACCAAGTACTCTGTAAATCGGCTCAACCTACCGAACTTCGCAGCGTATTCCTCCACAGACATGCTTCCCTGAATGAGACTCTCAAATTGTCTCCCCAAGTCAAGCCTGTCTATCCGAGCGAAAAACTTCTTCTTGAAAAGGTCCTCGAATACCTCCCAAGATTGTCCTGCGTCAACTAGAACCGGCTCATTCCTGAACCAAGTACGAGCGACATCGAACAGTTGAAGTCCTACCGTCTCAACCTTCAGATCTTCAGAAAGACAGGACACCCTCATAAGACGCTCAATGTCCTCGAGCCAATCATCAGCATAGATGTTATGCCCCAGTCCCAAAATATCGAGGGACTAGTCACATGATAATGGCCAGCAGTACACACCGATGGACATCCCAATCTAATGGATCCATCGGCCATACTTAAGCTGTAATATAGGTCTACAATAATAGGTCATAATACTAATCTTATCCACACACAGAATAATAAGAACAACAGCAAATAAAGAAAAGTATATCAATGTCCAGTCACAGCAGAGTATGTCGGGGAACAACCCGATAAAAGTCTAAACACTGGTTCATCAGACCAGAACAAAGGAGTCCAAAATAAATTATCTGATGAGTACAATATCATAAGCTCAAGTAAAGTCTTCAGCCATCACCTCTGCTTCTATGTTATGTTCTCCTTCAACAACAGCTCCTGGTACAGCTTCAGCTCCTGTCCCGTAAACCTCGGGATAATGCTCTTCTGCTAAACCTGGGGACATCATCCATTCCAGGTCCTCAGGGGACATAGCAAGGTACAAATAATACAAGCCAAAAATAGATGCAGTGAAATAGAAAATGAAATAAACAGGGTAACTACATAACTATCTATGTGAAAATGCAACTGAGAGCATCACTAGTACTCAGGCTGAGACTGCTACAAGCTCTGTGTCGGGGAGCCGGTAGCAGCAATATCTAGTAGTGGTCTAGCTCTACTCGAGAGTCTACAACCTCACAATAGTAGTATATATATATAACAGCCTGTAGCCTGTGTGCCTCTCCCTACCCAATGTAACCTCACTTCTCATGTCCATGTCACGTGAGATCAGAGCTAATGCAATAGTCATAATCTAAGAGTATAATACTATGTCCATCCTGTATCCTATACAGAATCACCTTGAATATCTCAGGAAGATTCTGTCAATGTATGGTGTCGAGTGTCCTAGGTTATGATGTACTTGATAAACAAGCACAGGAATACAAAGGGTCTCGAATGTCCATCACTAAATGACATACACAACTCCGCGTACGGAGTTGGCACCCGACTGTAATCGGACACTAAGTATGTCATACGGTCCTAGGTTATATCATGTACACTAGTCACAGAAAATAGAGCAAGAGAACAAAATAAACTATTAAACTATAATTTATGGCAAGGTACACTTGCCTGGGGTTGGAATACCAGTAGCGGTCCCTGTATCAGTGGGTTCAACAATAACTCCTCCAAAAGCTGAAATAAACATTACCAACAGTCTCAGAACATAAAAAATAGCTAGAAACGCCTGTCCTTAAGTCCAGTTTGGACACAAGGGCAAAAATGACATTTTTGGGCCAAAGCGGGTCCATATGTAGGCCGCTTTGCACCGAAAATTGTGTCAGGGTCAAAGGTCTCAAAAATAGTCCAACTTAGTGTCAACAAGTCAGGAACGTTGATACAAATCCAACGGAACTTCCAGACTTGGATTCCGATGAGCCGTTCTCAAAATCGCCCGTCGGTTGGAGCCTATGGGGCCCATGACACGCGATTTTTCCAATATTCTCAGAATCGAACCAAACTTAATCCACAGGACCAGCGTATTATTATGAGTCCGATGGCGCAAGTTTCGTCTCGATCTGACGTGTTTACACTAAGTTACAGCGAATTACAGAAAAGTTGGATACGGGCCGTTGTCTGCGGATACGCACTGATTCCGGTGTGCACGCACATCCGAATCAGCTTCTACGAAAGCCCGCACGTCCGTATCTACGATGCTCACGTATCGGTGAAGACCGCACGCTACCAAGTCGTCCCGTTTGGCGGGACGTACTCGATTCCGGGGTAAAACATGGCTAAGTTTTTCCTGTTTTTGATTCGCGGTGTGCGATCACCACAGGACGCGATGCCCCGAGCAGTTTATCCGGACATCGAGAGGGTCATACAGGCTACGCGATACAATTTACGGAATTAAAATCAGGGCTACGAGTCAAAAGTTACGGGTACCTGAACTTGTCCGAAAAATCCGAGTTCGAATCGTGTCCGACACACCTAGGATTAGGGTTTTACTGTGTCCGGCCGAGTCTGCTGTGTCCGGTGTCCTCTGCTGCTCTGTGTCGTGTCCAGGCCGCGTCTTGGCCTGGGGCTTTGCTGGCGGACACGACTAAGGTGGCCAGGGGCTACGGGGCGGCCGGACTGCTCTCGGAGACGCTGGCTCGTCGGAGAGGTGACAGCAGCGGGTCGAAGCGCTGCGGGCGAGGTGGAAGGCATCGTCTAGGGCTCCGGCGAGGGATCGCACAGGCGGTCGAGGAGATGGGGGCGGCAGGTGGAGACGGCGGGGAAACTCAGAGAGGGTGGCGGAGGAGAAGAGCCGTGCGAGGAAGATGGCGCGGTGGAGGGAGGTGCTCAGGGAGAGGGTTCGGCTGGGCGGCTCTGTGGGCTGGTCTCGGGCGGGGACGGTGAGTCGAGCCGATGGTGGTGGGGTTTCTGGTCGGCGAGGTCGGTCGGGTCGTGGCCGAGGGACGGCAGTGCTAGAGGAGCAGAGGGCGGCCGGAGGGGTTTCCAACCGGAGAAGAAAGGATTAGGGATCCTTATATAGGGGAGAGAGAAGGTGGCCAGGCGCCGGTTACGGGAGGGGAGAGAAGGAGCCAGGCGTCGGACGTTCCAGGGGAGGGGAATGGTGGCGGTCGGCGGGTGAGGGAGCCGAAGAGGGGGCGTCGCCGGCGGCGGAAACGGCCGCCGGCCAGGTGAAGGGTCGGCTGGGATTCGGGGGTTAGGGATTTAGGTATTCGGGTCGGGTCGGATCCTGGCGGGTCGGGTCTGACCCGGATCCGACCCGCTAGGCAGCGGTTCGGTTCAATGAACCCGGCCGATCCGGTTCGGTTTAGTCTCAGGGTTTGGGTTAAATAATTGGTTTAATTTAAATTAGTTAAATTATACAATAGTTTATAATGCTTTAAAAATTTATCCGGGTTCCAATAAATTCTCGAAAAAATACCCCATGCTCGGTTTTTAATTTTACACTAGAAAATATAATTTTCACCACATTTTAATATTATTTAATTTCATTTTAAAAATTTATTTTAAATTAGAATGATTTAATTATAGGTTTAAAATAAAAAAAATGCTAATTAATTCCAGAAAATTTAAATTTAAAAATTCTTAAAATTTTAGGTGATTACAATCTATCCCTCTTAAGAAAATTGCGTCCTCGCAATTTAAAGATTAAACTATTAACAGAACAGAACTACAGGAATTAAAATTTACTTAAGGTATACCTGCATCCTCGAATAAGTGGGGGTATTTCTGGCACATGATATCTTCCCTCTCCCAAGTAGATTTACCAGGTGAGTGTTGCTTCCATGCCACACGAACCAGTTTAATTGTATGCCCTCGCAGTGTCTTCTTGCTGGTTCCGAGTATACCCACCGGTTGTTCTTCATATCTCAAGCTTGGGCCTACGGCGATCTCAGAATGATCCACTATGTGACTTGGGTCAGTCACATACCTTCTCAATTGTGAGACATGGAATACATCATGCACTCCCTCTAAAGATGGAGGTAATGCAAGACGATATGCCACCTCACCAATGCGCTCCAGAATATCAAAGGGCCCAATGTACCTTGGACTCAACTTGCCTCTGCTCCCAAAGCGAATGGTTCCTCGAGTAGGCGAGATCCTCAGGAATACATGTTCTCCTTCCTTAAACTCTAGGGGACGTCGGTGTGTATCAGCCCAATGCTTCTGTCTGTCCTGAGCTGCCCGAAGATGATTCTGGATTTGTTTAACCTTCTCCACGGTTTGCATCACCAGCTCTGGCCCCAATATCTGACGCTCTCCGACGTCACTCCAGCATATTGGCGATCTGCACTTCCTACCGTATAACGCCTCGAAAGGTGCCATCTTGATGCTTGCCTGGTAACTGTTATTATATGAGAACTCTACCAAATGCAAATGATCTTCCCAAGACCCTCCAAAGTCTAACATACAGGATCTCAGCATATCCTCCAAGATCTGAATTGTACGCTCTGATTGACCATCTGTCTGAGGATGATAGGCAGTGCTGAATTTTAGTCTGGTGCCAAGACTCTCTTGCATGCTTCGCCAGAAATGAGAGGTGAACCTCGAATCTCGGTCTGATACGATACTAACCGGCACTCCATGCAATCTTACTATTTGTCTCATATACATGTCGGCTAGTATCTCCGTGGACTGTCTAACTCTAAACGGCAAGAAGTGTGCCGACTTAGTGAGTCGATCCACAATAACCCATACCGCATCTTTTCCGCTGGGGCTCCTTGGAAATCCTGTGACGAAGTCCATAGTGATATGTTCCCACTTCCATTCTGGTATGGGAAGTGGCTGCAACATTCCTGCAGTCCTCTGATGCTCGGCTTTCACTTGTTGGCAGACTAAGCATTTTGCTACAAATCTGGCAATCTCTCTCTTCATTCCATGCCACCAATAATACTGCCTTAGATCTCGATACATCTTTGTTCCTCCTGGATGAACAGAGTATATGGAGCTATGCGCTTCAGTCATTAGCTCCTGTCTCAGTTCTCCATTTGGAACATATAGACGATCTCCGCACCTTAATGTACCATCCTCATGTATGCGAAGTCCCGTCTGCAAGCCTGCTTCTGTCTTCTCTTTGAGTCTTCGAAATCTTGCATCAGTGGGCAAAACTTCCTTAATCCTTTCCACGAGCGATGACTTCACTTCCAGATTAGCCAGCAAGCCACTCTGCCTTGGTAGAATAACCTCTATCTGAAGCTCCTGTAGATCTTTCAATAGCTCAGGTTGCATTGTCAAGAAATAAGCTGTAGGCTTCCTGCTAAGTGCATCTGCTACTACATTCGCCTTCCCTGGGTGGTACTGCAGATCTATATCAAAGTCCACCATTAACTCAAGCCAGCGTCTTTGCCTCATGTTAAGATCCTTCTGAGTATATACATACTTTAGACTTTTATGATCAGTGAAGATCTCCACCTTCTCACCATAAAGATAATGCCTCCAAATTTTTAGTACAAATATTACAGCAGCTAGCTCCAGGTCATGCGTTGGGTAGTTCTTCTCATGGACCTTCAACTGTCTCGATGCATAAGCAATAACTTTACCGTGTTGCATCAAAACACATGCTAGGCCACTACCTGACGTATCGCTATAAACAACAAAACCGCCTGACCCTGAAGGAAGAGTCAAGACTGGTGCTGTTGTTAGACGCCTCTTTAATTCTTCAAAGGCCATCTGACATTCTTCTGTCCATGCAAAGTCCTGATCCTTCCGTGTCAACTTCGTTATTGGCTCCGTAATCCTTGAGAAATTTTCTACGAACCTTCTGTAATATCCAGCAAGTCCTAGAAAACTCCTCACCTCAGCAACTGATGTTGGTGTAGGCCAAGTCTCAATGGCAGCAATCTTCTCTGGATCAACTGACAGCCCTTCTCCTGAGATAATATGTCCTAAAAATGGCAACTTATCCATGCAAAACTCACATTTACTGAGCTTAGCATAAAGCTTCTCTTGCCTCAATGTCTCTAGCACGATTCTGAGATGCTCCTCGTGCTCTTCATGGCTTTTGGAATATACCAGAATGTCATCGATAAATACCACCACGAATTTATCCAAGTATTGATGGAAGACTCGGTTCATCAAGCTCATGAACACAGCAGGCGCGTTGGTTAAACCAAACGGCATAACTAAGAACTCATAGTGTCCATACTTGGTCCTGAAGGCTGTCTTCGGGATATCTTCCTTCCTCACCCTAATCTGGTGATAACCGGATCTCAGGTCAATCTTTGAAAATACCCTAGCTCCACTCAATTGATCAAATAAGTTATCAATGCGGGGCAAGGGATACCGGTTCTTAATGGTCACAGCGTTTAACGCCCTGTAATCAATGCACAGGCGAACTGTTCCATCCTTCTTTGGTACAAAAAGTATAGGTGCTCCCCAAGGTGAAACACTGGGCCGGATGAAACCTTTCTCCAGAAGTTCATCAACTTGCTTCTTCAACTCTACTAACTCCTTAGGGGCTAGTCTATAAACCGATGAAGTGATCGGTTCTGCTCCAGGAGTTAAGTCTATGGTGAATTCTATTTCCCGATCAGGTGGTAGACCTGGAAGATCATCGGGAAATACATCCTCAAACTCTGATATAACTCTTGGGTAACTTGACTCCCCTTCTATAGTTAATACCCTAAGAGTTGGCTGAACACCTTGTTCTACAGCTCCTCGAAGAAATTCAAACTCTGAGTGTCCAGGTGGTCTGAATATAACTTTTCCAAGCCGACAATCAAGAGTAGCATGATACTGACTTAACCAGTCCATACCAAGTACAATATCATAGTCAGGCATAGAAAAGATCAGAAATTGGGCTCGCATCTCTCTTCCGCAGACTACTACTGAACATGATCTACAGATATCACTAACAGGTATGATTCCACCTCCCGTAAGAATTCTCTTAGTCTTCGGAAGGGGTGCAGTAGCTACTCTATGGGTGGCTACGAAGCTAGCAGCTATAAATGAGTGCGATGCCCCAGAATCAAATAAAGCTACAGCAGGTAATAAACTACTAAGATGGTACCTGCTATAACTTCTCCAGCAATAGCTTCTTCCTGAACAGCCAATGCAAAAGCCTGACCTCGTCCCTGTGTTGGTCCCCTCTGCTGACGAGCCTGTTGGAATAGTGCTGCTTGAGGTGGCAATGGAGGTCTTGGCTGATATCCTCCTGGAGCTGGTGGTCTGACTCCTCCAACTCCCGTCTGCTGTGCTCCCACTGCTGGATAATCTGGCCGTGGTGCAGGTAGAGCTAGTCGTGGTGCTTCCTCTCGGCGTGCTGTGCAGTCCCTGGATAGATGCTGGTTGGAGCCACAAACCAGGCACAGTCCCAATTTGCGTCTGCACTCCTTTTCAATGTGACCCAACTTGCCACAGAAATGACAAGTAGGCAGGGTTCTTGGTGCTGCTCTCTACGGTAGATTCCTTTGGAGTCGCTTTGCAGAATCCCCTTGTGCTGCCTTGGATGGTGCTGAGGTAAATGGTCTCTTCAGGCTTGACTCCCTCCTGGTGACGTACTCCATGCATCGTGCCGCAGCAAGGACATCGTTGTAGGATGTAGGGGCAACAGATCCAATCAACCTCTGAAGCTCGAACCTGAGTCCATCAAAGAATTTCTCCGCCTTTTCTTCTTCGGTAGGAATTAGAGAAGGGGCAAAACGACTCAGGCGAATGAATTCAGCATTATACTCCTCCACCGTCATGTTGCCCTGGATGAGACGGTTGAACTTATCTCGGAGTTCTGATCTAGCAACGGCTGGGATATACATCTCTTGGAAGAGTCTGGAGAACTCCTTCCAAGTGACTCGGTCATGTCCGAGCCTCCTCTCTTCAGCTAGCCACCAGTGATGCACGTTGTCCGTCAGTTGTATTCGGACAGCAGTCATCCATCTCTCCCGCGGAAGTTCAGCTGCTTCCAACTGATATTGTGTATTGGTGAGCCACTCATGCACTTCAGTTGGTCCTTCCTTGCCCGAAAAGGTACGGGGCTTGAGTTGACGGAAATCAGTGATAGATCCCGTCGCTGGTCGCCTAGCTTGCGGGTTTGCCTGCTCCAATGCATTTACTAGGCTGTTTCTCATGTTCTCTGCCTCCTGACGCTGCGCCTCCTGTTGAACTTGTTGTTGAGCTTGCATCATGGCATAAAACATCTGGAACATTTGCTGCCCGTTCATTGCTTGCCCGGGTGGGAAGGCAGGCATCTGTGGATTGAACTGCGGCGGTGGTGGGATATCATCGCGCTTGAACCTTGAGTTATGCTGCTCATCTTGTCCACTTTGAGAGGATTGACCCCTGTTCTCTGGTGTAACTCCATCTCCATAGGTAACCACAGCATCTTGTGGTGTAAAAGAAACTTCTTCTCCATTTCTCGGATCCATCTTTCTCTGCATCCAAAATGAACTTTATGAGAACGTTTAGTAGAATCAAGCAGGATGCATAATCAAGTACTTAATTCGAATGCGATATAGAATTTCAAAAATGTTTCGACAAATGGATGAGATCCTAAGCCTATCCTATCCTTTACAGGTTTGTTTGGCCCCTAAGTTGAGACCAAACAATTTATCATAGACCTGCATGGGCCACCACAAAAACCATGTCACGTCCAAGTCCCAAAATATCGAGGGACTAGTCACATGACAATGGCCAGCAGTACACACCGATGGACATCCCAATCTAATGGATCCATCGGCCATACTTAAGCTGTAATATAGGTCTACAACAATAGGTCATAATACTAATCTCATCCACACACAGAATAATAAGAACAACAACAAATAAAGGAAAGTACATCAATGTCCAGTCACAGTAGAGTATGTCGGGGAACAACCCGATAAAAGTCTAAACACTGGTTCATCAGACCAGAACAAAGGAGTCCAAAATAAAGTATCTGATGAGTACAATATCATAAGCTCAAGTAAAGTCTTCAGCCATCACCTCTGCTTCTATGTTAGGTTCTCCTTCAGCAACAGCTCCTGGTACAGCTTCAGCTCCTGTCCCGTAAACCTCGGGATAATGCTCTTCTGCTAAACCTGGGGACATCATCCATTCCAGGTCCTCAGGGGACATAGCAAGGTAAAAATAATACAAGCCAAAAATAGATGCAGTGAAATAGAAAATGAAATAAACAGGGTAACTACATAACCATCTATGTGAAAATGCAACTGAGAGCATCACTAGTACTCAGGCTGAGACTGCTAGAAGCTCTGTGTCGGGGAGCCGGTAGCAGCAATATCTAGTAGTGGTCTAGCTCTACTCGAGAGTCTACAACCTCACAATAGTAGTATATATATAACAGCCTGTAGCCTGTGTGCCTCTCCCTACCCAATGTAACCTCACTTCTCATGTCCATGTCACGTGAGATCAGAGCTAATGCAATAGTCATAATCTAAGAGTATAATACTATGTCCATCCTGTATCCTATACAGAATCACCTTGTATATCTCAGGAAGATTCTGTCAATGTATGGTGTCGAGTGTCCTAGGTTATGATGTACTTGATAAACAAGCACAGGAATACAAAGGGTCTCGAATGTCCATCACTAAATGACATACACAACTCCGCGTACGGAGTTGGCACCCGACTGTAATCGGACACTAAGTATGTCATACGGTCCTAGGTTATATCATGTACACTAGTCACAGAAAATAGAGCAAGAGAACAAAATAAACTATTAAACTGTAATTTATGGCAAGGTACACTTGCCTGGGGTTGGAATACCAGTAGCGGTCCCTGTATCAGTGGGTTCAACAATAACTCCTCCAAAAGCTGAAATGAACATTACCAACAGTCTCAGAACATAAAAAATAGCTAGAAACGCCTGTCCTTAAGTCCAGTTTGGACACAAGGGCAAAAATGACATTTTTGGGCCAAAGCGGGTCCATATGTAGGCCGCTTTGCACCGAAAATCGTGTCAGGGTCAAAGGTCTCAAAAATAGTCCAACTTAGTGTCAACAAGTCAGGAACGTTGATACGAACCCAACGGAACTTCCAGACTTGGATTCCGATGAGCCGTTCTCAAAATCGTCCGTCGGTTGGAGCCTATGGGGCCCATGACATGCGATTTTTCCAACATTCTCAGAATTGAACCAAACTTAACCCACAGGACCAGCGTATTGTTACGAGTCCGATAGCGTAAGTTTCGTCTCGATCCGACGTGTTTACACTAAGTTACAGCAAATTGTAGAAAAGTCAAATACGGGCTGTTGTCTGCGGATACGTACTGATTCCGGTGTGCACGCACATCCGAATCAGCTTCTGCGAAAGCCCGCACGTCCGTATCTACGATGCTCACGTATCGGTGAAGTCCGCACGCTACCAAGTCATCCCGTTTGGCGGGGCGTACTCGATTCCGGGGTGAAACATGGCTAAGTTTTTCCTGTTTTTGATTCGCGGTGTGCGATCACCACAGGACGCGATGCCCCGAGCAGTTTGTCCGGGCATCGAGAGGGTCATACAGGCTACGCGATACAATTTACGGAATTAAAATCAGGGCTACGAGTCAAAAGTTACGGGTACCTAAACTTGTCCGAAAAATCCGAGTTCGAATCGTGTCCGACACACCTAGGGTTAGGGTTTTACTGTGTCCGGCCGAGTCTGCTGTGTCCGGTGTCCTCTGTTGCTCTGTGTCGTGTCCAGGCCGCGTCTTGGCCTGGGGCTCTGCTGGCGGACACGACTAAGGTGGCCAGGGGCTACGGGGCGATCGGACTGCTCTCGGAGACGCTGGCTCGTCGGAGAGGTGACAGCAGCGGGTCGAAGCGCTGCGGGCGAGGTGGAAGGCAGCGTCTAGGGCTCCGGCGAGGGATCGCACAGGCGGTCGAGGAGATGGGGGCGGCAGGTGGAGACGGCGGGGAAACTCAGAAAGGGTGGCGGAGGAGAAGAGCCGTGCGAGGAAGATGGCGCGGTGGAGGGAGGTGCTCAGGGAGAGGGTTCGGCTGGGCGGCTCTGTGGGCTGGTCTCGGGCGGGGACGGTGAGTCGAGCCGATGGTGGTGGGGTTTCTGGCCGGCGAGGTCGGTCGGGTCGTGGCCGAGGGACGGCAGCGCTGGAGGAGCAGAGGGCGGCCGGAGGGGTTTCCAACCGGAGAAGAAAGGATTAGAGATCCTTATATAGGGGAGAGAGAAGGTGGCCAGGCGCCGGTTACGGGAGGGGAGAGAAGGAGCCAGGCGTCGGACGTTCCAGGGGAGGGGAATGGTGGCGGTCGGCGGGTGAGGGAGCCGAAGAGGGGGCGTCGCCGGCGGCGGAAACGGCCGCCGGCCAGGTGAAGGGTCGGCTGGGATTTGGGGGTTAGGGATTTAGGTATTCGGGTCGGGTCGGATCCTGGCGGGTCGGGTCTGACACGGATCTGACCCGCTAGGCAGCGGTTCGGTTTAATGAACCCGGCCGATCCGGTTCGGTTTAGTCTCAGGGTTTGGGTTAAATAATTGGTTTAATTTAAATCAGTTAAATTATACAATAGTTTATAATGCTTTAAAAATTCATCCGGGTTCCAATAAATTCTCGGAAAAATACCCCATGCTCGGTTTTTAATTTTACACTAGAAAATATAATTTTCACCACATTTTAATATTATTTAATTTCATTTTAAAAATTTATTTTAAATTAGACTGATTTAATTATAGGTTTAAAATAAAAAAAATGCTAATTAATTTCAAAAAATTTAAATTTAAAAATTCTTAAAATTTTAGGTGATTACAATAGACGATGCCCTCCGTCCCTTTGAAAACCCTAGGCTCCAGTTTCTTGAAGTCCTGAATGTTGCCTGGCCGAAGCTGAGCAACTTGAGGAACAACCTGCTGCTGGACCGAAACTCCTCTCTCAACTACAGCACGAGCAAGCTGATGAGCACTCTCGATGCCCTGCCGTAGAACGTCGGTCTGCCTCTGATGTGCCTCTGACTAAGCCCTCTGTGCCTCGAGCATCTCACGAAACAGTATAAACATCTGTGACACCTCTGCTGGCACAGGAGGTGGAGGTGGAAGCCCCTCAGATACAGCTGGCACAGTCCTCTGAGTAGGTGGTGGACCTTCAAAAGTAGCTGACACTCCAATCACTGGAGAAGTGACTGGTGCAGGCCCTCGGGACGTCGCAGACCTCTCAGAAGCTGCTCTCCCCTGCTGTGATCTAGTCTTAGGCGGCATCCTGAGACAAAGCGAAAGAAAGAATCAATATGGCACAAGATGTAAGACATCAAGGAAAGGATAGTTTAAGAGATCAAGTATCAATATCAAAGGAGAATAGTTGAAACAAAAGAATTTTTCTAGATGTGATTGAGTATCTCAGCCTATATCCTATATCCTATTGCAGGCTCGCAGTAGTACAACTATGTTGTCACACTACCACGACATCACGTACTTGTGAAACTAGACCTGCATGGGCCACCACCAAAAATGTGTCACGACCCGCACCCGGGGTAAGGGTACTAGTCGGAAACAACGCCCAGCCTACGCCGCAGAATCGGCGGTAGAACGCTGTCTAGAAAGTCTATCTAATGTAATGAACCACCAATAATGATAGAATACTCAATCACAGAACTAAGATAGAAATGAGCACGAATCAGATAAAGAATAGAATAGTCACCATACAACTCATGAGTTTAAAATAATACATCAATGAGTCTGAAGAGTAACAAAAATAAGCTGGAGACAAATCCAGTACAAAAGAATACTACCATACTACAAAGCTACAACTCCAGGGTCAACTGTCTCAGTTGGGATAAGTCCCTCTTGAGCCAGGGTCTCAGAATCTAAACCCACAACATCCTGGGGTCCAAAATAGGTAGGGTACTCCTCAGTGTCATCTGGAAAAATATATCCAGTCAGGAAAGGAGCAGAGTACATTTCTAACAGCAGTTCTAATCCATGATAAAAACTATGTTACAGTAAATAGCTGTGGATAAATAAGATGCACAAAATAGATACAAGAGATATATAGACAATAAAGAAATACTGGAAAGAAATACAATAATGAACAATATGCCAATGAAACAATAATACTAATGACTAAGTGTGTGAGTACTAGCTTAACATGTGATCGGCTTGGGCAAGATACAATGCGGCCTGGCTAATCATACGTGCGGTGCATGATCAACACTATTCGCTTACCAATACTTTATTCAATAGGGATTTGATCATATATCTATACTAATACTCCCCACCCCCAACTGGTATAATAGATCCAACCACGGTATGCTATAGCACTAGATTTCCCAAGAAGATAGCTAGTCTCCCCGAGAATCGGTGTCTGTACATGTACAAGATAACCAATGAAACAATACTTGCACCATATACACCATATACCAAGGAATAACATCTCATGACGAGATCCGGATATACCAATCCGTGTAACCATAGTGTCGAGAGAAACATGTAAATCTACACTAGATACAACGAACATAGAGGATATCATAAATGAGAAACTATCAGAGAATGTACTCGCCTGAAATCCAAAGAACAGTCTCACAGATGTCTGACTCGGTGCCTCGAAGACCTAGATATGGAATACCACATTAAAACAAGATCCCGGAAAAAGAACAAGTCAAACTAGTCAACTCCTAGGTCAATAAATAAATTCAAAGTCAAAAGTCAACTATGGTCAACTCTAAAGTCAACTAAAGTCAAACCAAGGTCAACCTCACAAGAAATCTATATAAATAATATAGAAATAAAATACAACAATTTAGGAATAAAAATTAGATCCCAAATCATACTCACACAAAGTATACTACTAATACAAATAATATATACCCTAAAATAATATATAAACAACCAATATTTATACAAATAAAATAATATATTATTACAAATATTATACCTCATAAAACACATATATATACACATATATATATATATATACAATAATAATATATAAAATATAATTTAAAACTGCCAAAGCGTCACTGAAAACAGGGAGTTAAAAATATAATTTAATTAAAACAGCTTATAGTGACAGTCTCAACTGTCACAGAAAATGTCGCAAAAGCCACTGTGTAATAAAATCCACTGCTGCTGCATTGGTGACAGTTAATCAACTGCCACCGAAAACTGTCGCCACTGCTGCTAAGATCCCGCCCGCAGCATTAATGACATAACTGTCATTAATGCACAGTGGGCTACAGCGGCTGTTGCTGACCCGCCTATTTAGCGACAGTTTCACTGTCACAAACCCACTGTCACTAAAACACAGAAATATATATATATATATAAATATATATATGCAATAATAATCATAATACATATATATAAATAAATAATTATATACTTATATATATATGCACATATCAACTTATAATTAAATACCAATAGTTACAACACATGCACATATTAATGTTCATATTTTACATGGCTAGAAGCACACCTAAAATATATACATTAATATACAAATAATTACATAATAATTATAAATAATATAATTACACAATTAAACACATAAATATATTTTATAAAATATTTATGTATAATTTATACTATTAACATTAGTACATATATAATTACATGCAAGAAAGCTACATATTATATTTGTACATCATATTAGCACACACAAAAATATATAGATCTATGCTACAATAATTACTATAATAAATACACAAAATAAATATATAATATCTATATATATTTACTAATTATAATTGAAGAATTTAAACCATACATAATTAGATCTATTCAAAAATCCACACAATTGGAGAGTATCACACCGTATCCCACTAGATCTAGGATACGCATGTGACACGAGTCCAACACACAACCAATTGCACCCCGAAGGATACAAACAAATCACAAATAATATTTATGAATAAATCAAAGTATCAAAAGTAGATCTATGTGTCCGTGTCAAAATACGACATGTTCAAAGTCCCGTATCGGAGGAAAAACCCCCAAAATAACACGTATCACCAAATAGTTGGGATACGAACCACATGTACCAAATTATGGACACGACACTAGCCCCAAACACATAAGCTCATGTCCAATTGATCTATAGGATCAATTGATACACACAACAAAATGTAAATTCGGAATTCCAATAAAATTAACACAAAAAGTACCATAACTTTCTCCATGGGTCTCCTATGAACACAAAACAAAGTCCTATGGGTAGTACATACATATAGGTTGATTTTACATGATTAAATCTCAGATTTAGAAGCTATTTAAATGGAAAAATCTAAATTATACCTATTGGAAGATGGATTCCCAATGAAACCTCCAATTGAGAAGAACTTGCTTCCAAATTGTAGATCCTTGATCCTCTTTGTAGATCCTTGCTTCCTTCTTCTAGATCCTTGCTTCCTCCTTCTCTAATGGTGAATTAGGAAGAATTTGGAATGAATTTGGTAGGGAATTGGAATGGAAATGGAGGGAATTTGGGAGTGGAAAATTCTAGATCTAGATTTGGAATGAGAATGAGAGGAGAGAGAAATTTCCCCCCTCTTTTAATAGGCCGGCCTTGCCCCTCTCCCAAGCAATTATAAAATGTCCAATGTACCCCTTGGGACCTCTCATGAAGAAATAATTAAGGAAGGAAGCTTCTAGTCTAATCACTTAATTAATTTAATCCATCTCCTTAACTATAGGCTTTCTAAATGGGCCAAATCTAACTATTTAATTCATGTTGGTCCATGGGTCCAAACTACACTAGTTGGGTCTACTAAAATAAGTCCAAAATAATTAAATAACATCCAACAACAATTAAATAATACAACAAAAATTATTTACCATGCACAATATTTATTTAAATAGGAAATTACTAAAATACCCTTTTTCCTAAAATGTGGTAGTGACATGTTCTGACGACGGTGTAGTAGCTCCATGCACGAGCTCCATCAAGAAGATTGCCACAATACCCAAGGGAAGCACTAGGATTATCCAGTAGGAGTTGGCTGTACCCAAATTGACGGGCAAATCGGCTGGGTAGATAGGTCTCCAAATAAATATCAGCCCGATTTTGATACACCAAGTGGGAATGACGGATAGCAATGAGCCAACTGTAAAGTTTCTCCAACAGTGGGTGATCATCAGTCCTGCTGTCTCGATGAATAACACTCCTTTCTCTCTCAGTAAATTTGGGGACAATTGTAAAAAATGTCAAACTGTTCAGATAAGCAAGTTCCCTCATACGGGAGGGAACATCCTCGCACTTCCACTTTATCCCTCGATAACGGCGGATAGCAGCATCCCCCTCCAACATTCCTTCTTGGGTGTCAGGGCATATTAAAGACTGATGCTACAATAAAAGCCAACCCATCAGGTAGTGATAAGGTAACTCTATCCCATTGAACTCTCTGATCCTTTTGTGGTGCTTCACTATTGAGGAAAAATGTCAAAGACCGCAGTGGATGCAACAGACCATCGCAGAAAGTAATGCCAGAGGGTGGCCAAAAGTTAGCCGCACAGCCGGAAGAAAAAGGTTATGACTGATTATCTCAAATGAGCCTGAACCCCCCGCGAACACGCAGCTGCATAACCAGATCATCAGGTATCCCTCTCGCATTGCCTTCTTAGATAGCTCGTAGGTATCTATAAATAAGTAGCTCAATTCTTCGCTCTCGGCAGACGAGTCACGAGCGATAGACTCTTCGCGATACTTCTATATCAAAGTCGTGATAGCCTCTTGGGATTGTGGCCCACTGACATAAACCTTGTCCAACTCGGGCTCCTCTGGGAAAAGATAGTATGTCTAGACAGTAATATAAGGGACATCCTCTTCAGACGTATTCTCCTCTTTATACATTCTCTGACAGATACTATGTGGCATAGTAGCTCCGTATATACGGCTATGAGCTCCGAATCCTCTATTTAGAGGTCCTCCAGTTCGGGGCATATTCCTCGTAAGGCACTTTGTCCCAAGGAAGCTTTGATACCAAATGCATCTCATGCAAGGCAAGCCCCATCCCACCGTCGGACGTGATGAATGTCCCCGTATGGTAGTTGTACATCTCCATCAGGGCGATAAAGATACAACAACTTGTCTCTAGTCCAAAACTGGTGCCCCTCACAACATAAAAAAGATTGGCATTTTGTAGTTCTTGCTCATAGTGCTTCAGCACCCATCGGGTTAACCGACACCACGAGGGACTGTAATGGGCCCAGCGAAGAGTCCGTAATTGTCCAGAAGGGTATCCCCCTTTTTTGGCCACTTGGTAGAGGAATGTATCCACAGCTTAAGCATCAAGATTTGGCCCCAAGTCACTTTTGACAACATCGGGTGCCAACCGAAGAGAGGAGTATGAAGGCGACTCCTAATGACAAGAGAAAGCCCCCTTGCTCAGACTTGGTCCATGTCGGATGTTACCAATTAGGCCCCCCATTGCTCAGGCATCAAGTTCCAGTTCATCTTCCTCCAGCTCATTACTACGCGAAAGTCCAACAAAGGAATATGACGCTCGAAGAAGTGCATTGAATCCCTTGCCCCATAGTGGGTGAAGGTAAAGTTCTCCTTTGACTTTCCCAAGTTAGAGATAGATATTTTCAACGCATCCCCAAAAGGAAAGTAGGGTTTCATGAAAGCATAATCCTGTCCAACAGAACTTTTCCTTGCGTTCATCTGACTATGAAGATAAAACTCGCTCTGGTCAGCGATCAGCTTTTCTCTCAGATGGGAAACCCCTGTCTAGTTGGACTTGCAGGGCAACGGTCAAATTCGTAAAATTCATACTCAACGGGATCCGCTCGGGGTTGGGGATCAACTCACCAGAAGAAGTAACTGGCATGTTCACTGCAAAAACATAAAAGAAGTGCAATGCCAAAACATCACAACAAAGATCCATGCGGGTCATTCATGCATGGAGCATACTAGATATGTGTTGGACTGGGCTATCACCTATGCGACAGACCCAAATGTCACTACCATATTTTCTAGAAAAGGATATTTTAGTAATTTTATATTTAATTAAATATTGCGCATGATAAATAATTATTTGTTGTATTATTTAATTATTGTTAGATGTTAGTTATTTATTTGGACTTGTGTTAGTGGACCTAACTAATTTAGTTTAGGCTCATGGACCAACATATATTAATTGTTAGAATTGAGCCCATTTAGAAAGCCCATTGATTAGGAGATGGATTAAATTAGATAAAACCATTAGACTAGAAGCTTCCCTCCTTAATTATTTCTTCATAAGAGGCCCCAAGGGGTATATTGGAAAATTCATAGTAGCTTGAGGAAGTGGAAAGGGGGCCCGGCCTATTTAGAGGGAAAAAAATTATTTCTCTCTCCTCTTTTCATTTGAAAACTAGATCTAGAATTTCCTTCAACCAAATTCCTTCATTTCCACCTCATTTCTCTACCAAATTTTATCTTAATTACTTCCCAAATCACCATTAGAGACTAGTGGATCAAGGATCTAGAAGAAGAAAGCAATGATCTACAAAAAGGAGCAAGGATCTACAAGTTGGAGACCAATTTCATCATATTTGGAGGTTGCATTGGGAATCCATCTCCCAATAGGTATAATTTAGTTTTTTTCCTTCATTTAGGTTCTAAATATGAGATTTAACCATGAGAAATCAACCCATATGCATAGGCTACCCATAGGATTTGGTTTTGTGTTCATAGGAGGCCTATTGAGAAAGTTATGGTGCTTTTTGTGTCAATTTTGGGAGAATTTTGAGATTGACATTTGTTGTGTGTGTCAATTGGTCCTATAGATCAATTTGGCATGTGCTTGTGTGTTTAGGGCTAGTGGCGTATCCACAATTGGGTATGTGTAGGTCGTATCCCATTAATTTGGTGATACGTGTTGATTTTGGGGGTTTTTCCTCCGACACGGGACTTTGAGCATGTCATATTTTGACACGGACACGTAGATTTGTATTTGACTCTTCGTATTGTTCATAAATAATATATATGACTTGTTCGCGTCCTTCGGGGTACGTTTGGGTGTGTGGTGGACTCGTGTCGCAAGCGTATCCTAGATCTAGTGGGATACGGAGTGATACGTTCCATGAGATGTGCAATTTAATGGTAGATCTATTTCTTTTGTGTTCTTATTCATGGAGGAATGTAATTATATATATATGTATATATATATTTATTATTATATATTGTTGTTACATATATTTATGTATTAAATATCATAGATCTATATATTTATTATATACATGTGTTGTATATTTATGTAGTTATTATTTTACATATGTAAGATCTACTAGTTATTGTATATACATATGTGGTTGTTTTGTATATATGTGTATGGTGGTGAATATATATATATATATATATATATATATATATATATATATATATATATATATATATATATATGTTTCTTGGGTCTTAGATCTATGTATCTATTTATGTATATTGTATGTAGCTATTATTCTACATATGTAAGAGCTATTTAATAGTGTAGTGCATGTGTATATATATTATAGTATATATATGTTGTAGTTATGAATTATGTATTTATATATATATAAGTTGTTATATTATATGTATATACTTATATAATACATGTATACATATTATCCTATGGTTATATATATATATATGCATGTGTGGTAATTATATATAAATATTACTATATATGTATGGTGTATGTATTGTTCATATGTAGTAATTACATATATTAGTAATTATAGATGTAAGTATAATTATATAGTTGCATATTATATATATATATATATATATATATATATATATATATATATATATATATATATATATATAGCAGAGTATTCCAGTATCAGTGGTTTCAGCAATAGTCAGCAGCGGTCATTAGTGACAGTTTGACAGTTTTCTTAATATTATATATATATATATATATATATATATATATATATATATATATATATATATATATATATATATATGGTATTTAATATATATGTAAATATATTCCTAAATTGCTATTTGCATTATAGTATGCTATATGTATAATAATTAGTGTAGCATGTATATATTTACGGGTAGTTAGTATAAACAAGTTTGGGGTATTACCTTGAGAAACCAAGGTAAGTACCAAGGTAATTGGGGATACCCAAGGTATTGGGTGTGGGTAGCAAGTTTATGAGTTAATGTTGTGATACCAAGTTAGTTCAAAACCAAGGTATCTATTTAATGTTATAATTAGAATTTCATGTATATATTAATATTATTTGACTTATATATGTGATGATTTACCTATTGTTTTACGTATCCGGAGATACGGTATCTTAGTATTTTAAGATATGGTTTTTGTGACCTAGACTTTAGTATTTGAACCCAATATTTTTGTGTTAGACTTATGCAACCTAGAAATAGGTAATTGACCATAATTGACCATAGTTGACCAAAATTGACCATAGTTGACCATAATTGACTATAGTTGACCATAGTTTGACTTTTGACTTAGAATTGACTTATTGACCTAGAAGTTGACTGGTTTAACTTATTTTCTTTCCGGAACCTTGTATTGATGTTGTATTCCATATTTAGGTTTTTGAGGCATTGTGTCAGACATCTGTGAGACTATTCTTTGGACTTCAGGCGAGTACATTCTCTGATAGTTTCTCATTTATGATATCCTCTATGTTTATTGTAACTAGTGTAGATATCCATGTTATCTTGATACTATGGTTACACGGATTGGTATATCTGGATCTCGTCATGAGATGTTATTCCTTGGTATATGGTGTATATGGTGTAAGTACTGTTCATTGGTTATCTTGTACATGTACAAACATTGATTCTCGGGAAGACTAGCTATCTTCTTGGGGAATCTCATGCCATAGTATACCGTGGTTGGATCTATTATACCAGTCGAGGGTGGAGAGTAATTTAGTGTAGATATGTGATCAATACCCCTATTGTATCAAGTACTATTATTGAATAGTGTTAATCATACACCGCACGTATGATTAGCCAGGCCATATATATTTTATCATGTTTCCAAGCCGATCACATGTTAAATCTAGTATTCACACACTTAGTCATTAGTATTCTTGTTCATTGATATATTGTTCATTATTGTGTTCATTCCAGTATTTTCTTATTGTATATCTCTCATATCTATTGTGCATCTTGTATATTCACATCTATTTACTGTTATATAGTTTTTATCAATGATTAGAACTGCTATTAGGGATGTACTCTACTCCATTTCTGACTGAATATATTTTTCCATAATGACACTGAGGACTGGTACCCTACACATTAAGGACCTCAGGATGTTGTGGCTTAGAGTCAGAGACCCTGGCTTAGGAGGGACTTATCCCGACTGAGACAGATGACCCAGGATTAGTACCTTCTTAGTATTTCTTGTACTGGATTTGTCTCCAGCTTATTGTTAGCATTCTTTCAGACTCATTGATGAATTATTTTAGACTCATGAGTTGTATGTGACTATTTCTATTCTTTATTTGATTCGTGCCCATTTCTATCTTAGTTCTATGATTAAGTATATTATTTTGTTGGTGGTTCATTATATTGCTAGATAGATTACCCAAACAACGTTCTATCGCCGATTCTGTGGCGTAGGCTGGGCATTGTTTTCGACTTACATCCTTACATCGGGTCCGGGTCGTGACACGTTTTTAGTGGTGGCCCATGCAGGTCAAGCTTCACAAGTTATGCGATGTCGTGGTAGTACGACGATTTAGTTGTACTATTGTGAGCCTGCGATAGGATATATGCTATAGGCTGAGAATACTCAATCACATCTAGGAAAATTCTTTTGATTCAACTATTCTCCATTGATATTGATACTTGATCTCTTAATCTATCCTTTCCTTGAGTGACTAACATCATGTGCCATATTGATTCTTTCTTTCGCTTTGTCTCAGGATGCCGCCTAAGACTAGATCACAGCAGGGGAGAGCAGTTTCTTAGAGGTCTGTGACGTCCCGGGGGCCTGCACTAGTCACTTCTCCGGTGATTGGAGTGTCAGCTACTTTTGGAGGTCCACCACCTACTCAGAGGACTGTGCCAGCTCTATCTGAGGGGCTTCCACCTCCTGTGCCAGCAGAGGCGACACAGATATTTACACTATTTTGTGAGATGCTTGAGGCACAGAGGGCTCATTCAGAGGCACATCAGAGGCAGACCAACGTTCTACGGCAGGGCATCGAGAGTGCTCATCAGATTGCTCGTGCCGTAGTGGAGAAAAAAGTTCTGGTCCAGCAGCAAGTTGCTCCTCAGGTTGCTCACCTTCGGCCAGACATCATTTAAGACTTCAAGAAGCTGGAGCCTAAGGTCTTCAAGGGGACGGAGGGCATCGTCTATGCTGATGATTAGCTCGAGGATATTGAGCGTCTTATGAGGGTGTTCCGTCTTTCTGAGGATCTGAAGGTTGAGGCGGTAGGACTTTAACTGTTCGATGTCGCTCGTACTTGGTTCAGGAATGAGCCGATTCTTGTTGACGTAGGATAGTCTTGGGAGGTATTTAAGGACCTCTTCAAGAAAAAGTTTTTCGCTCGGGCAGATAGGCTAGACTTGAGTAGGCAGTTCGAGAGTCTCATTCAGGGGAGCATGTCTGTGGAGGAGTACGCTGCGGAGTTCGGCAGGTTGAGCCAATTTGCAGAGTATTTGGTGAGAAAGCTAGAGGTTCGGGCTATTCATTTCTTTGAGGGTCTAAACTGGAAAGTGAAGATCCTCATTCCATATTTTTATGAGACATATGTAGAAGCATAAAAAATACACCGGATGACTATACGCGGCATATCGGTGCAGAGCAGCATAGGCAGAGGCCTTAAGAGCCATCAAGTGTGCAACAGAGCCTTTTTTGCTAGAACAGAGCGTGAAACATAAAAGCTCAAAGGACCATCCGCGTAAGGCAGTATGTCCAAGCCGCTTCAGCGTAAACAGGGTGCTTCATCGCCTCCAGGGCGTAAAACTCCTCTCCTTTCATACGCAGCATTGAGGTGTACAAAAGATGCTTCGTATTCCCCGAAGTGAACCTGTCAGATCCTGCAAATGAACCTGTCAGAGCCTGCAATGAACCTGACGTCTGGACTTCTGGCAAAGGGATACGGCTCGACTACCCAAGCGACGGCTATAATGATGGCACTGTACTGCCACCCAGGCTGTCAAATACCGCCATCCCCTTCGCGTAAACTGCTTTTTCAAGCACGAAGGGATACGCTGTCTTGTTTTACACAGGCAAAACGTGAGCTGTTTACGTTCTGCAGTAGACAAACCGCCTGCTACGCCAAAAGCTGTACTCCGTACGGGGTTCGAGGCACGTCTCTTCGCCTACTACAAAGAGCGGTGACAGTTTCTCGAGGCACGTCTCTGTGACTGATGCGCAGAAAGGGTTGCAGACCGTCAAAGAACACGCCTCCACATTTAATGCACAGGATGGTGGCAAATCTCGGCATTTAATGCAAAAGATTTGATTATATCTTCAAAAAACCGTAATTCCGGCTAAGACGTCCACATCAGCACTGTGGCACGGTACGCAGTGGCTTCTACGCCCATCCAGCGTTTGTGCTCATTCGGCTTCTACGCCTACTCGGCCCCTGTGCCCCTTCGGCTTCTACGCCTGCTCGGCCCCGTTGCCTCTTCGACTTCTATGCCTGTTCGGCCTCTACGACCACTCGGCTTCTGTGCCTGTTCGGCCCCTGTGCCCCTTCAGCTTCTATGCCTGTTCGGCCTCTACGACCACTCGGCTTCTGTGCCTGTTCGGCCTCTACGACCACTCGGCTTCTGTGCCTGTTCGGCCCCTGTGCCCCTTCGGCTTCTATGCCTGTTCGGCCTCTACGCCTGTTCGGCTTCTACGCCTGTTCGGCTTCTACGCCTGTTCGGCTTCTATGCCAGTTTGATAACTATTTGGCTTCTATGCCATGGTGACAGACATTTGGCTTCGATGCCAATCTCTTCTACACAATGGATACCTACCTACGTGGCTTTTATGCCGTGATCTTTGTAGCAATTGTACGCGTTGTGTCCCTTAGTTGGACCCACGTCACACGCTCATTCAAAAGATCATCTATTCGCAGGCATTGGTTACTTTAACCGTTGTGTAAAAGGGTGCTATACTTTCCACTCCTCGATTGTTACACCGGCGGAGTGGTCACTGTCACTAAAACTCTATAAATAGAGACCTCTATCAATGAGGAACAAGGTCAGAAAATTGGTCAAGAAAACCAATATCAGATCCAAGGTCAAAAAACTCCAAACTTGAAGATCGAACCAGGTCGACAAAAATTGGAAGATCGAACCCGAGAGAGAGAGAGAGAGAGAGAGAGAGAGAGAGAGAGAGAGAGAGAGCACCCGGAGCTCAGGCAAAGAGTAGGGATCGACGACTTTGGCATCGTGCATCCATACTCTCCTGCAACCTTCGAAGCTGCTTCCTGTCTTCTACGGCACTTCTTCAACATCGTGTGGTCTAAGGGCTAAAGTGATCGACTGCAGATCAGACACCTATAGCAATATTTACCCAGATTAAATAAATTGTACTCCCATATCCTCGTATAGGATCAAATTGTACAAGTTTGTTTATAAACCAAAGAAGGCGGGTTCCGTGTAAACCCCATATTGAATACATCTTCATTCTTTCATTTAATACCACAAACAAGATGGCGACTCTGCTGGGGATATCTTTCTCTTCTGACGAGGAAGCAATTGCTCAACACGATGCGGTATCCGTGAGATCCGTGAAGAAGACCTGGTCGTCCAATTCGACCAGTCTGCCTACGATGACATGCTTCGAACCGGGGGTAGCTCTCACTCTCTCTCCGTCCAAGACAACAGGAAGCTGCGCAAAGTATGGATGCCCAAGACATCCTCTACCATTCCTGTGGACTCTCCGATCTCTTCGACCAATAAGGTGGTAGCACTACTCCCTCCGTGCCCTACACGTAAAACTCAGTCTCCCTCTACGCGCGGTACAGACGAAACTTCGGGCAAAGCCTCAACGCTGACCCAGAAGTATTCACTGCGCTCTACGCGTAGGAACCAGTCTCCCGCTACGCACGGTACAGACAAAACTTTGGGCAAAGCCTCAGCGCTAACCCAGAAGTATCCACTGTGCTCTACGCGTAGGAACCAGTCTTCCGCTATGCGCGGTACAGACAAAACTTCGGGCAATGTCTCAGCGCTAACCCAGAAGTATTCACTGCGCTCTACGCGTAGGAACCAGTCTCCCGCTACGCGTGGTACAGACCAAACTTCTGGTGATGCCTCAGCGCCAGGTCAGAAGTACAAATCATGCTCCAGGCGCAAGACAACATCTGACTTCTACGAGGAACCAGATAAGCGCCGTGATTTCCGCGAGGGGAAGCCAGCAGCAGAATACTCGGCTCCCCGGCCATTATGAAGGCGAAGGAGCAATCTGCCTACCCTCCGGATTACGTGGGAAGCCGACGGCCGACTGAGGACCTCTTCAGCCTTATGCCACTCTGAGCGAATCTCTAATTTATGCCCGGCGAAGTCCCACGACGTAAAGCAAGCTCTGGTTGCTACTCCTCCTGACCTGCGCAAATACCTAATCCAGAAACGTAAGGAGAGGGGACCTTCCAACATGTCTATTATGCCCCCTAGCGAGCAATGTTGTAATAGTCATAAAATTGTGATTGACTGCTGCTGTTCTAAAGCAAAACGGTCGGTTTTCGACCGATTGAGCTACTCTCAGTCTTTCCCGGAAGAAGAGCCCGCGTATGCGTCCGTGAACATGCCTTCACACATACCTAGAGGAGGGTCGAGCTCAAGACGTCGTCCCTCAGGGCCTCCGAGCCGAAGAAGATTCGAAGACCTCCTCAGGAACACTGAAGCTGGGGTATTCCAAAACACCCGTGCAAGGTCACAGCAACCAGCTTCGTACTCGTCTGATTCCGACGCTGGGGGTCGCCAATCTCCCAGATCAGAAGCTGAGAGTATAGAGTCGACTTCTGCAGCGACCTATACTTATCCTTCGAGGACGCCCAGGGAAATGGGAGTTTACGCCATTAAAGATGAACGCGAGGAAGCTTCGCCGTCAGGAAACATGGAATAACGCATCACTATGCTGGAGACGTCTCTGAAACAAATATAATGCATAATGGAGAACATGCACCAGATGATGCTAACTCAGCACGCAACTGCCATGGCTCAAGCGTCGGTTCCGCCAACTCAGATACGTGTGGGGGTGGACTTGCCACCATCCAACCCAAGCCAAGAGCCTGCTTTAGATCAAGAGTCAGCAGTTCCTCCACTTCCTCACTCGGTGAATATATTACCTCCCGTGGGAGTTACGATACATCCAACTCCGTACTACACCGTAGCCCCGCTTCCAATTGAAAATTCGATGCAGGCAGTGCGGGAGTTGAAAGCCCCGTTTGACGCCTTGAAGCACAAAGATCAGCTCAAGAAACTGGGAATCAACCAGCCTTACCCAGCTATCTGGGAAGAAGTCCCTTTTCCTCCGAAGTACAAACCTCAGACTATGGCTCTGTTCGAAGGAAAAACATCGCCAAGTCAATACATAAACTATTTCAGTATGATGACGGTGTTGCTACAAGGGAACGACGCCCTCCTCACTCGGGTGTTCAAAGGCTGCCTCTCAAGAGTAGCCTATCAGTGGTACCGTAGCTTGGCGGACAACTGCATTACTTCCTTCAAAGACTTCAAAGCTTTATTCTTCACGCAATTCTATGAGGGTGGAATGGACATGTCTATGTCCTCTCTCATCGAAGTCAAACAAAGGGAAAAGGAGGACGTTCGCACCTTCGTCGAACGTTTTCGTCAGGCCACCTTTCAAATGCCTCCAGGAGTTCCAGACTCGGCATTAGTAGACATTTGCAGGAAGAACCTCCTTCCCGTAGTCTCGGTGTTTACAGGACCATATCAGTTCCATGAGTGGCCTTCGTTAATCGTCTCTGCAGTGGCCGCCGAAGACAACAGTCGCAAGGCGCACGACAATGGCATCATGATCTCCGCCTCCGATAGAGGCAAAAGGTCATCTCCCAGCAGCCACCATCCTCGCAGCTCCAAAGGAAAAGAAGCTCTGACGGTCAATATGTCTAGACAAAAGACGGCGGTGACCACGCAGACGAAGCCCGGGACTTCCAGGCCCGTCGAAGTCTACTCTTTCGACGACGACGATATCCCTAGTATATTCGAGTATCTCGTCAAAAGTGGCAAGATCACCCTTCCGGAGCTAAGGCGGCCCCAAGAAGTCGGCAGTACTTACGACCCCAAATACTGCATCTTCCACAGATACGTACACCACCCAACAAAGGCGTGTTACATACTGAAGAGGAGGATCCAGGGGTTGATCGATGCTAAGGCCATCACTCTGCACAACACCGAGAAGACGATCACGGCCAACATGATATCTCTGCGGTTCGGCGATCTACCTTCCCAAGAGGTCATGAACGGTGTCACGCCCATTTCCCGAGCTACGATGGACATCGTCAATCTCCCTCCATCTAGAGATCAAAATCAAGACCTGGTACCCCTGACCACCCGACAGGGCGAGATTATATGGGTTCATCCGGATTTTGTGTCAAAGCTCGAGGAAGAGACTAAAGCTACTAATGCTACGTCTAGAAGAAGCTCCAAGCACAAACCATGCCACATGGTCGCAACTTCTTCGCCATCAGACGAGGATGAGGTAGTTGCTGCAACCCGTTCAGGGAAAGCCTACCTCAACGACTGCGGAGCAAGTCAGGAGGATGCACCGGCGGACGCTTCAACTACCAAACCTTCAGGACTAGGCCCCGTCGTACCAGAGGCCAGCCCTTTAAAACCGACGCCGGCAGACAAAGGGAAGCAAAGAGAAGTGCGCTTTGATAAACCTGTGAAAAACATTCCAAATAAAGGTTTTGAGAAGCCATACAACTTCGATATCCTGGCCCAACTGGCTAATACACCAGCCAGGCTCTCCATCTTTGAGCTACTCAGGCTCTCCCAAGACACTCGTCTAGCCCTGAGTGAAGCGCTGATGCAGGCGGAGGCATGCTTGACCCAGCTCAAGTCCCCCGACGAAGAACCAGTGGCATGTCCTCAATGCGACAGTGTGATGGAGGTGGTCCCAAATATCACTTTCACCCAAGATGACATGCTGTTAAAACATAACAAGCATGACAGGCCCCTCTATTACACCGGGTACGTCGGTTCCATGGAGGTTGATCGGATTCACATAGATCCGGGATCGTCGATTAACATCATCCCTCATAGTCTGCTTAGACCATTGATGATTCCTACCAGCGAACTGGCTTACACCTCCACTATGATCGTGGGTTTCAATGCCGGAAGAAGTAAGCCATTGGGGAAGATTCGCCTAAGGATCCAGATTGGCAACCTCAGATTGGTGGCCACATATTACGTGATCGATTCAGAGGTATCCTATAATATTTTGCTGGGAAGACCGTGGATCCACGATCACAACATCGTTCCTTCAACTCTACATCAATGCCTTAAATATGTAGACCCCCAAGGAAAAGTACAAACGGAGATTGCTGACTTAAACCCGTTTAAAGGAGTAGAGTCCTACTATTCCGACGCCGTGTTGTACTCTCAAGACCACACGGAAGAAGTATCGGGCGAGACGAAGAAGGAATCCCACCGGGAGCCAGGAAAACCCCCTGCCGCACTGCCGCTGTCGATCAGAGTGAAAGGACGAACCACTCGTCCAAAAGCCATAGAGCCTATGGCGATCCCTCTGGCTGAGGTAAAGGCGTCTGACGTAATCAGCTTCATTAAGCATCACGTCATTTATCGCTTTGGGATTCCCCAAAGGATAATCCATGACAATGGGCCTCAGTTTATCAGCCAAGCATTTCATCGATTTTGCGATAAAAATCGAATACGTAATATTGCCTCTACGGCTTATTATTCAGCTGCTAATGGTTTGGCGGAAGCTTTCAACAAAACCATTATCAAACTTCTGAAGAAGTTTGTCTCTTCGAGCAAAAGAGACTGGAACGAGAAGCTGGGTGAATGTCTCTGGGCATATCGCACAACGATACGGACACCGACAGGTTGTACCCCCTTTTTACTGGTCTACGGGAGCGAAGCAGTTCTTCCCATCGAAGTCCAGATCCCGTCGCTCAGGATAGCCGTGACTAATGAGCTGACCCAAGAAAAGAATGACCTGTTAAGGCTTCAGGAGCTCGAAGGATTAGACGAGAAATGCCTCCAAGCTCAACAGCGCATCGTGCTCTACCAAGCACGTATTTCCAGAGCTTTCAATCATAAAGTAAAGAAAAGAGTGTTCAAGGTCGGCGAGCTAGTCTTAGCCGTAAGAAGGCCGATGATTCTCACTCGCAGGAGTAAAGAGAAATTTTAGCCCAAGTGGGAAGGCCCTTATGTGATCGAGACAACGTTCTCAAATGGTGCTTACAGGTTAGCTCAGCCTAATGGAGACCTATTAATGGCTCCTATCAACGGTAAATTCCTGAAGAGGTACTATGCTTAACCTCCTCTACCCCAGGGTAGAATATAGCAGGAATCCTAATTCTGACAAAACTACTTCCACAACGAAGCTAGTTAGGTCATATTCTATCATGTCCGTATGACCTCTGAATAGGTATGTCCTGCTAGAAGTTTATCGAGAGTTTATCACGTCCATACTACCTCTAATATCACTCTCACCTAAACCTGTCATTTATATTCCGAAATGATGGGTCCACAAAGTCAGAAAAGATTTGCTTTATTTCCAAAAAGAGCAGAATTACATTAGGGAAGCTAAAAGCAAGAAAGGGTACATCATTGCGGAGGAGCAGTCAGATCGCGAATCAGCTTCGCCAGTGCAGCTACCCTATCGCCCCTGGAAACCAAGGCATCAACGCAGGCCCATTCCAGCCGTGCCTCAGGATTGTTCGTAAAGGACAGTTCGGCCCTCACCTGAAGAGAGCTAGCACGAGCAGCTTCTGCAAGGTCCAGGTCCCGTAGCGCGGTGCTCAGTCGACCAGACGCTACGCCTAGACCTGCCAGCGACTGAGAAGCCCACTCCTCTGCCCGGGCGAGTTTCTCCGTCAACTTGCGGACCCTCGCTGCATTCCCTTCGTGCTCGGATTGGCACTTCGTCTCGACAGCAAGAGCCTCCTCCACGACGGCCTTTCTTTTATCCGTCTCCAGCTTACGGGCTTTGATAGAGTTATCCAAGCTCTCCAGCTGTTTGGTAAGCCGCGCAGTCATGGAGTCGTATCTGGCCTGGACTTCGGCTTCAAAACTGCCCCGAGTTAGCTGTAAGTATTCGTTAATGGGTTGCTCCAACCCATTAACCATCGCCTCCAGGGCGTCGGCTACCCCAGAATCGCCAAACTCTCTGACGGCCCCAATCGAAAACTGGGAAGCCCTCTTCAGGCTCTCAAAATCTAGATTCTTCGCCAACACCATTGTTATCAGCGTGTTCAAATTGGCGTAGAAGGTGCCAGTATACAGCTCGGTCAGTGCAACCAGATCTGGTTGAACGCCAGGAGTGGCCGCGATATTGGCGAGTTTCCCTCCAAGGACGATTGCAGACGAGGTGGCCACAGTCGCCGCCTCGACAGGTGGTGCGATCGAAGAAGGTGCGGCAACGACGGTCGAAGTCATCGCCATACTCACAAGAGGCAAGGTCACGATGAAGGGTTCGTCCTCCTCTTGAGATAACGAAACCACTCCGGGCGAGCTGGCCCCCGAAGCCATTTCCTCCTCGAAGTGGAACGCCTCCGTATCATCGTCAGGAGCCCGAGCAGAGCCAGAAGGCGTTTCAACGATATACTCCCTGTGGGCACCATCCCCTGAGAAGAGGACAAGAAAGTTGACATCAATATGATAGTAATCTTTCTAAGAGGAGACATAAAGATGACCTTTACCCGTAGCCAACGGTATATATGCCGCGTCTGCAGGCGATGTAGCTATGTCACGCCTTAATTACCCAATACGAACTGTCATACCTGGAGAAGGAGGTGGGCCAACCGACATCGCCAGGAGCTCCACCAAGCCTCCGCCGAGATGTGTTCGAGGTTCGTCAGCTGGAACCTCGCTGGTCATGCTCACGGACGCAGCAGGAGTTTCCTCCGTTGCTGGTCTAGAGGAAGATTCTCCCATTTGCCTCGGCCACGCGGGCGATTTCATTCCAATACCAGAGGCAGTGGCAGCAACGACAGCCTCAAGCAGGAGTTCTCCGACACCGCCGGCCGAAACTGAGGGTCCCTCTCCGAGAGACGGGAAACCTCCAATCAAAGGGACATCCCCAACAGGAGAGGCAGCAGGTTCCTCTCTAGGAGCCTCAATGCCAGGAATCCGGAGAGGGCGATCAGCCGTCTTCTTCTTCCTTTTGCGAGGGGAAGTTTGCTTCGAGACAGAAGCCCTTCGCTTTCCTGAAATTGCCAATGCCCCCGCAGGCGGAGGCACTTCACACCTCGGTACCGACACCAGAGGCTCATCTGGAATGGCGGACTCCTCGCCCTCGTCAGATGAAACCGAGGGGACTTCGATTCTTCCCCCGAGCTTGGAGGAAGGCACCCTGAAGCTTCCAAGAATGTCAAAGTCGCGATGAAGGGTATTGATCGCCACGTAAAACTGAGCATACGAATGGAGGATGCGCAGCTCCGTGGAGAGGGTGGCGACCGGCACAATGAAGATTCCTCCCGTGCAGCCCATGATGAAGTACCACCACCCCCTGGCTCCATCAATGAGTCCGCCCCGGGACCTGAAGCTGGTGATGGCATTGCCCACGTGCAGCTGATCGTACCCAAACTGCCTCACGAACCGACTGGGCAAGTAAGGCTCGAAGAAGCAATGATCCTCGCTTTTGTACAGCAAATGGGAGGGTCTGATGCAGACCAACCAATTAAAGGCTTCCGGGGAAAGATTGGTCTTTTTTCCGCCTAAATCCTCGAGCCTAATCCCCGACTGATTACGATGTACAGAAGGGACGGTGCAGAGGAGCTTCTAACAATGACCAAGGCTCAGCGCCAACCGACAGTCCACGACTGTGGTCACGTTCCAGAGGGAGCCCTTGCAGTTCAGCAAGAAACTACCCACCGTGCTGCTACTAAGACCGGGAGACATCACCCGGGGGTTGTGAAGAATTAACCATCCCATCAAGTATAGGTATGGTAATTTCACCCAGGGAAAACTCTCACGCCGAGCTTCATCGACGAGCAACCCGTCAGTCATGGCTCGCAGTCCAGCCTGTATACGACACACCATGGCAGGAAGCAAACCTAGCCTTGCCCCGAACACCAGACGGACGACGGGCCACAGGATGTTTCGATGAATGCGGTCCGCGGACGCGGTGCCATGCACCACTACTCGACGCAGCCATAAGGAGAGAAAGCCGGCCAGCTTGGCTTCCTCAGACAAAGGTCTGCGGCAGCGCCTCAAGTAACTATAGGCCTTAGTGCCTTCAGGGTACTTTCCTACCCGTCATTGAGAAACTGGTCTGGAGCGTTAGCCTCCTCCATAAGGTCCTCAACGACCTCGGCACTGAGCACGGCCAAACAGTTCACGGGCTCATGCTTATCCCCCGAAACCTTCACCGACTTGACGGCCCAGGCCCGGTGGAAGAAGAGGTAGGATATCCACTTAGTGGTGTGAGCCAAGTCAGAAGGCTCATTATAAAAGGCAGTGCACGCGAGGTAGTGGCACATCAGCTCCTGATACACCTCCACAACCCGAGAATCTGAGTCCTTCAACTCCCGGTTGGTAGGAACATACACTTCATATGGGGTATCCCCCATCGGCAGTCTCGAGATCGCTGCCATTTCGTGGAGGGCCAACCCCAACTCCCCCAGTGGAGTGGCGAAGGTCCCGGTGAGCGAAATGTATCGCTCCATCAGCGCTAGAAAGAGGTTAGGGTTGGGAGGCAACCCAACGCTCATTACGCTCACGGCGGCATACAGTCCGATGATTTCCAGCTCTCGTCGAAAATGCCTCAAAGCCCAGTCAACTAGGCAGGACCATCAAAGATTTGTTGGGGTGATCCACCCATTGCACCGAGGATTCTCCTTGGGGTATACCCCCCCTCGCACCATGAAGTCATTACAGAAAGTCGACAATTGTACCGGCTGGATCACTGAACTGTCTTCACTCGGGATGCTGCACGGACACAGTCCCCTGAACAACGTCACGACGCCAGTGGGGCGGCTGACGAACGACCCCCGGTCGGCTCCTTTCAGATGAAAGATCTTTCCCGGCTTCCCGTAAAGATCAGGAGTCAGCGTCCACGACATCCTCCTGTAATGTGTGGCATGGAAGAAAGCCGAGATCGGATATTCTCTCGGCATCGTGGGCAGATACAAGACCACGCTCTCAGCAGGGAAAACCCAGGGTTCTCTCTTGGGCTTCGTCTGGGACTGCTTGTCTATCATGTCCCCAAAAAGGAAGACCGGCTTGATGTACTGCTCCCCATCTATGTACGTTAGGGGCTCCCTGTTGATCATGCTCAGCAGCATTCGCTCGCCCAGAGCCGATATCAAGATCCCCCTCCCTTCGGGATACTGGGGTCCGGAGATAGGAAATGTCACGTGCGACAGATACTCCAAGTAGTTCGAGTGCAGCATCCCAGCAGCGGATCCCATCACCTCGGCCAGTGGAGACTCATGCAAGTCGACTGCAAAAACGCAAAGAAAATACGTCATTTACGAACCTTGCAACATAAAGACCAAGAAGCGACAGTCGGTGCTTTACGCCAAGGCTGTACAAAATTTGGTCATCCTACGCCAGGAGTCATATCCCGAAAGCGTAATTAGCGGTATACGGTCCGTGCTTTACGCCAGACTACTAAAATTCTAGTTATTATGCCGGAGGTCCCATCCAAAGCGTAAAACTAAAATTTTACAGTATACACCAAGTCTTCGACAGCCAGAGCTTTTACGCTCATAACTACGAAGACATGGAGTTTTTACGCTGACATATTAGAAATGTGGGCGTAAAAGATAAAAACGTCTCCGTGCATCATCTTCCTCAAAGAGGCTATCAGCACAGAAGATGACCTAGCGCGGTCACGTTCAACGTGTGCGAAGGATTTTTTGTCGTTCTTTGTCATTTTCGATGGCTATACCTCTAAGACCGGGTGCGCTACTCGTCGGCGAGATCCTTCGCTCAGAAGGAAGTTTGCATCGCCCGACCGAAGATTCTCTCGCCGGGGCAGAAGCACGAGAAGAAGAGCCTATGCTCTTTCCCTTGGTGGAGAGGGTTTGCTTCGGCGCCATTATTGGAAACCTGGAGTGCTCGGAGAAAGTACGAGGGGAAAAAACTTAAACAATCAAAGCTCTCTCTCGCAGAAGACGGATAAAAAGTTTCTCTCTCCAGAAGCTCGGGATATATATAGAGTTTGGGTCGACTCCTCGTATCCTCAGGCGGCTCCTCGAAACCCCAACCGAATCTCACAAATTAAATATTTGGTTATGATTGGGTACTACGTCAGCCCGCTACTCTCGAAAGATGGACAGTCAGCAAATTCAAAGAGTTTTTCGTGCAAAAGCAGGTCAGCGGTTCCTATGCTAAGGAGCTTTCTACGCTCGACAGCAACAGATCTACGGTTTTACGCTCGCAAGCTACCAGTCTATGGTTTTACGCCCGGATGCCTTTGTGCTCGGTAGGTTTTATACTCGAGAGGCTACAAACCTACGACTTTTTACGCTCAGCAGGTACCAAATCGATGATCTCACGCTCGGTAGCGCTTAGTTTACGCTCGGAGGCAACAGATCCGCAACCTCTACGCTCGGAAGATTTCTTTCATTCACAGGCAACAAATCTATAATTCTACGATAAGGAGCTTTCTACGCCCGACAGCAACAGATCTACGGTTCTATGCTCGCAAGCTATCAGTCTATGGTTTTATGCCCGGATGCCTTTGTGCTCGATAGCTTTTACGCTCGAGAGGCTACAAACCTACGACTTCACGCTCAGCAGCTCCAAATCGATGATCTCACGCTCGGTGGCTTTCTACGCTCAACAGGCCTACGAATTGAAGATTTTCAGCTCATCTACGCTACGAATATCTGACTTTCCGCATATCCGAACTCAAGGTGGTTGATTACAGGAGTTCACACAGAAGATACTCCTTCTTGACCTCAACATATCCCAAGTACCCGAAGCATACAAGATTTCAAACATTGAGAAATTACTCTTCTCAGGTCAATTGGAGGTTCTTCCAGACTCCAGTCTGAATATCTCGTCTATCAAAAGATGGCAACTCAGTTAGACAGCCATTTTTCGACCCTGTTCCAAGGGATTTTTCGGGAAGTCATTCTTGAAGATGAAGTCTGAACAAAAATTCTGTTCATCAGAAGTTCAGAGCTCTACGCGGTTCCTCAGTCCTAGCAACAGAACAGTTCTAAAATGTTCAAAATGCTCTACATCGTTCTATGGACTATTCGCTATGCGTAAAGGACAGGACCTAGCACTCTTTCTACAGAGTCGGCGTATAGAATTAGACGTATCAAAGCTACACATATTCAGACTTCACAGCAACGTATGGCAAGACGATCATATGCGGAGAGGAAAGACAGTTTTATTAAAATCAAAATCATGATTACATATGAGGGAAATCCTGTCTACAAGGAGTTTTTCTTAATTTTTCATGGTTACATATGAGGGAAATCCCGTCTACAAAGGATTTCCTCGTCGTCGTCGGAAGACCGCCCCCAGAATCTGTTCTATCAGGTTCTCGCATCGGTACGGGTCTTCCTCTTATTCCATGGCAGTTCATCGACCACCACAGTCATGAACAAGAAGATCGCCGGCGGAAGGAGGATACAGAACTGGGCCTGCATAAATTATGCAGATCCCCTGCTCCGTATACCATGACCGATCCAGTTGAGGCTTCTTTAAGACCCAACTCGATCAAGGGCAGCAGTTACAGTTTGTCTGTTCTTGTCCGCAGAGGCCTCTGGGGAAAATACACCGCTTGCAAGCAGTGTGGTCTAATACGACCCTTCTCTTCTCCTGGAAGAACAGCCATATAAAGTTGCTGATTATCCCGAGCAAGGGAGGCTAAGATATCCTTCCATGATCCATCGTTGCAGTGGACACTTGCTCGAAGACGCCGTCTTTTTTGACTCCTTACACGCTGGAAGAACATGATCTCCTTCTTCCTCAAATCGACCCGGCGAACTCCGGCGATCATCTCTGCGTGGTGATGAAAATATGAGGAGAACAGGCTAACTCCCCCAGCCTTTTTATAGGCGAAAAAGGGTCACACCGGTCCCCAATAAATCTGCCATAAAGTCGGCATCGACCGTTTTAATGCTCCATTCAGAAACGTTTTGAGTCACGATGTGCGGTTCATGCTTCATTCAAAGCGTTCCAACTTTCGAGGAATTTGAAAGCTTTGAAGGGGGTCTTGTAGAAGCATAAAAAATACACCGGATGACTATACGCGGCATATCGGTGCAGAGCAGCATAGGCAGAGGCCTTAAGAGCCATCAAGCGTGCAACAGAGCCTTTTCCGCTAGAATAGAGCGTGAAACAGAAAAGCTCAAAGGACCATCCGCGTAAGGCAGTATGTCCAAGCCGCTTCAGCGTAAACAGGGTGCTTCATCGCCTCCAGGGCGTAAAACTCTTCCCCTTTCATACGTAGCATTGAGGTGTACAAAAGATGCTTCGTATTCCCTGAAGTGAACCTGTCAGATCCTGCAAATGAACCTGTCAGAGCCTGCAATGAACCTGACGTCTGGACTTCTGGCAAAGGGATACGGCTCGACTACCCAAGCGACGGCTATAATGATGGCACTGCACTGCCACCCAGGCTGTCAAATACCGCCATCCCCTTCGCGTAAACTGCTTTTTCAAGCACGAAGGGATACGCTGCCTTGTTTTACACAGGCAAAACGCGAGCTGTTTACGTTCTGCAGTAGACAAACCGCCTGCTACGCCAAAAGCTGCACTCCGTACGGGGTTCGAGGCACGTCTCTTCGTCTAATGCACAGAGCGGTGATAGTTTTTCGAGGCACGCCTCTGCGACTGATGTGCATAAAGGGTTGCAGGCCGTCAAAGAATACGCCTCCACATTTAATGCACAGGATGGTGGCAAATCTCGGCATTTAATACAAGAGATTTGATTATATCTTCAAAAAGCCGTAATTTCGGCTAAGACGTCCACATCAGCACTGTGGCACGGTACGTAGCGGCTTCTATGCCCATCCAGCGTTTGTGCTCATTCGACTTCTACGCCTGCTCGGCCCCTGTGCCCCTTCGGCTTCTACGCCTGTTCGGCCCCGGTGCCCCTTCTACTTCTATGCCTGTTCGGCCTCTACGACCACTCGGCTTCTGTGCCTGTTCAGCCCCTGTGCCCCTTCGGGTTCTATGCCTGTTCGGCCTCTACGATTACTCGGCTTCTGTGCCTGTTCGGCCTCTACGACCACTCGGCTTCTGTGCCTGTTCGGCCCCTGTGCCCCTTCGACTTCTATGCCTGTTCGGCCTCTATGACCACTCGACTTCTGCGCCTGTTCGGCTTCTACGCCTGTTCGGCTTCTATGCCGGTTTGATAACTATTTGGCTTCTATGCCATAGTGACAGACATTTGGCTTCTATGCCAATCTCTTCTACATAATGGATACCTACCTATGTGGCTTTTATGCCGTGATCTTCGTAAAAATTGTACGCGTTGTGTCCCTTAGTTGGACCCGCGTCACACGCTCATTCAAAAGATCATCTATACGCAGGCATTGGTTACTTTAACCGTTGTGTAAAAGGGTGCTGTACTTTCCATTCCTCGGTTGTTACACCGACGGAGTGGTCACTGTCACTAAAACTCTATAAATAGAGACCTCTATCAATGAGGAACAAGGTCGGAAAATTGGTCAAGAAAACCAATATCAGATCCAAGGTCAAAAAACTCCAAACTTGAAGATCGAACCAGGTCGACAAAAATTGGAAGATCGAACCCGAAAGAGAGAGAGAGAGAGAGAGAGAAAGAGAGAGAGAGAGAGAGAGAGTGCACCCGGAGCTCAGGCAAAGAGTAGGGATCGACGACTTTGGCATCGTGCATCCACCCTCTCCTGCAACCTTCGAAGCTGCTTTCTGTCTTCTACGGCACTTCTTCAACATCGTGTGGTCCAAGGGCTAAAGTGATCGACTGCAGATCAGACACCTATAGCAATATTTACCCAGATTAAATAAATTGTACTCCCATATCCTTATATAGGATCAAATTGTACAAGTTTGTTTGTAAACCAAAGAAGGCGGGTTCCGTGTAAACCCCATATTGAATACATCTTCATTCTTTCGTTTAATACCACAAACAACATACTCAGAGATACTTGCAGAGGCGCGCAAGGTTGAGCGAGAGTTGGGTTTGAAGCCCAAGAGAGACCGTGATTCTTTTCTGGGGGCCAACGGCAGTGCAGTATCTGCCAAACATCCTCATTTCCAGTCCAGACCTTTTCAGCAGCCACAGCAGCACCAGACTCCAGCTAAAGCGCCTTTTTGCCAGGCACCACAACAGCAGAGACAGTTACAACAAGCTTTATGCCACTACTGCAATAAGCCCGACCATATCTGGGAAGTTTGCAGGTGGAGGCTAGGAGTTTGTTTGTATTGTGGTACTGAAGGGCATCAGTCAAGCGAGTGTCCTTGTTATACAGTTCAGGGAGCAGCTTCAGCTCCGAGGGCACATACGAGACCACTGCAGTATAGCCGAGGGGACCGCTTCCGACACAGCAGCAACGTTATGTCCAGCATCAGCAGCAGGGAGGTGCACGTCAGGGACGTGCGTTTGCTATGATCGTTTAGGAGGACGAACACACCGGAGATGTCATCACAGGTTCTATTCTTTTTGATTCCATTCTAGCTTTAGCTTTGTTTGATAGTGGTGCTTCCCATAGTTTTGTATCTGTTTCTTTTGCTCTGAAGCATAGTTTGGTAGCTGAGTCTTTGCTTAGGACTTGCAAGATAATGACCGGGGGAGGCATTATCCTGGTTAATAATATTTGCAAGGATCAGAGAGTAACTCTGGGAGGCTTGGAGTTGAGTGCGTATCTACTTGTAATGTCACTTCCGAGCTATGACATTATACTCAGGATGGATTGGTTGAGTAGGCATCGTGCTAGCATAGATTGTAGAGGAGGTAAAGTTTTGTTTGGTCTGCCAGGAGAGCCAGAGTTCGAGTTTGCTAGAGGAGCTGCAGAGCAGGAAGAAGGTATTATTTATGGAGCTATGGTGGAAGACAAGGAGTTGCCGCATCCGTTGATAGCCGAGTTCTTGGATGTATTTCCTGAGAAATTGTCAGGTTTGCCGCCAGATCGAGATATTGAATTCTCTATAGACTTGGTGCCAGGTGTAGAACCAATTTCACAACATGTCTATAGAGTAAACAACAGCGAACTGGTTAAGCTGAAGAAGCAGGTGGGCGAATTACATGATAAGGGGTTTATCAGATCGAGTTCTTCACCGTGGGGAGCCCCGGTATTGTTTGTACCGAAGAAGGATAGATCGGTGCGCATGTGCATTGATTAAAGAGCATTGAATAATCTCACTATCATGAATAAGTACCCTTTGCTACGGATTGATGATCTGTTCGATCAGTTGAGTGGTGCCAAGGTATTTTCTAAGATAGATTTGAGATCAGGCTATCATCAGGTGAAGGTGAAGCCGGAGGACATACTGAAGACTTCTTTTAGAACTCGGTATGGTCAATATGAGTTTATGGTGATACCGTTTAGGTTGACTAATGCACCGGCGGTATTTATGAACTTGATGAACAAGGTGTTCCATCAGTACCTTGACAAGTTCATTGTGGTGTTCATCGACGACATACTCATATACTCGAAAACCCCGGAGGAGCATGAGGAGCATTTGAGGATTGTGTTGGATGTGCTGAGGAAGGAGAAGCTATATGGGAAGTTGTCCAAGTATAAGATTTTTCTGGACAAGGTAGAATTCTTGGGGCATGTTCTGACTGGTGATGGTATTTCAGTGGATCCGAAGAAGATTGCAGCAATGGAATCTTGGAAGACCCCAAGTTCGGTAGCAGAGATCAGGAGTTTCTTGGGATTGGCAGGCTACTACAGGAAGTTTGTGCAAGATTTTTTATGGATTGCAGAGCCAATGACCAGACTCACCAGGAAGGATGTAGAGTTTGTTTGGACGGAGGATTGCCAGGTTGCTTTTGAGGAATTGAAGAAGAGGTTAACGTCTGCTCTTATTTTAAAGTTGCCATCAAGGTCTGGAGGTTTAACTATTTATAGTGATGCATCGAGAAAATATTTGGGTTGTGTTCTTCAACATAATTGGAAATTGATTGCCTATGCATCCAGGTAATTGCGTCCTCATGAGAAGAACTATCCTACACATGATTTGGAGTTGGCATCAGTCATCTTCGCTCTGAAGTTGTGGAAACATTATTTGTACGGAGAGCATGTGGAGATCTTCACAGACCCCAAAAGCTTGAAGTACGTTTTCACGCAGAAGGAGTTGAACATGAGGCAGCGTCGGTGGTTGGAACTGATGAAGGATTTTGATATATCTTTGCAAAATCATCCTGGAAAAGCTAATGTAGTTGCCGATGCTTTGAGTAGGTATCCGGTAGCTATGTTCTTAACGCAGGATCGATATTTATTGGAGGACCTGGAGAGCTGGGGCATTGAGTTGATAGTTTCTGGTTGTGCTATGCAGATGTAGGGATTGCTGATACATTCAGATTTGATGGACATGATCAAGGCAGCACAGTATGAGGATGTATCTATAAGGATTATCAAAGCTCAAGTGAAAGCAGGATTGGAGGATGATTTTACCATTACTGAGGATGGATCTTTGAGGCATGAAGTTAGATTGTGTATGCCTAGTGGGGAGCTACTTGAGGAGGTGTTGCAGGAAGTGCATCGCTCTCAGTATTCTATGCATCCGGGTGCCAACAAGATGTATCAGGATATGCGAGAGAGTGTGTGGTGGAATGGCATGAAGAGGAAAGTGGCATAGTTTGTATCCAGATGCTTAGTGTGCCAACAGGTGAAAGCCGAGAGGCAGAGGCCATGAGGTTTACATCAGCCATTACCTATTCCAGAGTGGAAGTGAGAGCACATTACTATGGATTTTGTGTTCGGACTTCCACGATCTCCAGGAGGAAAAGACGCAATTTGGGTCATCGTTGATAGTTTGACCAAGTCGGCCCACTTTTTGCCTTTTAAGGTGGGTTTATCTACGGAGAAGCTGGAAGAGATATATGTGAGGCAGATCGTCAGGATACATGGAGTTCCCGTCAGCATAGTCTCGGATCGGGATAGTCGTTTTACTTCTCATTTTTGGAGGAGTTTGCAGGAGAGTTTGGGCACTCAGCTCAAGTTTAGTACTGCATATCATCCCCAGACAGATGGACAGTCAGAGAGGACTATTCAGACTCTCGAGGATATGTTGCGCACTTGTGTACTAGATTTTAGGGGTTCTTGGGAGGACCATCTCCATTTAGTAGAGTTTGCTTATAACAACAACTACCAGGATAGTATAGAGATGTCACCTTTTGAAGCACGGTCGGAGGTATCATACTCCTTTGTCACGGGACGATGTTGGAGAGAGAGTTTTGCTTGGTCCAGAGATGGTTGTGGATACAGCGGAGAAGGATCAGTTAATCAGAGACAGACTTCGTGTGGCGTAGGACAGACAGCGGCATTGGGCCGATAGCCACCGGAGACCTTTGGAGTTCGAGGTATAGTTTAGATTTTGTTTTATGCTTGTTATTGGTTGTTTGTTATAGATTAAGTTCTTAAGGTGGTGTTTTGTTCTAGGTGGGTGGTTTGGTGTTTCTAAGGATTTCTCCGACACGAGGCACGATTCGCTTCGGTGGAGGCGGGAAGCTTAGTTCACAATTCATCGGACCTTTCACTATTCTAGAGAGGGTCGGTGCAGTTGATTATAGACTAGACTTGCTACCTGCATTGGAGGGAGTGGACAACGTTTTTTATGTGTCACAGTTGAGACGGTATGTGACAGATCCTAGTCAGATATTGGATCACTCGGAGATAGAGTTGGGCCCTACTCTTAGCTATCTAGAGCAGCCAGTTAAGATTCTGGATCAGAGAGAGAAGGTGCTGAGGAACCAGACTATTCATTTGGTACGCATCGCATGGAGGCATACTCTCCGGGGGAGTCTACTTGGGAGAGAGAGGATAAAATACGAGAGAGTTATCCATATTTGTTTGGGCTTTGAGGTATGTTCTTTACTAATTATGTTATGTTCTTTCATAAGTTAGTTCTGTTCTTTTGTTATGTTCTGTTATTTTTTGGGGGTAGTTTTCGTCTTTGAATTTTGAGGACAAAATTATTTTAAGGAGGGTAGACTTGTCACTACCATATTTTCTAGAAAATGATATTTTAGTAATTTAATATTTAATTAAATATTGTGCAAGATAAATAATTATTTATTGTATTATTGAATTACTATTAGATGTTAGATATTTATTTGGACTTGTGTTAGTGGACCTAACTAGTTTAGTTTAGACTCATGGACCAACATGTATTAATTGTTAGAATTGAGCCCATTTAGAAAGCCCATTGATTAGGAGACGGATTAAATTAAATAAAACCATTAGACTAGAAGCTTCCCTTCTTAATTATTTCTTCATGAGAGGCCCCAAGGGATATATTGGACAATTCATAGTAGCTTGAGCAAGGGAAAAGGGGGGCCGGCCTATTTAGAGGGGGGGAGAATTATTTCTCTCTCCTCTTTTCATTTGAAAACTAGATCTAGAATTTTTTCAACCAAATTCCTTCATACCCACCTCATTTTCCTACCAAATTTTATCCTAATTCCTTCCTAAATCACCATTGGAGACTAGTGGAGCAAGAATCTAGAAGGAGGAAGCAAGAATCTACAAAAGGAGCAAGGATCTACAAGTTGGAGGCCAATTTCATCATATTTGGAGGTTGCATTGGGAATCCATCTCCAAATAGGTACAATTTAGTTTTCCTCCCTTAATTTAGGTTCTAAATATGAGATTTAACCATGAGAAATTAACCCATATGCATAGGCTACCAATAGGATTTGGTTTTGTGTTCATAGGAGGCCTATTGAGAAAGTTATGGTACTTTTTGTGTTAATTTTGGGAGAATTCCGAGATTGACATTTGTTGTATGTGTCAATTGGTCCTATAGATCAATTTGGCATGTACTTGTGTGTTTTAGGCTAGTGTCGTGTCCACAATTGGGTACGTGTAGGTCATATCCCATCAATTTGGTGATACGTGTTGATTTTGGGGGTTTTTCCTCCGACACGGGACTTTGAGCATGTCACATTTTGAAACAGATACGTAGATTTGTATTTAACTCTTTGTATTATTTATAAATAATATATATGACTTGTTCGTGTCCTTGGGGTACGTTTGGGTGTGTGGTGGACTCGTGTCGCAAGCCTATCCTAGATCTAGTGGGATACGGAGTGATACGTTCCATGAGATGTGCAATTTAATGGTAGATCTATTTCTTTTGTGTTCTTATTCATGGAGGAATATAATTATATATATGTATATATATTTATTGTTATATATTGTTGTTACATATATTTATTGTTATATATTATTGTTACATATATTTATGTATTAAATATCGTAGATCTATATATCTATTATATACATGTGTTGTATATTTATGTAGTTATTATTTTACATATGTAAGATCTACTAGTTATTGTATATACATATGTGGTTGTTGTGTGTATATGTGTTTGGTGGTGAATATATATATTTATGTTTCTTGTGTCTTAGATCTATGTATCTATTTATGTATATTGTATGTAGCTATTATTCTACATATGTAAGAGCTATTTAATAGTGTAGTGCATGTGTATATATATTATAGTATATATATGTTATAGTTATGAATTATGTATATATATATATAAGTTGTTATATTATATGTATATTATTATATAATACATGTATACATATAATCCTATGGTTATATATACATATGCATGTGTGGGTAATTATATATAAATATTAGTATATATGTATGGTGTATGTATTGTTCATATGTAGTAATTACATATATTAGTAATTATAGATGTAAGTATAATTATATAGTTGCATATATATATATATATATATATATATATATATATATATATATATATATATATATATATATATATATAGGTGTTTTAGTGACAACAGCAAAGGCGACAGCATCAGCGTCGCAACAGCACATCAGCAACAGCTGCAGCAAGCAGCAACAGCAAAGGCGACAACAGCAGCAACATCACAACAGAACATCACAACAATAGTAGTATTCAACAATAGCAGTAGCATTCAATAATAGCAGCGACAATAGTTTAGCGATAGCAGAACCGTCGCCAAAGTAGTAGCAGCAGCAAGAACATACAGCAACAGCAAGAACATACAGCAGCAACAGCAGCGACAACAGTTTAGCGACAGCAGCAAAACCGTCGCTAAAATAGCAGAGTATCAGAGTATCAGTGGTTTCAGCGACAGTCAGCTGCGGTCATTAGTGACAGTTTGACAGTTTTCTTAATATTATATATATATATATATATATATATATATATATATATATATATATATATATATATATATATGGTATTTAATATATATGTAATTATATTCCTAAAGTGCTATTTGCATTATGATATGCTATATGTATAATAATTAGTGTAGCATGTATATATTTATGAGTAGTTAGTATAAACAAGTTTTGGGTATTACCTTGAGAAACCAAGGTAAGTACCAAGGTAATTGGGGATACCCAAAGTATTGGGTGTGGGTAGCAAGTTTATGAGTTAATGTTGTGATACCAAGTTGGTTTAAAACCAAGGTATCTATTTAATGTTATAATTAGGATTTCATATATATATATATTAATATTATTTGACTTATATATGTGATGATTTACCTATTGTTTTACGTATCCGGAGATACGGTATCTTAGTATTTTAAGATATAATTTTTCTGACCTAGACTTTAGTATTTGAACCCAATATTTTTGTGTTAGACTTATGCAACCTAGAAATAGGTAATTGACCATAATTGACCATAGTTGACCATAATTGACCATAGTTGATCATAATTGACTATAGTTGACCATAGTTTGACTTTTGACTTAGAATTGACTTGTTGACCTAGAAGTTGACTGGTTTAACTTATTTTCTTTTCGGAACCTTGTATTGATGTTGTATTCCATATCTAGGTCTTCGAGGCACTATATCAGACATCTGTGAGACTATTCTTTGGACTTCAGGCGAGTAGATTCTCTGATAGTTTCTCATTTATGATATCCTCTATGTTCATTGTATCTAGCGTAGATATCCATGTTCTCTTGACACTATGGTTACACGGATTGGTATATCCGGATCCCGTCATGAGATGTTATTCCTTGGTATATGGTGTATATGGTGCAAGTATTGTTCATTGGTTATCTTGTATATGTACAGACACTGATTCTCGAGAAGACTAGCTATCTTCTTGGGGAATCTCGTGCCATAGCATACCGTGGTTGGATCTATTATACCAGTCGAGGGTGGGGAGTACTTTAGTATAGATATGTGATTAATACCCCTATTGTATCAAGTACGGTTATTGAATAGTATTAATCATACACCGCACGTATGATTAGCCATGCCATATATATTGTATCATATGTAAACCCCCTGAATTTTCAAAATTTTAAAAATTGGATTTTTCACAATTTTCTGGAATTTTCTGGGAATTTTCTGTAATTTAAAAACAGGGTTTTAATTTTTAAATGATTTTTAATTGATATTAAACAATATTAAAATATTATGAAAATAATATTTTTGGATGTAAAATGAAAAACTGGACTTAGGGCAATTTTTCTGGAATTTATCGGACCCCAGACCTATTTTTAAATGCCTGAAAACTAAGTATTTATTATTTATTTAATTAATTAACTGATATTTATTATTATTATTTATTATTATTATTATTATTATTATTATTATTGTTTTTTTTATTATTTATTTTTCGGGCCCGGCCCGGCCCAGTGGGCCGAGCCCAGCAGCCCGGCCCAGACCCTGCCCAGCGGGTCGGGTCGGATCTGCCGCCAGACCCGACCCGCAACCCGCTAGCCCGCTACCACTCTCTCCCCACGACCCGCACACAGCCCGACTGTTCCGCCGCCCCGCCCGGCCGCTCGCCGGCGCCCACGTCCACCCCACGCCCCCGCGAGCCCCGCCTCCCCTGCCACGTCGTCCGCCTCCCTCGGCTCGACCCCCCACCGCCGCTGCGTATAAAACCCACTCCGTCAGCCACCCTAGCCCCCGTCGACCACCACCTTGCAGCTCCACCGCCGACGACGACCGCCCGGCTCTCCTCCTCCCCTCCCCCTTCGTCTCCGGCGGCTTCCCCCACCGCCGGCAGCAACAGCAACGAGCACAGCAGCGGCCCGCAGCGCCGTCTCCAGCCGCCGGCGAGTCCCCAGCCACCGCGAGCCCGGCCGCCCCTGCCCCGGCCGTCCAGCCACCGCCCCTCCGGCCAGCCCCGAGCCGCCCAGCCGCCGTCCCCGCCGCCTGAGTCCAAACCCTAACCCTAACCCTAATTTTGAATCCCCTGTGTCCGACACGAGTCGGACACGTGTCGGACACGGTCTGACCCTGATTTTTGGGTCCCCTTCAGGTGCGTGTAACTTTTTGCTCGTAGCTCCGTTTTCGATTTTGCAAATTGCGTTGCGAAGCCTGTATGACCCTCTCGGTGTCCGGACAAACTGTTCGGGACATCGCGTCCTGTGGTGATCGTACACCGCGATCCAAAAATAGGAAAAACCCAGACCCTGTTTCACCCCGGAACCGAGTCTGCCCCGCCAAACGGGACGACTTGGTCGCGTGCGGTCTTCACAGATACGTGCGCCTCGTCGATACGGACGTGTGAGATTTCGCGGAAGTCGATTTGGGTGTGCGTGCACACCGGAATCAACGCGTATCCGCGGACATCGCCCCGTATCCGTACTTTCTGGAATGTGCCCTAACTTTGTGTACACACGTCGGATCGAGACGAAACTTGCGCCATCGGACTCGTAGCAATACGCTGGTCCTGTGGGTCAAGTTTGGTTCGATTCTGAGAACGTTGACGAAATCGCGTGTCGTGGGCCCCACAGGTCCCGCTCGACGGGCGATTTTGTGTTCGGCTCATCGGAATCCAATTCTGGAAGTTCCGTTGGGTTCGTATCAGCGTTCCTGACCTGTTGACACTAAGTTTGGTGAATTTGGAGACCTTTGACCCTGACGCGTTTTTCGGTGCAAAGCGGGCCCACATGTGGACCCCGTTGTGACCCGAAACTGTCGTTTCTGCCCTTGTCTCCAAATTGGACCCAAGGACAGGCGTTTCTAGCTGTTTGATATTTTTTGGATCTGATGGTGATGTTTGTTTCAGCAAACGGAGTACCGCCTGCAATTCTCGCCGAGGTCAGAACTGCAAACCGAACAGGAACCACAGGCAAGTGTACCTTGCCAAATCCTGCAGCTTGCTAATTATTTTCTGGATTTAACTATGCAATAATGGACAAGTAAAGCTTGCCAATTCTCAGTAATTCTTGACATAGTATTGTACTTGATTTCATTAATTGTAAACTTATTTAACTGCTTAACCTAGGAAACGGGTGACGCGCTTAGTGTCCGATCATAGTCGGGTGCCAACTCCGTACGCGGGGTTGTGTAACGTCACATAGACATGGATAATGAGACCCGATAATTCTCGTACTTGTCCTATCAAGTACACCAGAACCCAGGACACTTGACACTATTTCATGAGACAGAGTCTTCCTGAGACATTCGAGGTGATTCTGTATAGGATGCATGTTTTATGACATAGACTTTACATTCTTAGACATTTGATTCATAGCTATCAGACTTGCTGCATTAGTTATAATCGTGCGTGACATGGACATGAGGCATCGTGGACATGAGACGTGGGATTATATTGGGTGGGGAGAGACACACAGACTACAGGCTGATATTATATATAAAATATAGTATATAACATAGTGTAGTTCATAGTTATTGCCGCTACCGGCTCCCCGACACAGAGCTTGTAGTGGCTTCAGCCTGAGTTCTAGTGCTGCTCTCATGTTGCATATCACTTAGCTGGTTACATAGCTTACCCCCTTGTTTAATTAACTGCTGCACTGTATTTATTTGGCTTGTATTTTCTGTACCTTGCTGTCCCCTGAGGACCTGGATCCGGATTATGTCCCCAGGTACAGCTGAAGAGAACTACCCAGAGGTGTACGGTACCGGAGCGCTCCTTGGAGCAGAACAAGGAACAGAGGACGAAGTAGTGGCCGAAGAATTCTCCTGAGCACCGGCTTCTACTACACAGTATTTCCATTTCCAGCATTTCATTTTCTGTCTTTTCCTTAAATGTAACAGAATATTTCTCGGATTTGTTTCCCGAGACAACCTTATTTGTTATTGCATATTTATTTCCATTGCATTATTTCTGGCAATTAATCTGTGTTATTCTGTGGATGAGATTAGTAATACCTGAGACTTGTACTTAGTCCTGCTAGACTACAGCTTAAGCATGTCCTGATGGATCCATTTAATTGGGTTGTCCATCGGTGCGTGCTGCTGGCCATTGCTCACGTGCTCAGTCCCTCGGCATTTTGGGACTGGGGCGTGACATCATATTCCCAAGCCGATCACATGTTAAAGCTAGTACTCACACAATTAGTCATTAGTATTCTTGTTCTTTGACATATTGTTCATTATTGTGTTCATTCTAGTATTTCCTTATTGTATATCTCTCGTATCTTTTGTGTATCTTGTATATTCATATCTATTTATTGTTACATAGTTTTTATCGTTGATTAGAACTGCTGTTAGAGATGTACTCTGCTCCATTCCTGACTGAATATATTTTCTCCAGATGACACTGAGGACTGGTACCCTAAACATTATGGACCTCAGGATGCTGTGGGCTTAGAGTCAGAGACCTTGGCTCAGGAGGGACTTATCCCGACTGAGACAGATAACCCGGGATTAGTACCTTCTTAGTATTTCTTGTACTGGATTTGTCTATAGCTTATTGTTAGCATTTTTCAGACTCATTGATGTATTATTTTAGACTCATAATTTGTATGTGACTATTTCTATTCTTTATCTGATTTGTTCTCATTTCTATCTTAGTTCTGTGATTGAGTATATTATTTTGTTGGTGGTTCATTATATTGCTAGATAGATTACCCAGACAATATTCTACCACCGATTCTGCGGCATAGGCTGGGTGTTGTTTCCTACTTACATCCTTACATCGGATGTGGGTCGTGATACCAAAGATTGTGCATCACATGACCTCATATGAAAGGCCTCTTACTCATGCGACAGGTCGTGTGGAAAGTTTATGCAAGTCCTCATTCATGTTATAAGGCTTGAGAAAAGGTTGCGCATGTCTCTTCATCCATGCGACAAGGCATATAAAGGTATCATTATATGGGGAGGGGTCATCGTCCCCAGAGGAAACCCTACCTTTGACGAGCTTCTACACATCAGAAGGGATCTTAGGGGAGCCGCACTCGACGGCGGGGGTCTTCCCCTTTCCTTTTCCCTTCGTCTTTGGGACAGTGGCCTCACTAGCTAGGTTCTTGCCTTTGGCAACCATGGAAGAAGATGGAGCTCTGGAGGCCATGACAGTCGTCGGAGATAGTAGTAGCGGGTGAAAATACAGAGAAGAAAATAAGAAGACTTTCTCTCTCCAAATTCTCCTTTTTTTATAGATAAGAGCGTTACAGAGCACGATCTGTCTTAAGCCACATGTCAATCTTGGATAAAGAGCGGCGGTTGAGTTCTTGATCTACCATCATCAATGAGTGAACTATTGCCTTAGTGAATGTGTATAAAGGCGGCTCAAAATCCCCAAAAATCTATACAAGGATTGAGCCATATCCTGCATTAAATAGAGATTTGACAGCCTGGCAAAGACTCATCCATGCGACCCGCCATCCATGAGACACAAAGTCCTCTCCTCCATGCTTCTAATTCAAAGTATTCCAAACATATCAGTTTGAAAACTTTGAAGGGGGTCTTTTAGAAGCATGGAAAATCTGGTTTCATGCGTCCAAACAACTATGCGCTCCAAGGTGGACTCAGAAGAAATTATGCGCCAGGATGACCATGCGGCCAAGATAAAGCAGAATCTATGCGCCCTAATATTGGCCGCATAAAGGCCTAACACATAGATTATGTCTGACACAGAATCCTGAATTTTTTTTTTTTCTGGACGCTTTAAAAAATGTAAGCACACTAAGCGACTAGAAGCTCTCATCAGATTAATAATGACTTTTGACAAGCGTACAACGCCACGTGTACGAGGCTACATACGTCCCAGAGTCCATGCACCTCTAGCCTCATGGGCCCCAAACTCCATGCATTCCATCTATCTCTAGCCCTATGCGTTCTATATTCCTTGTGTTCTATGTGTCTCTGGCCATGCGTTTCAGACTCCATGTATTCTATGCATCTCTGGCCCTTTCGTGTTTGATAATAAATGAAAGAAATTGAAACTAGGTTTATACGAAACCCTTTCTTTGTTTACAAACAAGAAAAAGAAGTAAAATTAATCCTATACGAGGATGTTAAGTACAAAAATTAATTCTTGGAAAATATTATATAGGAGTTTGATCTGCGGTCGATCACTTTGTCCCTTGGACCACACGATGACGAAGAAGTGCTGTAGAAGACGAAAAAGAAGCTTCAAAGACTGCAGAAGGGGTTGAACTCTCGTTGCCAAAGTAGTCAATCAACACTCTCTGGATATACTCTCTTTTCTTGAAAAATCTTCGACCTTGGACCTCCGTGGCCGGAGGTCTCTATTTATAGAGTTCAGCTACAGTCGGCGTAGAAACCGAACAGCGGAGAGAGCTGCACCTTTTACGCGGCAGTTATAATAACTGCTACCCACGTATAAATGATCTCCTGAATTGGCGTGTGACGCATGTCCCATTATGAGGTAATGCGTATAATAGCTTATCGAAGATCACGGCATGCAAGCCACGTAGATAACTGCCCCTTACGTAGAGATAGTTGGCATAAAAGCCAAATAACTGTCTCGTAGACGTAAAAGCCAAATAGCTGTTCTGATGGTGTAAAAGCCAAGTAGCTGTCATGTTGGCGTAGAAGCCAAGTAGCTGTCATGTTGGCGTTGAAGCCAAGTAGCTGTCATGTTGGCGTAGAAGCCAAGTTCTGTGTAAAGCTTGATGCTGCACGAATAGGTAACCAGCGTAAAGATAGCCAGTTATTCCTACTTGACTGAGGTCTTGAGCGTATTCTGGGCCAAATAGCCTTATCACGCACCTTTGCAAATATAGCCTAGGTTGGCATATTTCGAGGAGGTAGCATACAACGTACTCCTATATTTAAAATTAGCTAGATCGGCGCATTTCAAGGAGATAGCGTACGGTGTGCTCCTATAGTTGAAAATAGCCTGGTTGGCATAATATGTGGGGATGGTGATGTGGACATATTAGCCCTAATTATAGCTCACCCAGTCATTAAAAGTAGAACCAAATCTCGTGCATTAAATGCAGAGATCTGCCCCCATCTCGCGCATTAATTGCAGAGACGTGCCTCGATTTCTGTACGAAGAACAGTTTTTGACGTGGCTGTTGGTTTCGTCCCATCCTGAGCGTAAAGCTCATGTCTGCCTGTATAGAATAGGTAGCGTATTCCTTGAATGCGTAAACGACGTCTTATATCAAGGGTTATGTCACTAGACGACAGTCTGGGGCTCTGTACAGAATCATCATTACGGTCGTCCTCTCGATCGCCGTGCAGTACTCTTTGTCAGGAGTCAGATTCACTGCTTCAACTGACAGGTTCATTCGAGGAATACGAAGAGTTCCTCGTACAACTTTCTGCTGCATTAAAAGCAGATAGATTTTATGCCGAAATGGCGATGTAGCAACCTTTTTACGCCGAAGCAGTCTGAAAACACTGTATTACGCGGGTTGTTAAGGAGCTATGACGCTGAATAGCGTTGAAGCTCTGCTGTACGCCAATGGCTCTGAAGGCATATTTTTTATGCCACCCAGTGCTGGAGCTCTGTTTTATGCGGGCTTCCTGTATGTTGAGGGTTTACGCGTATACTTCCCCAACGTATTTTTTATGCTTCTACAAGACCCCCTTCAAAGTTTTTAAATTCCTCGTAATTTGAAATACTTTGAATGAAGCATAAAACGGTCAAGTTTGACTCATTCCGCGAGGCTAATTTCTCGGCAAATTTTTAGGAGTTTGTTGGGATTTGGTGTGTTCTCCTCTGCCTATATAAAGGCGAGTGAGTTAACCTGATTTTCCCACACTTCCTTCACCACAAAGAGAGATGGTTGTCGAGATTCCTCGTGCTGACTTGAGGAAAAAGAAGGTCATGTTCTTCCAGTATGTAAGGAGCCATAAAAAGAGGCATCTTCGAGCAAATGTCCTCTGTAACGATGGATCATGGAAGGATATCATAACTTCCTTTGCTCGGGATGATCAGCAATTTCATATGGCGATTCGTCCAGGAGGTATTGGACCACACAGCTTGCAAGTTGTATTTTCTCCCATTATGGTGCTGGACGATGGTAGGCAGTCTGGCCCTGTCTTCCAGTATTGTGTTGGGTTTGAACCCCTAACACAATTTCTAGGGCATGCCTGCCATGGCGTATGGAGGGTGGGCTTGCGAAATTGATACATGCCCAGTTCTGTATCCTTCCGCCATTAATTATTTTCTTATTAATCGGCTGCAGAAGCCGATTAACTGCTGTAGAAGACGAAAGAGATTTCCACCAATATGAGAACCTGGCACAGCGAATTCTTGGTGTGATCTTAAAGGAAAATGAGAAACCCTTTGTAGAAAAAAGGATTTCCATCATATGTAATCATGAAGATGAAAAACCCTTTGTAAACTGGATTTCCATCATATGTAATCATGATTTAATAGAATTTGTCTTCTTTTACGCATCTGATGATTTGCCATATTTGCTGTGAGGAAGTCTGAATAGTGTGCAACTTCGATATGTCTGAATAATTTTACGCCGACTCCGATAAAAGAATATTTGATCTCGTCTCATCTTTTACGCATAACAGAAGATGCGTAGAGAGCTCCTTAGCATTTAAGTTGAAAATCTAAACTGTCATACTGTTTTGGACGAGGAGTCGCGTAGAATTTCTGAACTGTCACTTCTTTGAGACGGAGGATTCTTGTTCAGACCATCATCTTCAAGAATGGTTTCCTGAAAATCCCTTGAAAGTAGGGCAAGAAATGTTTGTCGAACATCCCATACTTGAACTTTTGTAAAATATTCTGTCTGGACTTTGGATGAACTTCCGGATGGCCCAAGAAGAAGAGTCATCTTCAATGCTGAACTCTGTGTGTTTCAGGCACTTGGAATATTTTGTAGCCAAAAAAGAGTATCTTCTGCGAAAACCTTTGTAATTGGCCGTCTGTAGTTTTCGAGCCTAGAATCGTAGATTTGTAGCCTCTGAGCATAAAAAGCTTCAGAGCGTGAAATCATAGATTTAGAGCCTCTGAGCGTAAAATCATAGCTCTGCTCTGCACGTAAAATCTGGATCCACTAACTGTCCGTCTTCCCTAAATGATAGGCTGACGTGGTCCCAAATCATAACCAAATATTAAATATCGGATTTGGTTAGGGATTCGAAGAGTTATCCGAACTCTATAAATAGTCCAAGGTCTTGAGAGAGAAACTCTTTATCCGTTTTCACGAAACCCTTGCTTTCCAAGAACCCTTCTTCTTCGTCTCTTTCTTGAGAACTCAGAATCGCCATGGCACCTAAACAGGCTTCCACTTCTAAGGGAAAGAAGGTCTCTTCCTCTTCTCGCTCTACTGCTCAAGCACGAGCAACTCCCATTAGGCTGAACGAGCCTCGATCGGAACGCAGTGCTCCATTGTCGAGCTGTGCTCCAGACATTACAGGTAAAGATTTCGGAAGGAAAAATTCTTTGCACACATTGTGCATGTATGCGCAAGGTCATCTACTGTGCTAAGAACCTCTTTGAGGAAGATGATGCACAGAGATGTTTTATTATTACGCGCACATTCCTAATGTGTTGGCGTAAAAACTCTATATTTTTGCAGTCTGGCGTAAAAACTCAGACTGTCAAAATTTGGAGTAGAACTGCAAACTTTGAATTTTACGCGCAGGATATGAATTCCGGCGTAAAAAAAAATTCAAATTTTGTCAATCTGGCGTAAAAGCTCAGACTGTTAAATTTTGGTGTCTACTGCCAATCTTGAATTTTATGCCTCGGAAATAAGTTCCAGCGTAAGACTCAAATTTTTGCAGTCTTGGCATAAAAGCTCAGACTGATAATCTTTGGCGTAAAAGGCAAAAGTGTAGCGTCTAGTATAGAAACTGACTTGTTCTCTTGCATTTTGTAGTGGACTTGCCGATCCCTCTTTTGGCTGAGGTGATGGGCTCTGCTGCCGGGATGCTGAAATCAAACTATTTGGAGGACTTGTCCCATGTGACATTCCCTATTTCTGGAGCCAATTATCCTGAAGAAAGGGGAACCCTGATCTCGTCCCAGGGAGAAGGCATGCTGCTGAGTATGATCAGTGGAGAGCCCCTGACATACATAGACGGGACGGAGTATAAGAAACCGGATTTCTTATTTGCGGATGTTATCGACAAACAATCCCAGACCAAGCCCAAGAAGGAGGATTGGGTGTTTACTGCTGAGGGCACAGTGATGTATTTGCCCAGGATGTCCAGGGATTACCCTATCTCGATGTTCTACCACGCCACACATCCTAGGAAGATGACATGGACCCTGAATCCCAATCTTCACGGCCGAACGGGGAAAATCTTATACAAAAAAGAATACGACGGGGGGGGGGGAGGCTATATGAGCCGTCCCTCGGGCCCTGTGGTGCCCTTTAGGGGATTACTGTCGGGTAGTGTCCCGAGTGAGGACTCTTCGCTGATCCAGCCGGTCCAAATATCGACCTTCTGCAATGAATTTATGGGGCAGGAAGGAATGTACCCCAGGGTCAACCCTCGGACCAGTGGATGGCTTAGCCCGGAGAATCTTCGATGGGCCAGTTTGACTGCCTGGGCCCTGAAATACTTCCAGACGGAGCTGGAAAGTATTGGCTTGTTCGCGGCTGTGAGCGCCACAAGTGTTGGGCTGCATATCAACCCTAACTTGTTTTTAGCCTTGATGGAGTGATACAACTCACTCATTGGGACTTTTGCCACTCCGCTGGGTGAGTTGGGCTTAGCCCTTCATGAGATGGCAGAGATTTCAAAGCTGCCAATGGGGACGCTTCTTATGAAGAGTACGTCCCTTTGAGGGATACAAACCCTCGGGCAGTGGCAGTATATCAGGAGCTGATGTGCCACTATCTTGCCTGCACCACTTTCTACAAGGAGCCCTCTGATTTGGCTCACATTAACAAGTGGGCAACCTATCTCTTCTTCCACCAGGCCAGAAATGTTAAGCCGGACAAGGTGGTAGATAGCCGAGATAGGCCCTTGAACCTCCTGAGCATGCTCAATGCTAACACGGTCGATGACCTTATTGAAGACGCAGGGGCTTCAGATCATATTTTTGACGAGAAGATAGGGGGTTACCCTGCAGGCACAAAAGCCTTCAGTTATATGAGGCATTGTCACAAGCCTCTGTCAAGGGAAGCTCAACTGGCTGGCTTCCTTTCTGTTTGGCTTCGCCGCTGGGTAGTGCCTGGCATCGCGTCTGCAGATCGCATCCATCATAACACATTATGACCTGCAGTACGTTTGGTGTTCGGGGCACGACTGGGCCTTCTTCCTGCTATGGTATGTAGAATACAAGCAGGCCTGAGGGCCCTTATTGATAGGCTGCTCGCAGATGAGACGCAGTGTGAAAGCTTTCCCAGGGTGGAATTACCATTCCTATACCTGATGGGATGGTTAATTCTTTATAACATTAGGGTGATGTCTCCCGGTCCTGCCAACGGTTCAGGAAATAACTTCTTGTTGAATTACAAGAATTTCTCTTAGAACGTGGCGACCGTCATAGATTGCCGGCGGGTGTTAAATGTTGCCCACAGCTGGAAGCTCTTCTGTATCGTCTCCCCTGTACATATCAATCAACAGGGGAAGAAACTTAAGGATGGAGGCCATGGGAGGACCATTCTTTCTCCTGAAGCCTTCTACTGGTTGGTCTGTATTCCCATTTGCTGTACAGAAGCGATGACCACTGCTACCTAGAGCCTTATTTGCCCAGTTGGTTTTCCAGGCAGTTTGGGTACGACCAGTTGCATGTGGGGAATGCCATTACCAGCTTCAAGTCCAAAGGTGGACTTATTGATGGAGCCAGAGGATGGCGGTACTTCATTACGGGCTGTACTGGTACAAATTTTGTCGTGCCCGTGACTTTCCTCTTTATGGAGTTGCGCATTCTGCACTCGTATGCGCAGTTCTATGCGTTCGTCAATAGCTTCCATCATAATTTTGATGTATTGGAAGTTTTAGGATACCCTCCTAAAGGTCTAGTGGAAGAGAGGAGATTCCGTCTGTTTCCTCGGATGAGAATGAAGACACCGCCGGGGCAGACGAATTCTTGTCAATAATACCGAGAGGCGTAATAACTCCGCCAGCAGAGCCTCTCGTTATCCCCCAGAAACGGAAGGCTTCGACTTTGAAAGAGCCTTCCCCCCGCAAGAAGAAGACTGCTAGAGGTCCACAAAGGGCTTCCACCAGAGGGGCTTCTAGGAGCGAGCCCGTCGATTCCCCTATTGGGGATGATTCTTTGACCAGAGGTCCTTCGCCTTTTAGGGAAGGAACCTCCATAATTCCGGCTGACAGTGCCGGAGTTTCTTTGCTCGAGATCACTGCTGCTACTACTGCTTCTGGTAGTGCTACGAGATCGCCTCCCAGGACGAGCATATTAAGGATACCTTTATCCAGATAAATAATGGGAATAACCCCTTCTTCGTCTGTAAGTATTTCCAGCGAGATTCCACCCGTTGAGCCTCGAGTGGATCTTGGTGAAGACTGGGAAGACTACCCGCCAATGTCAGTTGGTGCACCCTCTTCTCCAGGTATGACAGCTTGTCTAGCATCCTTAAGAGATGATTTAGCTATTCAGGCTGCGGACGCGACATATATACTATTGGCCATGGGTAATGTTGTCTTTACGCCTCTTTTAGGAAAATTAACATCAGGTTGATATTAACTTTCTCTTGTCTTCTTTTTAGGTGAAGACATCTCAGGGGAGGGCAGAGTTGGCGCAACCTTTAACTTTGTTGCGGATCCTGCCGATGAAATGACGACGTTTGATATTGAAGAGGCATGCTTTGAAGCTGCCGATCCTTCGTCTGCAACATTTTTGGGTTTCGTCTCGCCAACAGCAGTTCAGATATCTTCAGAGGAGGATGAGCCAATCATCGTGACTGTGCCTCCTTCGTTGAGTACGCCAACAACTTCAACCATTGCTGGTGTTAGTTCTTTTATAGCGCCATCTGTAGAGGCAACGGCTGTGGCAACATCCTCCGTGGTTATTCCTGGAAGGAGATTTCCCGGTATCGCAGCCACTCCTAGCTTGCATCCGGTCTTCGATATGCTGATTGAACAATATACCATCCTGTTCTACCTCAGTTTGAAGGAGTTGATTTCCATGGTACTGGAGAAGAACCAGAGTTTTGATAATCTACTGACGTCCTCCCAGCTTGCGATAGCGCCGATCAGAAATTTCAATGACGCTGGACGAGCTGATGCGCTAGAGCAAATAGTTAATGGTTTAGAATAACCCATTAACGAATATTTACAACTATCTTGAGGCAACATTGACGATATAATTCAGGCCGAGTATGACTCCTTAACTGCGAAGCTTGCTGAACAGATGGAATGCTTAAATAAATCCATCCAGACACAGCAGTAGGAGATGGATGAAGAGCAGGCTGTCTTGGAGGAGGTTATTCCTCTTCTAACGAAGTGCGAGGCCGAACATGAGGGAAATGAAGCGAGGGTCCACAAATTGGAAGCTAAACTCACTCAGGCAAAGGAGTGGGCTCTTCAGTCATCGGCAGGTCTAGATGTGTTGAAGGGCCGAATGGATACAGCTCAGCGGAACTTGGCATGTTCGGGCGACATCCGTACCGATTTTGTTCATCTTCGGTCCGAACTATCCCTCCTGAGCGATAACGAGGTACGACTAGAGCAGGCTCATGCTAACATCTTGGACTCCAGGAATGTGAGGATGGCCGCTTTGGCACAGCAGATTCGTGATTTGACTGCTCCTCCCCAATGATGTACTTTTTGCCTTCTCTGTAATTTTGCTATTCCCAGAGATAATAAAGATATTTTTTCTGATTTTGTGGACCTATCACTTTTGAATAAAAATGATGGGCTAGGGTAAAAGTGATATCAGAGGTAATATGGACGTGATATACTTTCGGTAAGCTTCAGCTGGATATATCTATTCAGAGGTTATATGGACATGATAGAATATGCTCCAACCAAATTTGTATGCAAAACACTATCAGAGGTAATATGGACGTGATAGGTTTTGAAGTTTCAAATTAGTTAAACAAATCTATTCAGAGGTCATAATAACATGATAGAATATGATCCAACCACTCTTTATATGTAGTGTTGTCAGAATGAGATCTTCATCATACTCCTTTGAGCAAAGGAGATCAAGCATAGTACTTCTTCAGGAATTTACTGTTGATAGGAGCCATTATCAGATCTTCGTTAGGCTTGGCTAATATGTAAGCGCCATTTGAGAATGTTGTTTCAATCACATAAGGGCCCTCCCATTTGGGCTGGAATTTACCCTTATTTTTGTGTGTAATAATCATTGGCCTCTTCACAGCTAGAACTAGCTTGCCAACTTTGAACACTCTCTCCTTCACTTTTTGATTAAAAGCTCTGGAAATGCGTGCCTGGTAGAATGCAATACGCTGCTGAGCTTGAAGGCGTTTCTCGTCTAATCCTTCTAGCTCTTGAAGTCGTAGTCGATCATTATTTTCCTGAGTCAACTTATTAGCCACTGCTATTCTGAGTGATGGAATTTGGGTTTCAATGGGGAGAACTGCTTCACACCCGTAGACTAATGAGAATGGGGTACAACCCGTCGGTGTTCGTACCGTTGTGCGATATGCCCAGAGACATTCTCCCAGCTTCTCATTCCAATCTCTTTTGTTCGAAGAAATGAACTTTTTCAAGAGTTTGATGATGGTTTTGTTGAAGGCTTCCGCCAAACCATTAGCAGCCGGATTGTATGTCGTAGAGGCCATATTTTATATTTAATTCTTATCGCAAAATCGGTGAAACGCTTGACTGATGAATTGAGGCCCGTTATCATGCATTATCCTTCGGGGTATCCCAAAGCGATAAATTACATGATGCTTGATAAAGCTGATCACGTTGGATGTCTTCACCTCAGCAAGAGGGATCGCCTCCACCCATTTGGAGAAATAATCTGTTATAGCCAATATGAATCGATATCCTCTAGAAGAAGACGGGTGAATAGGACCAATGATATCCATACTCCATGCTTCAAAAGGCCATGATGCAATCGTAGGATGTAAATGCTCAGGAGGTTGATATATAAAATCTGCATAAACTTGACAGGCTTTGCATTGTCTTACATATTTCACAGCATCTGCAATCATGGTAGGCCAGTAGTAGCCCATCCTGCTGATACGATCCTGTAACTTAGGACCGGGTTGATGTGCTCCACATACACCGTCATGAGCTTCTCGGATAATCCATTTTGCATCATCGTCAGAGAGATATCGTAATAGCAGTCCGTCGTATGTTCGGCGATATAGACATTGTGAAGATGCATCAAAATAGAAGCGTAATGATCGTCTTTTGATGGATACTGCTTCTTTAGGATCCTCTGGTAAGATTCCGTATGACACGAAGTCTATAAAGGGACTTCTCCAGTCTCTCTTAGGAGGAACCGTGTTTACAGCGTAGCTGCATTCTATGTGAAAATTATTTTTCACACAGAATAAATCTCTGTTAAGAAGGATCACCGAATTCTGCCTTTTTATAGGAATAGCTAGATCTGTAGCTAGGCTGGCCAGGGCATCAGCTTCCAAATTTTGAGATCGAGGCACGTGCTCTAGAAAGAATCCACTAAAAGATATGGCAATCTCGATCGTTGCTTGGTGATAAGGAATGAGGTCTGGATTACGGACTTCATATATTCCTCTGACCTGATTGACGATCAGCTGAGAATCACCAAAAGCTTCCAGGTATTCAATATCTAATTCTTTAGCGACTTGGAGCCCGATTAGGAGAGCGTTATACTCTACCACATTATTAGAGCAGGGTTCGCTAAGAGAATATGCTCGATAGATGACGAGTTTATCAGGAGTCACCAGGATAATTCCTGCTCCTGAAACTAAGTTTCTCCTGGGACCAGTCCTGGAGGCACCATAGAAGAATAGCTGCCATGTATCACTTTCCAATACGGAATTACATTCTGCAACTTCGTCGGGAATGTCCTCATATAGTTTAAAGGTTTCCGGAATCGGATGAGCAGCTAAGAAATCAGCCAAGGCTTGACCTTTGATGGACTTCTGAGGGTCATACACCATATCATACGGTGTTAATAGCGTCGCCCAAGTCGCAAGTCGGGAATTAAGAATGCTCGGCTTGTTCATCAGTATCCGAAGAGGATTGATTCTGGAGATGATATAAATAGTTTGGCCCGTGACGTAATTTCGCGTCTTCTGAATGGCGAACATTAGGGCCAGGCATTCTTTTTCTACTGGATTGTACCGGTGTTCAGCTCCGACCATCATCCTGCTTAAATAGTAAATAGCCTGTTCATGACCCTCATTGTTCTTTTGTGCGAGGAGAGCTCCTAAAGAATGATCCATTGCTCGAACATACAGCAAAAATGGTCTTCCTATGACGGGAGGCACCAGAACTGAAGGATTAGTGAGGTAGCATTTGATATCATTAAACGCTTGCTGACAAGCTTCGTCCCATATGAATGACACACCTTTCTTCATCAGGCGAGAAAAAGGTTGACATCTCCCAGAGAGGTTGGATATGAATCTCCAGATATAAGCCAAACGACTTTGAAATCCCCTGAGTTCCCTTAGATTACGGGATGGTCGCATTTCTAAGATAGCTTTCACTTTATCAGGATTCACTTGAATGCCTTTAGCGGTAATGACAAATCCTAGGAATTTGCCACTGGATACACCGAGAAAGGACTTTGTAGGGTTCATTTTGAGTTGATGTTGGCGCATCAACTCGAATACTGTCTTCAAATATTGGATATGATTATCCTTGAGGCAACTTTTGACAGCAATATCGTCTACGTAACATTCCACTGTTTTGCGTAAGTGCTCATGGAATATGTTACTCATAGCTCATTGATACGTAGCCCCATCATTCTTCAGTCCGAAAGGCATAACCGTATAGCAATATACCCCCAATGGTGTCTGGAAGGTAGTATGCTTCTCATCTTCAGGATTTATCTTAATCTGATTATATCCTGAGAATCCGTCCATAAAAGACATGCGTTCAAAACCATACGTATTATCGATCATGACGTCTGTAATGGGAAGAGGGAACTTATCTTTAGGGCAGGCCGCATTCAGATCTCGGTAATCGATGCAAACACGCACTTTCTCGCTTTTTTTCTTGACCGGGACAACATTGGCGACCCAGTCAGGATGTTATTCTTCCCGGATGAACCCACAGGCTATTAGCTTCTTGATTTTAGCTTCAATGGCATCCATTATATCCGGACGAAACAGGCATTGGTGTTGCTTCACAGGCTTCGAATTGGGCCGTATGTTAAGTTTATGGGTAGCCACTTTCGGATCAAGACCTGGCATATCCTCATAATTCTACGCGAAGACATCGATATATTCTTTTATTAGCTGGATTATTTCTTCCCTTTCTTCTTCGAAAATGTTGTTACTGATAAATATCGACTTTGGTGAAAGTTCATCCCCAACATCTATTTGGATAACTTTATCTTCAATGGGCGGTTCTCTCTGCTCGAACCGAAGTTCCTACTGTGTATCCATTTGCTGAGCCCAGGATTATCTTCGAATGGTTCAGATTGTTGTTTTTCTATTTCGAGAGAATCTATCAACACCATATTTACTAATAATACCTGTTCCAGTTCAGCATATGAGCCAGAGGACGACGAGCCATCCTGAGAAGAGGAAAAGGTATCCTCACTTGACTCAGAAGTTGCAAGAGACGTGGTATACCCTAACCCAAAGTGAGTTCATTGACGGTAGGGATCACCATGCAACGGCATTCGCCTACCGTTTCCATAGTTGAGGCCTGGCTCTGACTTCAGATCATAACCCATGCTTTGCATAATCTTCAAAGCTTGTGGGCTGTATCTGTGAACCTGCATTTTTCCAGCATCAGACTCGTGAGAATCTTCTCGTACAATCGGTCTGTTGCGCATGCGATCGAAGACTATTGGATGTTGATTGCTGCGAGTATGCGGGATAATAAAGATAGAATCTTCATGTGGCCCATATGTCGTGATGACATTAGATGTTGATGCCACTTCCCACACATACAGATAATAGGAGTCTATAGCTTCCAAGAACTTTTGTGCTATAGGTTCTATATCATTATGGGGGGAGGATTCCTGATTTAGAAATTGAGCATCATTATACTGGAAAAGAGAATCTTTATTATCGTCAGAAACCACGTTCCCGGTTGTATTTACATCAGTCGGCTGCTTGTTGTGCCTGAGATTGATGACCAAAGGTGGAGGCTTCTGGTTCAAAGTGATCACTAGGGGATCACTTCCTCCTCCTGATTTGGTTTTGTTCAGTGGATAGCCATGGGTTCCATGACTTTCGGACGGGTAGTCCGTCCTTTTACCTGGATCGACAGGGGTTGCTCAGCAGATGGTTCTCCTGGCTCCCGGTGGGATTCCTCTTCCATCTTGCCTGACACCTCCTTCATGTAGTCTTGGATGTACAACATGGCATCAGAATAGTAGGACTCTACTCCTTTAAATGGGTTAAGGTCAGCAAACTCTATTTTTACTGTTCCTTGGGCATCTACATATTTGAAGCATTGATGTAGAGTCAAAGGAACAATGTTGTGATCGTGGATCCATGGTATGCCCAGCAAAATATTGTAGGACACCTCCGAATTGATGATGTAGCATGTAGCCACTGATCTAAGGTCCCCAATCTGGATCCTTAGACGAATCTTCCCCAACGGCTTACTTTTCCTGGCGTTGAAGCCCACGATTATAGTGGTGGTGTAAGCCAGTTCGCTTGTAGGAATCCTCAGCGGTCTGAGCAGACTATGAGGGATAATGCTGATCGACGATCCCGGATCTATGTGAATCCGGTCTACCTCCATGGAACCGACATATCTAGTATAATAGAGGGGCCTGTCATGCTTGTTATGTTTTAACATCATGTCCTCTTGAGTGAAAGTGATATTAGGTACCACTTCCATCACACTATGGCATTGAGGGCATGCCACAGGTTCTTTATCAGGGGACTTAAGCTGAGTCAAGCATACATCCGCCTTCATTAACGCTTCACTCAAGGCTTGACGAGTGTCTTTGGATAGCCTTAGGAGCTCAAAAATGGACAGTCTAGCCGGAGTATTAGCCAACTGGGCCAGGATGTCGAAGTTATATGGTTTCTCCAAACCTTTATTTTGAATATTCTTCAAAGGTTTATCAAAACACACTTATTTTTGCTTGCCCTTGTCCGCCGAAGTTGGTCTAGAAGGACCTGCCTCTGGTATGACAGGTTCAGGCTCTGGAAGTTTGGCAGCTAAAGTATCTGCCGTTGCATCTTCCTGATTCCTGATTTCCTCCATAGTCCTTGAGGTAGGCTTTGCCTGACCGGGTTCTGGTAGCCAAAGTCTCTTCTTCTGATGTCAAGGATATTGCAACCATATGGCATAGTTTATGCCTTGAGCTCTTTTTAGACTTAGCCTTAGCAGCTTGAGTCTCTTCCTCAATCTCTGATACCAGATCAGGATGAACCCACATAATCTCACCACGCTGGGTAGTTAGGGGTACCAGGTCATGATTTTGACCCCTGGCCGGAGGGAGATTAATAATGTTCATCATCGTCCGGGAAATAGGTACAACACCAGCTGGAACTTCTTGAGGGGGCAGATTGCCAAATTGGAGGGAGATCATATTGGCAGTGACCGTCTTCTTGCTATTACGCAGAGTGATGGCCTTAGCGTCGATCAACTCCTGGATTTTCCACTTTAGTACATAACACGCCTTTGTGGGATGATGTATGTACCTATAGAAAATGCAGTACTTAGGATTATTAGTACTGCCGACTTCGTTAGGCCGTTTTGCCTCGGGGAGGGTGAGCTTGCCGCTTTTGACTAGACAATCGAATATGCTCGGAATATCGTCGTCGTCAAAAGAATATTCTTCTTTAGGCTTGGAAGTCCCATGATTCGTCTGCGTAGTCCCTGGAGTATGTTGCCTGGACGTATTGATCGTCAGAGCTTCTTTTCCTTTAGAACCACGAGGATGGTCGCTATTGGAGGATGACCTCTTCCCTCTATCAGAGGTAGAGATCATGATTCCATTGTTCTGCGCCTTCCGACTGTTGTCTTCAGCGGCTACCGCTGAGATGATAAACGAGGGCCAATCTTGGAACTGATATAGTCCTGTGAACACCGAGATCAGTGGAAGAAGTTTCTTCCTGCAAATGTCCACCAAGGCTGAATCCGGAACTCCGGGAGGCATCTGCAAAGTAGCCTGACAAAAACGTTCGATAAAAGTACGAACGCTCTCCTTCTTTTTCTGCTTTACTTCGATAAGTGATGACATAGACATGTCCATCCCTCTTTCATAGAATCGAGCAAAGAACAGAGTCTTGAAGTCTTCAAAGGAAGTAATGTAGTTGTCCGCAAGACTACGATACCATTGATAGGCCACTCCAGACAGACAGCCCTTAAACACTCGAGTGAGAAGGGCGTCATTCCCTTGCAACAACACCGTCATCATGCTAAAGTAGTTCATGTACTAGCTCGGTGACGTCTTTCCCTCAAATAAAACCATAGCCTGTGGTTTGTATTTAGGTGGGAATGGGATCTCATCCCAGATAGCTAGGTATGGCTGGTTGATTCCCAACTTCTTGAGCTGATCCTTATGCTTCAAGGCATCAAATTGGGCTTTCAATTCCCGCACTGCCTGTATCAGGTCTTCAGCTGGTAAAGGGACCACAGAGTGGTGAGAGATCAGTTGTATTATAACTCCAATAGGAGGCAATATATTCTCCGAGTTAAGAAGTTGAGGAGCCGCTGACTCTTGATTTAGAATAGGCTCCTAGTTTGCGTTGGATGGTGGGAGGTCCATCCCCACACGTATTTGAGTCGAAGAAACTGATGCTTGAGCTATAGCAGCTGTATGTTGAGTCAGCATCATCTGGTACATATTCTCCATCATGGAATGCATTTATTTAAATGATGCTTCCAATATAGCGATGCGTTGCTCAGTATTCCCTGATGGGGAAGCCTCTTCACGTTCATCTCCAATGGCATAGACTCCCATTTCTCTGGATGCTATTGAAGGATTAGTATAGATCTCGGTAGAGATTGAGTCAATACTTTCAGCATCAAATTTGGGAAACTGGCGACCCCCAGTGTCAGAATCAGAAGAATATGAAGTCGGTTGTCGTGACCTCGAACGGGTGTTTCGAAACACACCAGCTTCAATATTCTCAAGGAGTCTGTCGAATCTTCTTTGGTTTGGAGTTCTAGAGGGATGATGTCTTGAATTTGACCTTCCTTTAGGAATGTGTGAAGCCATATTTACTGATGCGAATGTAGGCTCTTCTTCCTGTAAAGACAAAGAGTAGTTCAACCGGTCAAAAACTGACCATTTTGCCTTAGAACAGCAGTAGTTAACCACAACTTTATGACTATTACAATAGTGCTCCCTAGGGGATTTAATAGATATATTAGAAGATCCCCTGTCTTTGCGCTTATGGATCAGAAAATTATACAAGTCAGGAGGATTAACAGAAGAAGAAGGAGAAGGCTTATTTTGCCTTTTTACATCAGTTGGGGTATGGAGATTAGGAATCATAACTCTCTCCCTGCCATAAGAATACAACAGTTCAGCCATATGAGTAGCGTACGATCCATCATCCGTCTGAGGAACGTAAGTTCCTGTGAACCGGGTCTTCTTTAAGCCAAGAGGCTTATCCTGGAGTAATCTGGCGCTTTGCACAGGTTGGCGTAAAACTGAGGAAGTCTTCAATCTGCCATCAGCATTGTGCGTAATTTGAAGAGCGAGCAGATTCTTCTCTTGATGGCGTAAAAGCCGAAAGGTCGGGAAATTCGCCACTTGTTTTCTCTTGCGGTGATTGTAAGGACCATCTGCCTCATTGTAGAGGGGAGATGTATTTTTACGCGCGGGGCACGTTTGGAATTTCTGAGTTGGCGCTGAGGCATTATCAGAAATTTTGTCTGCCATATCACAGACGGGAGACCGAGTTTTACGCGTGGGGCACGGAGTAGACTTCTGGATTGGCACTAAAGCATTGCCAGAAGCTTTGTCTGCCATGTCACAAATGGGAGACAGATTTTTACGCGCAAGGCACAGTGTAGACTTCTGGATTGGCGCTAAGGCATTGCCAGAAGCTTTGTCTGCCACGTCACATACGGGAGACGAATTTTTATGTCCAAGACGTAAAGGTCGCGATGTCACAACCTTGTTGATCGGAGTGAGAGAGTCCGCAGGAATGGTAGAGGATATCCGGGGCATCCATACTTTACGCAATTTCTTGTTATCTTGGACAAAGAGGGAATGAGAGCTACCCCCTGCTCGAAGCATGTCTTCGTAAGCCAATTGGTCGAATTGGACGACCAAAGTCTTCTTCGTTGATCCTACGGATACAGCATCGTGTTGAGCAATGGCTTTCTCGTCAGATGAGAAAGTAGTCCCCAGCAGAGTCGCCATCTTGTGTTTGATAATAAACGAAAGAAATTAAAACTAGGTTTATACGAAACCCTTTCTTTGTTTACAAATAAGAAAAAAAAGTATAATTAATCCTATACGAGGATGTTAAGTACAAAAAATTGATTCTGGGGAAATATTGCTATAGGAGTCTGATCTATGGTCGATCACTTTGTCCCTTGGACCACACGATGACGAAGAAGTGCTGTAGAAGACGAAAAAGAAGCTTCAAAGACTGCAGGAGGGGTTGAACTCTCGTTGCCAAAGTAGTCAATCAACACTCTCTGGATATACTCTCTTTTCTTGAAAAATCTTCGACCTTGGACCTCCGTGGCCGGAGGTCTCTATTTATAGAGTTCAGCTACAGTCGGCGTAGAAACCGAACAGCGGAGAGAGCTGCACCTTTTACGCAGCGGTTATAATAACTGCTACCTACATATGAATGATTTCCTGAATTAACGTGTGACGCGTGTCCCATTATAAGGTAATGCGTATAATCGCTTATCGAAGATCACGGCATGCAAGCCACGTAGATAACTGCCCCTTGCGTAGAGATGGTTGGCATAAAAGCCAAATAACTGTCTCGTAGGCGTAAAAGCCAAATAGCTATTCTGATGGCGTAAAAGCCAAGTAGCTGTCATGTAGGCGTAGAAACCAAGTAGCTATCATGTTGGCATAGAAGTCAAGTAGCTGTCATGTTGGCGTAGAAGCCAAGTAGCTGTCATATTGGCGTAGAAGCCAAGTAGCTGTCATGTTGGCGTAGAAGCCAAGTTCTGTGTAAAGCTTGATGTTGCACGAATAGGTAACCAGCGTAAAGATAGCCAGTTATTCCTACTTGACTGAGGTCTTGAGCGTATTCTGGGCCAAATAGCCTTATCACGCACCTTTGTAAATATAGGCTAGGTTGGCGTATTTCGAGGAGGTAGCATACAGCGTACTCCTATATTTGAAAATAGCCAGATCGGCGTATTTCAAGGAGATGGCGTACGGTGTGCTCCTATAGTTGAAAATTGCCTGTTTGGTATAATATACGGGGATGGTGATGTGGACGTATTAGCCCTAATTATAGCTCACCCAGTCATTAAAAGTAGAACCAAATCTCGTGCATTAAATGCAGAGATCTGCCCCCATCTCGCGCATTAATTGCAGAGACGTGCCTCGATTTCTGTACGAAGAATAGCTTTTGACGTGGCTGTTGGTTTCGTCTCATCCTAAGCGTAAAGCTTATGTCTGCCTGTGTAGAATAGGCAGCGTATTCCTTGAATGCGTAAACGATGTCTTATATCAAGGGTTATGTCACTAGACGACAGTCTGGGGCTCTGTGCAGAATCATCATTACAGCCGTCCTCTCGACCGTCTTGCTGTACTATTTGTCAGGAGTCAGGTTCACTGCTTCAACTGACAGGTTCATTCGAGGAATACGAAGAGTTCCTCGTATAACTTCCCGCTATATTAAAAGTAGACAGATTTTACGCCGAAATGGCGATGTAGCAACCTTTTTACGCCGAAGCAGTCTGGAAATACTGTATTACGCGGGTTATTCTGGAGCTATATTTTACGCTGAATAGCGTTGAAGCTCTGCTGTACACCAATGGCTCTGAAGGCATATTTTTTATGCCACCCAGTGCTGGAGCTCTGTTTTACGCGGGCTTCCTACATGTTGAGGGTTTACGCGTATACTTCCCCAGCGTATTTTTCATGCTTCTACACCTATGCTTTCCAGATTCCATGCGTTCCATGCATATTTGGCCATGCGTTCCAGACTCTATGTGTTCCATGCGGCACTGGCCCTACGCGTTCCAGACTACATGAGTCCCAGGCTTTCCAGACTCCTTGCGTCCAACTTAGCAGGATTCCAAGTGACAAAATATTTTTGTTGCGGCTGAAGTGATTCTCTCCAATTAAATGTAGGTCACGTTTCAAGCTGACCAAGTCACGCAAACAAAATACAAGAACTACCCAGATCTTCAGCAGCCATAAATTCCAACAAACGTCCACGTGGCAGCTCGGCCTGACCTAACTACATCCTGCTATGGATAAAAAATATGTGGCAACCTGTCCATCATATGTGCCTACAGTTGTAATCATATTCTGTTGAACGAGCCTCCTGCGGCCACCAAACAGGAGCATATACGACACCTATAGCCCACCAACATGATGGCATAAATAAGAGCAACTTGGACGTTCGGCTGACTGATTTTTTCTGCTTCAGAGACCATACCCTTCCAAACGAGCTACATACGTGCACACAAGCTCAAGAGAGAGATAAGAGAAGAGAGCATCCCTCATTCACTCGTCAGACAGTCAATTGAGTAAAAGAGTCATTGAAGTACTTGATCTTCATCGTCACATTACCTAGATAAAAAATATTGTACTTAGATTTTTGTCTAGGATTTCTTTGTACTCTTTTTATTTGTTATTAAACTTAACTTTTTCCAAACTTACTTAAATGGCAAATATCCCCTACCTCCACCTGCATTATCATATCCCGATACCTCTAGTGCTACTCCTCCTGGCATGCTTAGTTTGTATCATATGTCGACGATAATATTTGATGTTTAGAGGCAACTGAGAGAGATTACGCAAAGGATGCTTTGTCACATCCCAGAACCAGAATACTGCAGAGGGGGGGGGGGTTAAAATTCTGCCAACTACGTATATCAGAGTACACAAGTACCCCAAGATACAGTCATGGCTGTAAGAGACATGGAGGTTATCCTACAATCCATCAATACAAGGTCAAGCAATCCTATGTATCTCAATCACAAGTAAGCAACAAGGTACAATATGTATGATCAACAAACATATAATAATAAATCCTCACACACTTTAGACATGTATATCACATGTTGAAGTCAACTAATTACTAAGAGATGAGAAAGATAAATTCTCAAGTGGTTGAACCCTTCAAAGGTTCTCCAAAAAGGTATTTATTTACTCGATGGCTAGAAGATGGTTAGAAGATATGATGACACATAATCTCAAAGTGGTAAGCATATCCTATCTATTGGTTAAGCACAATCTACTAGTTAGTTACGATTAATTGTAAAAAAAAGGATCCTTATTAAAGAAATACTTTACTATGTTCACTAGAGATAGAAAAGAAAAATAAAATAATTTTCTTTGAGAAAACTCTAATTCCAAGTCAAGCAAACAACCACTTGACAAAGTCATGATCTATATGCCTCCCTTGGTCTTGCTTATAAATTAATCCAGGTAGGCTACATCTAGGTTTTCATTACGAAATCCCCCTTTTGTCAAAATTCTAATTTTTTATTAGGATTTTTTAATTAAATTCTTAATTTCTTTTGGAAAGTTGACAAGAACAAGATATGTTAACTATATCCTATATTTAGACATAAGATTGACAAAGTGCAATATATTTAGGGTTTAATTTGACAAGAATGAGGGATGAGACATTTTAATTAGGAGAAGAAGAATGTGTTATATATATATATATATATATATATATATATATATATATATATAAGCATGAAAAAATTCAACTCCATGCGCCCAAGTAACTATGCGCCGAGGAAATCAAACCAGTCAAACTCTCCAAAAGGAGTAAGGTCGCATACACCTAAGTATTCAAATACTATGTTGCATGAAGCTCATGCAGCATTCAACTTGTCACGACCCGCACCCGGAATTTGGGCATGAGTCGTGTGTACGTCCAGCCTACGCCGCAGCATCGGCGGTAGAACGCTGTCTAGGTCTCAACATAATATGTATATCCTGTCAAAAGTCTCAACTCCGTACGGAGTACAATAATAATAATCCACAGTTCTATAAATATACTCAATCACAAGCTATAAGAAATAATGGCACGAAGAGAATGGAAAAGAGTTCTATAATAAACCAACCACAATAAGTCCAACTCAAGTCCTGGGTCTAGATGACCTCACAAAGTCATAAAATAATAAATACAACTCAGTCTCAGTCTAAAACAATAAATACAGAAGAAGTAATCTAAGTACAGGCAGGTAAGATCTCCTCTAGAATAGGCAACTCCTCTGGGATTTCCGGAGTGAAATCTCCCTCTAATCCTGGGCCGTAATGAGTGGGGCACAAGTTCTCCAGGTCCTCTGAAAAATATTATCCAGTCAGGATTGGAGCGAAGCACAAGCACTAACAGCAGTTTCATTAAGTTGACAAAAACTATAAACAGTGTAAGAAATACAAGATGAGAATATATGCTGAAAATGTGAAGTACTGGAGAAATGAATATAGGCAATAGAGCATCTAGCAGTGAACAATAAATAGTGAATGCTAGAACAATAAGTAGTGAATGCTGGAACAAGTGAATCTGAATAAAGAATAGACATCTAGCTAAGTGTTTGAATTATCAGTTTATTATGTGATCGACTTGGGACTAGATCAGGCTGGTTATATATGATTAGCTATGATTCTTGTAGGTCAGGCTAACCATATGGTTATCTATGATGCATGTAGTGGTCAGGCTAATCATATATAACAGCTATGATGCAAGTAAATGGTCAGGCCGCACCCGACGTGAGAAGTGGGGTGAGCTATGATGCATGTAGATGGTTGGATATAATCACATAATCTACTAATAGTTTCCCATCCCCCAGCTAGCACGATGGATTCCAATCACGACTCCTCATGATGGGGATCTAGGGTGCTAACCCGTGTATCCATAGTGTCGGAATCAAGTATGTAATACAACTAGATTATAGAAGTAATCAACAAAATAAAAATTGTCAGAGAATGTACTCGCCTGTGGTCCTGAGCAATGTGTGAGGATCGATGTCCAAAGTGGAATCACAATGACCTATTTGTGGAATATAAATGTTAGATACTGAATTAAGAAAATAACATGTTAACTAATTAAGAAAGGAGGCTTCTAGGTCATGGCTCTGGCTATATTAGGTTTACTAGGGCTTATCTGGCCAATCTAGACAATACAAGACAGTACTAGTTATTACTACTAACTAGGTTAATATGGAGTTATACTAGATACTACCAATACATATAACTTACACATGTATATATACATATCTCATAAACCAGTACTGCTAACAATATACAACTAGCTAATTTAGTAAACAACTAGACCAACCAACCCAAATTCCTGAGACCCTGCTCTACCATACTGCCTCATGTCTACCCCCATACCCTGTTGCATTTCCCTGCACTATTTTTCTGATAACAGAATACACTAGTCTAGAACTGACACTTACTACACAAATTCACAGAATGATAACTGATATAGTGAACCACTCACAGTTACACAGTCTAAAGTTGTTCAGACTATACCTACACACAGTCACACAAGTTGCACACACACTTAGAGCATTCTCACACACTGCCTGATACACTGACACCCACCCACACAGTTACATACTGACACTTAAATACCTACACACAGGTATTACCTCAATAAACTCACTGACAGTAACACACTCACACAGGCACACTGGTTCCTCACTGCACACAATACCTCACCGCACACTCTGATAAACACTAGCTACTGATACACTCGTTCTCCCAGTAGGTACACAGCATACACAAGTAATACTAGTTACTGATACATTAGAAAACTCCCCAACTAAACTAAGACACACACACTTACTGATCTTAGCTAGGCTCACACACTCACTCTCAGATCTCAACTTCCAATTCACTGCACACACACACAGCACACATATGCATTCCCTGATATTCACTGCTCTCTCTCTTCTCACAGAATTCTCATTCACTAGTTTCACATAACTAACACACACACACTACACACCTGCACACACAGATAATAACACACACTAGACTACACACTGAAACACACTGAACTGCACCTCAACACACAGGTAAACACTAGTTACTGATACACTAATTCTCAACTCATACACACCCAGGTAAACATCTCATCTAGCTAATACACACAGGTACCTAAAACTGACTGAGACACAGGTAAACACACTAGTACACACTGAAATCTGCACACACATACACCTACACACTGATCTCTGGACACAGGTTCACACACAGGGAGACACTGCTCACAGACACATCAACACACACAGGCAAAAATACACCCTCCCTGATCTTGACTAAACTGATACACTAGAGAACTCACACTACACACACACACACTCAAATTAGTGACACAGGTAGATACAGGTCATCTAACCCCCAGATCTTACTGATTTAATGTAGGTATTTCATACACAAGTTCTAACTAATACACACAGTTATATTTCTAACTAAGACATAGGAAACTCACTGACACAACCCGAAGTTATTTATACACAGTACACTAAAACTCACACATAAGATTTCTGATACTCGACACATGGACACATATACAGGTATACATACTGGCACATGAACTGATACATTAGGTTCTGATGTTTAGCACAGGGACACTTACACACTACTTGCTAAAACTGATACACACTGCCATTGAAACCCCCATTCACTGCTCATACCTACAGCCAAATAACTCATATGCACAAAACATACTGTACAGAATTCCCCGACTGTGCACAGCTACTCACAGTGAAATTTCCCAAACACACAGCACTGAATTCTCCCCAATACACACATACAAAACTGAAGGTATAATTATACATACATGTAAATATATATAGGTCCCTAAGAACTAGGAAAAATATTCATCCTTCTTGGCATAACGACAAACACCTAGTATGTGGAAATTGAATTTTGCCTAGTTACTCATGAATCCAACTTAAAACCCTAAAAATCAAGATCAACTCTATATGTATATGATGAAATCTGCCTACATGTAAACCCCTAGGGTTAGGGTTCACGAAAATTGGGAAAACCAATGTTGGGACACCTAAACCCTAGAATTACCTAGGTCTTCATGTAGGACCTACGAAATCGAGATCCATACAACAAGGTAGGTTTTCTAATGGCCAACAACAAGAAAAACAGAATTAAAATGGATAGAAATTCGAATTTTACCTATAGGGAGATGGTTTCCCTATGAAGGTTCTACTTCCCCAAGGTTCCTTGACCCAAGCTCCTTGCTTCCCTTTGCTTTGGAGGAAGAAAATGGAATCCTAGGGTTTGATTCCGAATTTGGGGTAGTGAAAATGGCTTTTCTTAATGGAGGCTAGGGTTTGGTTTCTTCATGAAGAAAGGGTTGAGGGTGGCTCCCTTTTATATTAAAACTAGGTTAGGGTTTCTAATGCATAGGTTTAGGTTAAACCCCCATGTTAGGTCATGCAGAACACAATTAACTCAGGTTTAGTCATTCTAGGTTTTGAGGTTCAACCCTAAAATTAGAATTCTAGGGTTTGTCTAGAACTTGGGTTTTCAAACTAGGGTTTAGTCATTAGGGTTAGTCCTAATGAGTTCTAGGGTTTGACCTAAACCAAACATAACTAACAATATATAAATAGTTTATAAAACTCAGCAGATTAATTAAATATATAATTATTCAAAATAGTGAAATTATACAAATGTCCTTACCTGGAAATATGGTAGTGACAAGTCTACCCTCCTTAAAAAATTTCGTCCTCGAAATTGGACTGAACTAGAGCAAGAATGAAATCAGAAAAGGAAAATACCTCAAGTCTAGAAGAGGTACGGGTATTGCTCGCACATTTCTTTCTCCCTCTCCCAGGTCGACTCCCCTGAAGAGTGATGTCTCCATGCAACATGAACCAAAGGAATAGTTTGGTTCCGCAATACCTTCTCTCTGCGGTCCAAGATCTCTTCGGGCTGCTCGGGGTAGCTGAGCGTCGGACCAACCTCAATCTCTGAGTGATCAAGTACATGACTAGGGTCTGCCACGTACCGTCTTAGCTGCGATATATGGAACACATCATGCACTCCCTCTAATGCAGGCGGCAAGTCTAGTCTATACACCACTGCACCTACCCTCGCAAGAATACTAAAGGGTCCTATGTAGCGTGGGCTAAGCTTCCCGCCTCGACCAAAACGAATCTTGCCACGCGTCGGAGAAATTCGTAGGAATACTAGATCGCCAACCTAAAACAAAAAAATCTCAACACGCAGTCTAAACAAACATACACAAGCCAGAAAAATAACAATCTATACCTGAAACTCAAGGGGTCTACGGTGGCTGTCGGCCCAATGCCGCTGTCTGTCCTGCGCCACTCGCAGTCTGTCTCTGATGAGTTTCACCTTTTCTGCTGCATCCACGACCATTTCTGGTCCTAGCAAGGCTCTCTCTCAAACGTCGTCCCAAGATAACGGTGTACGATACCTCCGTCCAGAAAGAGCCTCAAATGGTGACATCTCGATGCTGGCCTGATAGCTGTTGTTGTAAGCAAACTCTACCAGGTACAGATGATCCTCCCAAGAACCTCCGAGATCTAAAACACAAGTGCGTAGCATATCCTCGAGAGTCTGAATAGTCCTTTCAGACTGCCCGTCTGTCTGGGGGTGGTATGCGGTACTGAACTTGAGCTGAGTGCCCAAGCTAGCCTGTAGACTCCTCCAGAAGTGGGAAGTGAAACGGCTATCCCGATCCGAGATAATTCTTACAGGAACTCCATGAAGCCTAACGATCTGTCGCACGTACATCTCTGCTAGCCTCTCTGTCGACGTGCCCACCTTGAAGGGTAAGAAATAGGCTGATTTAGTCAACCTGTCCACGATGACCCAAATCGCGTCCTTCCCTCCTGGAGAACGTGGAAGCCCTGAAATGAAATCCATGGTCACGTGCTCCTATTTCCACTCTGGGATCGGTAAAGGTTGAAGCAAACCACCTGGCCTTTGCCGGTATGCCTTTACCTGCTGGCACACTAGACACCGGGATACGAAGCGTGCTACCTCGTGCTTTATTCCATACCACCATACATGCTCTCTCAAGTCTCGATACATCTTGTTGGCACCTGGATGCATCGAGTACTGAGAGCGGTGTGCCTCCTGCAAAACCTCCTCGCGCAGCTCCCCGCTCGGCACACATATCCTCGTGCCGTGTCGTAAGAAACCATCCTATGCGATAGTAAAGCGTCTGACAATCCTGCCCGAACATGTGCCCTGATCCTCCTCAGAGCCTCATCATTATACTGTGCAGCTCTGATCCTGTCCATCAGCTTGAACTGTACCTGTAATCCCCACATCTGAATCTCAGTACCGGGAACTAACACCTCAATCTCCAAGCTCTCCAAATCAGCCAACAAATGTCTATCTGTCGTCAAGTACATCGCCATCGGATACCTGCTCAAGGCATCGGCGACTACGTTAGCCTTCCTTGGGTGGTACTGCAATGAGATGTCAAAGTCCTTTATCAACTCCAACCACCTCCTCTGCCTCATGTTCAGTTCCTTCTGTGTGAACACGTACTTCAAGCTCTTGTGGTCTGTGAAGATCTCAACACGCTCTCCGTACAGGTAATGTTTCTACAGCTTTAGAGCGAAGATCACTGCTGCCAACTCCAAATCGTGGGTGGGGTAGTTCTCTTCATGAGGGCGTAACTGCCTGGAAGCATAGGCAATTACCTTCCCGTGCTGCTGAAGGACACATCCCAGACCCTTCCCTGAAGCATCACTGTAGATGGTGAAACCACCTGTTCCTGCTGGCAACGTCAAAACTGGAGCTGTCGTCAACCTCTTCTTCAGCTCATCAAATACGGCCTGGCAATCCTCCGTCCAAACAAAATCCGCATCCTTCCTAGTCAGTCTGGTCATCGGCGCTGCAATCCTGGAGAAGTCTTGTACAAACCTCCTGTAGTATCCTGCTAGCCCGAGAAAACTCCTGATCTCAGCTACCGAACTGGGGGTAGCCCATGACTCCACTGCCTCGATTCTGTGGGTTAACCGAGATTCCGTCACCCGTTACCACATGCCCAAGAAATTTGACCTTGTCAAGGAAGAATTCACACTTAGAGAGTTTCCCGTACAGCTTCTCCCTCCTGAGAGTCTCTAAGACCAACCTCAGGTGCTCTTCGTGATCCTCCGGGGTCTTGGAATACACAAGAATATCGTCGATGAACACCACTATGAACTTGTCAAGGTACTGGTGGAACACCTTGTTCATCAGATTCATGAATACTGCCGGTGCATTAATTAAACCAAATAGCATCACCATGAACTCAAACTGGCCGTATCTGGTCCGAAAGGCTGTCTTCGGCGTGTCTTCTCTCTTCACCTTCACCTGGTGATAGCCTGACCTCAAATCTATCTTTAAAAATACCCTCGCCCCACTCAACTGATCGAAAAGATCATCTTTTCTTGGCAGCGGGTATTTGTTCTTGATAGTGAGGTTGTTCAAAGCTCTATAATCAATGCACATGCGCACTGTGCCGTCCTTCTTCGGTACGAACAATACCGGAACTCCCCATGGTGATGAACTGGATTTGATGAAGCCTTTGTCCTGCAGCTCCTCAACTTGCTTCTTCAGTTCTGCCAGCTCGCTGTTGTTGACTCTATAGACATGTTGTGAAATGGGCTCCGCTCCTGGAACCAAGTCTATAGAGAATTCAACATCTCTGTCTGGCGGCAAGCCTGGCAACTCCTCTGGAAATACATCCAGGAACTCTGCTATCAGAGGATGTGGCAACTCTTCTTCTTCCGCCCAGGCTCCGCAAAATATGCTCTTCCTCTGTTCCGCTGCTCCTCTGACGACCTCAAACTCCGCCTCTCCTGGTGGTCTAAATAATACCCTGCCTCTATAGCAATCTATAGTAGCATGATGCCTACTCAACCAGTCCATTCCGAGTACAATATCATACCCCGGAAGTGGCATGACGAGTAAGCTCACGCTCAACTCTCGGCCTCCTACTGACACCCTTCGGTCCTTGCAGTGATCACGGACTAGGATAATACCTCCACCAGTCATGATCTTACAAGTCCTAGCTAATGGTTCTGTGTCTAAATGATGTCGAAGTGCATAAGATACAGACACAAAACTATGGGAAGCGCCAGAGTCAAATAAAGTAAATGCGAGAATACAATCGAGAAGAACTGAACATGTGATCAAGTCTCATGCTGGCTCGATCTCCTCGACTGCCATGGCGTACGCTCGTCCCTGGGGTGCACCTCTCTGCTGTTGATGCTGGGCGAACCTCTGATGTTGCGGTGGAAGTGATGCCCTCTGTTGTTGGCTTCCTGGTACGGCGGGTACCCTGTCTGGTCCTCTCTGGGCGGCTGCTCCACCCTGACCTGGACGAATGGTAGGGCAATCCCTCAGCTGGTGTGTCATCGATCCGCAGGACAGACATGAGCCCAATCTCTTCCTGCAGATCTCTCTAGTATGTCCTGTCTTCCCGCAGTACGCACACTGGATGGCGGGCTGAGTCTGCCTCTGCTTCTGATGCTGAACCTGTCCTCGGGCTGGTGCCTGGTGCTGTTGCTGAAAGGACCTCTGCTGCTGATGCTGATAGTGTGGACGCTTGCCCGGTCCCGCACTATTGTTTGCTCCTCCGGAACCATCGCGTCCCCTCTTGGGCCTGAGGTCCAAGTCGTCTTCGGCTATCTGGGCATCCATCAATATGCCCTCGAAAGTAGCGGTGCGACGTCCCGACGTGCGAGACTTAATCTTCCTTGCCAGCCCCTTCCTGAACTTCCAGTCCCTGTCCCCCGGATCTTTAATCATCGATGGCGCGAAGCAGCTCAGGCGGCAAAACTCTGCGGCATACTCATTGACGGACGAGCTCCCCTGGGCTAAGTCATGGAACTGACTCTCCAAAGCTCCCAGGGCAACATCAGGAAAGAACTTCTCCTTGAAGAGCTCCTTGAAGGCTTCCCAAGTGAGTCCCCTGTCAAGGAGTCTCGGCTCTGTGCGAAACCACGTCAAGGCGATGTCGAATATCTGGCTACCGGCGGCCTCGATCTGGAGAGCCTCCGGAAGCTGCACCAAGCGCAAGTTCCTCTCGATGTCCTCTAGCCAATCATCGGCGTAGAGTATCCCTTCTGTCCCCTTGAACTCCCGAGGCATCATCCTCTTGAAATCTACAATGGTGCCCGACCTCTGGTGGTGCTGACCAGGATGCTGCTGCTGCTGAGTGACTCTCTCCACAGCCTGGAGAGCCACCTGATGAGCATTCTCCATGTTCACCCTCATCATCTCTGTCTGGGCCTGGTGTGCCTCAGCCTGCACCCTCTGGGCTTCTGCCGACGTCCTCTGGGCATCGACCATGCCCTGAATCAAAGCGAACATCTGTGCTCCATCGACGGGCACCCCTCCTGGATACTGAACTGGTGGTGGTGGTGGTGGTGGTGGTGGTGGAGGCACCGTCGTAGCTATGGGGATCCTCTGAACAGGTGGTGGAGGACCCCCGAATGCTGCAGATACTCCCACATGTACTGGAGATGTAGGAGGTGCTGCGGATGTCTGTCCGGCAAGGCGAGAGGTGGCAGACCTCTCTGACTCTGCTGCTCCGGGTCTCCGGGACCTGGTCCTCGGCGGCATCCTGAAGACAGATCGAAGGATTTAATTAAGGCAATAGACACGATATCATCAAGGAAGGAAAGTAATTTCTAAAGGAAAAATCATTAAGAGTAGTATTATAAGAATCAGAAATTCCTAATTGTGATTGAGCATATCCTCGGCCTAATTCCTATTTCCTAAAACAGGCTCGTAGTAATACTCTAAGCGAGCACCACTACGATATCGCTCTAATGCGAATCTAGGACTGGACCTGCATGGGCTACTACTAAAAACGTGTCACGACCCGCACCCGAAATTTGGGCATGAGTCGTGTGTACGTCCAGCCTACGCCGCAGCATCGGCGGTAGAACGCTGTCTAGGTCTCAACATAATATATATATCCTGTCAAAAGTCTCAACTCCGTACGGAGTACAATGATAATAATCTATAGTTCTATAAATATACTCAATCACAAGCTATAAGAAATAATGGCACGAAGAGAATGGAAAAGAGTTCTATAATATACCAACCACAATAAGTCCAACTCAAGTCCTGGGTCTAGATGACCTCACAAAGTCACAAAATAATAAATATAACTCAGTCTCAGTCTAAAATAATAAATACAGAAGAAGTAATCTAAGTACAGGCAGGTAAGATCTCCTCTAGAATAGGCAACTCCTCTGGGATTTCCGGAGTGAAATCTTCCTCTAATCCTGGGCCGTAATGAGTGGGGCACAAGTTCTCCAGGTCCTCTGAAAAATGTTATCCAGTCAGGATTGGAGCGAAGCACAAGCACTAACAGCATTTTCATTAAATTGACAAAAACTATAAACAGTGTAAGAAATACAAGATGAGAATATATGCTGAAAATGTGAAGTACTGGAGAAATGAATATAGACAATAGAGCATCTAGCAGTGAACAATAAATAGTGAATGCTAGAACAATAAGTAGTGAATGCTGGAACAAGTGAATCTGAATAAAGAATAGACATCTAGCTAAGTGTTTGAATTATCAGTTTATTATGTGATCGGCTTGGGACTAGATCAGGCTGGTTATATATGATTAGCTATGATTTTTGTAGGTCAGGCTAACCATATGGTTAGCTATGATGCATGTAGTGGTCAGGCTAATCATATATAACAGCTATGATGCATGTAAATGGTCAGGCCGTACCCAACGTGAGAAGTGGGGTGAGCTATGATGCATGTAGATGGTTGGATATGATCACATAATCTACTAATAGTTCCCCATCTCCCAGCTAGCACGATGGATTCCAATCATGACTCCTCATGATGGGGATCTAGGGTGTTAACCCGTGTATCCATAGTGTCGAAATCAAGTATGTAATACAACTAGATTATAGAAGTAATCAACAAAATGAAAACTGTCAGAGAATGTACTCGCCTGTGGTCCTGAGCAAGGTGTGAGGATCGATGTCCAAAGTGGAATCACAATGACCTATTTGTAGAATATAAATGTTAGATACTGAATTAAGGAAATAATATGTTAACTAATTAAGAAATGAGGCTTCTAGGTCATGGCTCTGGCTATACTAGGTTTACTAGGGCTTATCTGGCCAATCTAGACAATACAAGACAGTACTAGTTATTACTTCTAACTAGGTTAATATGGAGCTATACTAGATACTACCAATACATATAACTTACACATGTATATATACATATCTCATAAACCAGTACTCCTAACAATATACAACTAGCTAATTTAGTAAACAACTAGACCAACCAACCCAAATTCCTGAGACCCTGCTCTACCACACTGCCTCATGTCTACCCCCATACCCTATTGCATTGCCCTGCACTATTTTTCTGATAACAGAATACACTAGTCTAGAACTGACACTTACTACACAACTTCATAGAATGATAACTGATATAGTAAACCACTTACAGTTACACAGTCTGAAGTTGTTCAGACTATACCTACACACAGTCACACAAGTTGCACACACACTTAGAGCATTCTCACACACTGCCTGATACACTGACACCCACCCACACAGTTACATACTGAGACTTAAATACCTACACACAGGTATTACCTCAATGAACTCACTGACAGTAACACACTCACACAGGCACACTGGTTCCTCACTGCACACAATACCTCACTGCACACTCTGATAAACACTAGCTACTGATACACTAGTTCTCCCAGTAGGTACATAGCACACACAGGTAATACTAGTTACTGATACATTAGAAAACTCCCCAACTGAACTAAGACACACACTTACTGATCTTAGCTAGGCTCACACACTCACTCTCAGATCTCAACTTCCAATTCACTGCACACACACACAGCACACATATGCATTCCCTGATATTCACTGCTCTCTCTCTTCTCACAGAATTCTCACTCACTAGTTTCACATAGATAACACACACACACTACATACCTGCACACACAGATAATAACACACACCAGACTACACACTGAAATACACTGAACTGCACCTCAACACACAGGTAAACACTAGTTACTGATACACTAATTCTCAACTCATATACACCCAGGTAAACATCTCATCTAGCTAATACACACAGGTACCTAAAACTGACTGAGACACAGGTAAACACACTAGTACACACTGAAATCTGCACACACATACACCTACACACTGATCTCTGGACACAGGTTCACACACAGGGAGACACTGCTCACAGACACATCAACACACACAGGCAAAAATACACCCTCCCTGATCTTGACTAAACTGATACACTAGAGAACTCACACTACACACACACACTCAAATTAGTGACACAGGTAGATATAGGTCATCTAACCCCCAGATCTCACTGATTTAATGTAGGTATTTCACACACAAGTTCTAACTAATACACACAGTTATATTTCTAACTAAGACATAGGAAACTCACTGACACAACCCCAAGTTATTTATACACAGTACACTAAAACTCACACATAAGATTTCTGATACTCGACACATGGACACATATACAGGTATACATACTGGCACATGAACTGATATATTAGGTTCTGATGTTTAGCACAGGGACACTTACACACTACTTGCTAAAACTGATACACACTGCCATTGAAACCCCCATTCACTGCTCATACCTACAGCCAAATAACTTATATGCACAAAACATACTGTACAGAATTCCCCGACTGTGCACAGCTACTCACAGTGAAATTTCCCAAACACACAGCACTGAATTCTCCCCAATACATACATACAAAACTGAAGGTATAATTATACATACATGTAAATATATATAGGTCCCTAAGAACTAGGAAAAATATTCATCCTTCTTGGCATAACGACAAACACCTAGTATGTGGAAATTGAATTTCGCCTAGTTACTCATGAATCCAACTTAAAACCCTAAAAATCAAGATCAACTCTATATGTATATGATGAAATCTGCCTACATGTAAACCCCTAGGGTTAGGGTTCACGAAAATTAGGAAAACCAATATTGGGACAGCTAAACCCTAGAATTACCTAGGTCTTCATGTAGGACCTACGAAATCGAGATCCATACAACAAGATAGGTTTTCTAATGGCCAACAACAAGAAAAACAGAATTAAAATGGATAGAAATTCGGATTTTACCTATAGGGAGATGGTTTCCCTATGAAGGTTCTTCTTCCCCAAGGTTCCTTGACCCAAGCTCCTTGCTTCCCTTTGCTTTGGAGGAAGAAAATGGAATCCTAGGGTTTGATTCCGAATTTGGGGTGGGGAAAATGGCTTTTCTTAATGGAGGCTAGGGTTTGGTTTCTTCATGAAGAAAGGGTTGAGGGTGGCTCCCTTTTATATTAAAACTAGGTTAGGATTTGTAATGCATAGGTTTAGGTTAAACCCCCCGAGTTAGGTCATGCAGAACTCAATTAACTCAGGTTTAGTCATTCTAGGTTTTGAGGTTCAACCCTAAAATTGGAATTCTAGGGTTTGTCTAGAACTTGGGTTTTCAAACTAGGGTTTAGTCATTAGGGTTAGTCCTAATGAGTTCTAGGGTTTGACCTAAACCAAACACAACTAACAATATATAAATAGTTTATAAAACTCAGCAGATTAATTAAATACATAATTATTCAAAATAGTGAAATTACACAAATGCCCTTACCTGGAAATGTGGTAGTGACACAACCAAAAGGACTAAAGTCTTCGTCTATGTGGCACAGGCAGTGACCCTAGGAGTATACGACAAATATAACTATACGACGAACACCTCAGCAGCATACGTCATTCTAATACAACATTAATTGCTCTGACTGCTTCGTAATCTGTGTAGACAATAATTATGCAATAGACATCAGCGCTTACATCAGCGTAATGATTACTTTTTTTAGTTACAATGTGAGATGTTACGTGTCTTCATGCGATAGTGTTCCTATGCGGCTATCACCTATGCGGCAAAATCTTTCATGTTTCCTTCCTCAACATAGCAAAAAATATGCGACAAAAGTGACTATGCAGCGAGGCATGTTATGCGACAACAACCCTCCTTATTTATTATATAGCTGACAATGACCATTATGAAGATAAAGAGACAACTATGCGCATTAAATACATTAATGGCGCAACAATAACATGCCATATTAATTTGGATTTTTGAATGATTTTGTAACACATGCCATGTGTCAAGTCGACCGGATTATGCGCATACGTTCAGATATGGATTATGTGTTGTATTTATGACAAAAGACTGCGAAAAAGTATACCTTATGTGGCAGAGTCAGAAAATAGTAACTTTTCAGGTTCAAATGCATGTAGCCGTTATTGTGTGAATGACTATAAATAGTCGGGACATGTGCTTCCCATATCCATCGAAAGAAGAGTACTTTTGAGACAAATTGCTGCCCTCCTTGCGAGTGAGCTGAGAGTTAGTAAATTTCCAACCTTTGTGTTCGGGTAGTCAACGGAGTATAGGAGTTTGTTGCAAAACTCGATCAACCTTACTACATTTACCTAGATCCTTGTACTTAGAATTTCTTGTACTCTTAGGATTCTTTTATACTAAAACAAATTCTCAATAAAAGTTACAATGACTTTTGTTAATGGAAACAAAATGGTGACTCTGCTTGGAACAACCTTCTTCACCAATGAGAAGGCTGTGGCACAATCTGATGTCACAAAGATTGGAACTACTCAAAAGATGTTGGTTGTGCAATTCGACCAAAAAACCTATGATGAGATGCTTCGGGTGATAACTCACCTAACTCACCATGAACGATGAAGACCAAGAAGTCTCGTAAGACTTGTCTTACAAAATCTCAGGCCGCATACCCTGCCAGTGTAGAAGAAGACATAGCCACAGTGGGTATTCTGTCAGTCGCAAAGCCAAATGATAGTGAGATTCCTACGTCAACTCCTTCGGCTAGGCATAGCCAAGGAAAGGCTCATGTCAAAATTGTATGCGGGCACTCCATAAGAAAGCTAGAGTTCATACGCGAGCTCAGTAAAAGCTTCAAAGCTGTTGGCAGAGCAATTTAGGGCTATGCTAGCCCACCAACTCCACTGTTGTGCTCTATGCGCAAGAAAAAGAATCAGAGTGCTCGGCACTTAGGTCTTGGCAGAGAAAAATACGACGATACCAAGGACTTGAGTGCTAAGTCCTCTGATGGGCCTATGCGCACTCAGCGTAGTGTGTAGAAGAAGACTCAACAGAAGAACGGTACTAATTCCCTACTTATGTGCATAAAGGAAATAATGCCTCCATGCGAAAATGATCATGATGCTGTACCAAGCTCTTTGAAACATTAGCATATGCGTCGGGAGAAGAGTTCTGTGTTTGATAGACTTTCTTACTCACAGAAGGCTACGTGACAAGGAGTTCAGATTGGCACTGAATGAGATTCTCTATACTATGTGCCATAGTGTGCTAAGTCAAAGAAGTCCAAGCCAATTTGATATATGCGCGCTCAAGTAATGGCTCAAAAAGGACATGGACCACTCAAACTCATTCGTGATGCTAATGGTAATTTATATAGGATGAATGCTCTATGCTTTAAGCCTCTAAGCACCATACTCGGCAAAACAACGACAGATCCATGCGCTGGGTATTCCTATGTGCATGAATGGACCTATCTAAATATTCTTGCAGTAATGACCTATGCGGCAGGCTTGCCCATGCGCATGAAGAAGGTCATAACACACAAACTTTCAAAATAAACCTATGCTAGGACTCGGTCCTTGCGCATAATAAGGGTTTAAAAGTGATATTTCTCTCTACAGACTTGCATGACGTGTTAAGTCACAAACGCAAGGCGAGAGAGATTACTGCTACACATGAAATGCCCCCTCCATGGCATAAATGTGCTAGCATAATCATTAATTGCTGCTGTTCAAAGTTAGCAGAAACTCCCACAAGGCAGTCCGTGTTTCTACGACTGCACCATGCTTCATCTACCCGATGACATCTTGGGGAACAAATGACAAGCAGTGATGACGAAGATGAATTGCCCTTTTCCTTATGGTACTAACTTAGAGGCCTCCTTCTAATAAATCCAATCAATAGAAGAAGAAGAAGTCTTCAGAAGGGGGTCCATCTAATCCTCCAGTTACTGCACCAAGAAGCCAGACAAGGGTGCCAACACCAGCTCCACCACCAAAATGAGCACAAACTACTTTAAATCGTTCAAAGAATTTTCCTACGAAGGGCGTATACCAGCGTACTCGCCGAAGATCAAGATATTTGTCTGAAGAACCCACACCACAGTCAGGGGGTAGTACCCCACAAATAGGGGGTACCAATCCTCCTATGGTCCACATTAATCCAACGTTCCATGAAGACAGTGCATCTCAAAAAATTGAAGATGATATGTCAGGAGGTGCCTGCCGTCAACACACCATAGCAGTAAGCGAAGCTTCAGAAGCTGGGGGTGGCAATTCCCTTAATTCTGTGGACGATGCAGGAATGCCAGCTTTTCCAGAGGATGGTGCACCTTAGGAATCAGAACCAGAAAGTATAGGCTCTACTGCCCTATCCAGTAGTCATCACATAATTCCTGTATATATGGTAGGTAATAACAATAAGGAAGGCAACATCGACCGCCAATGCCTTGATGCCTTAGAAACAATGATGTAAATATTAAAATAGACACTAATGGAGATTAAGGCAGCCTTGATTCCACCACAACCACCGGTTCCAAATAAAAAAAAACCAAGGCTCAACAAACAATAAGGAGAATATAGCGCCTACTAATACTCATGTAACCACCTGAATTGAGAGATGGGTATTTTTATCATTTTGTTATTGATTATTAATTATATAGTTAGAACTAATTAGTATTAGTTATAATTGATTAGTGTTATTTATAATACTAGTTAATTAGAATTAATTAAAATTAATTAGCACTAGTTGTCATGGATAGAATATTTCTCTTCTAGAATAGATATATTTCCTCCCATAACTAACTAGATTGCTCCCTAACCAAAAAGATTATATTCATGACAATTCTAGAAACTAATTAGAGAGTGGAGATGGGCAAACTTGTTATTGAACCACACCCAAACCCAACCATTATGGCTGGCCCTATTATGATGGAATGATCCATTCATTTTACTCCATTTAGTCACTTATTCTCCCCAATCTTCTTCTTCCCCAAGTCATTACAATTTTTCTAAATTTCTATTCCGATTCAAGTCAATTTCTACTCATTCTCATTTCTGTGGAGGCCTAGAGTATTGGAGCACAAGGATGACCATTGGAGGGGAGCCTAGCTAGGAGGATCGTGTCCATTTTACCCTCATTATGTCCAATTTGGTGGAGTTCATTGGGATCCAACTCGCAATAGGTAAAATTTCTTTTTCTACCAATTTCTATGTTAGAATTCTAATTTGAACCCATAGGAACCTACCCATAGTGATACTCAATCCCATAGGTAGAGAATTAGGTGGTAGAGTGCCTATTCCTATTTGATACATGGGTTTTTCTAGGCCATTTGGTAGAATTATGAATTTGTATCAACCAAGTATTTGTATGGTATTCCTATGATAAATTGGAATCCTATTATGGTTTTTGATTGTGTCATAGTATCCACAATTGGATACATAGTGGCCGTATCATGATACGCCATGATACACATGGTTAGAAAAAATAATTTCTATGTATTGGTGTCCCCTTAGTGTCAACTACTCTAAATTAAATTGGATCTATTATATATATATATATATATATATATATATATATATATATATATATATATATATATATATATATATATATATTAATGTCATATTATATTTATGTGATGTTAATTTGGTATTTGTGATGCATGAGTGAGTGTGATACTTGAGTGTATCATGATGTGATACTAGAGTATTATGGAGGTGTATGGGTATATTAGTAGTGTACACTAGGTGTTTATGTTATTGTTATGTTTACTGAGATGGAGTGTGTTTCAGTGTGTTGATAATGTGTGAGTACTAGTGGTGTTAGAGAGAGTGTAGGGTATTTGAGTGTGGGAGTAGAGGAGCATTTGTGCACTGTTGTGCACAGTGAGGGGTTTAGTTGTAGACTGCAATCTGTAGGCTAGTAGGGGTGCAACTACACAGTTGTAGTACAACTGTTCAGATGGGAGAAACTACAGATATATAGTGTAATTGTAGCTACAGGAGATGTCCAGTAGTGTGCAAACAGCTGAGGTGAGGCTTGATTGCAAGTTAGTGCAACTTGGGCATGTTTTGCATCATACATCAGTACACAGGGGCGGATCTGCAGTACGGGTTTGCTCCAGTGTTGGCAGCAGCTCTAGTAGCATACTGCAGTGGCTTGAGCAACAGATAAGTAAGTGTGGTATAGGTAAAGTTGTGTAGGTATGTTTGATTGATTTGATATATATATATATATATATATATATATATATATATATATATATATATATATTAATGTCATATTATATTTATGTGATGTTAATTTGGTATTTGTGATGCATGAGTGAGTGTGATACTTGAGTATATGATGATGTGATACTAGAGTATCATGGAGGTGTATGGGTGTATTAGTATTTGTGTGTGTGTCACTTGTGTGTATCATGAGTGTACACTAAAGTGTTTGTGTTATTTTTATGTTTACTGAGATGGAGTGTGTTTCAGTGTGTTGGTAATGTGTAAGTACTAGTGGTGTTAGAGAGAATGAGGGGTGTTTGAGTGTGGGAGTAGAGGAGCATTAGTGCACTGTTGTGCACAGTGAGGGGTTTAGCTGTATACTGCAATCTGTAGGCTAGTAGGGGTGCAACTGCACAGTTGTAGTACAACTGTTCAGATAGGAGAAACTGCTGATATGCAGGGTAAGTATAGCTACAGTAGATGTATAGTAGTGTGCAGACAGCTGAGGTGAGGCTTGGCTGCAAGTTAGTGCAACTTGGGCATATTTTGCAACATACATCAGTACACAGGGGCGGATTTGCTGTACAGGTATGCTCCAGTGTTGGCAGTAGCTCTAGTAACATACTGCAGTGGCTTGAGCAACAGATAGCTAAGTGTGGTGTAGGTAAATTTGTGTAGGTATGTTTGATTGATTTGATATATGGTAGTGAGTGTTTTATTGAGTGAGTAATGTGTTTGATGTGACAGAGCTAGTATTTGAGTTAGTAGGTTAGTGTTGAGTGCATATGCAAGGGTAAGAGTATGATGTATTCTACTATAAATATCATGAGTGTGAGTGTATTAGTGTCATGTGAGATGAGAGTGTGGTACCATGGTACCTATGTACCAATGTGAGGGTAAGTTAGATTGAGTACCCTAGGTGTATCAAGGTATCTAGAATACCATGATACCAAGGTATTAGAACTAGGATTGATAGTATTTTGAGTATGGGTAAGATACTAGGATACGGGGTAAGGTAATAGTGAGATACTAGGATACGGGTTAAGAAATTGGGTAAATAGCTAAGGTATTATGAGTTATTAGTAAAAAAATAAAATATAAATATAAATATAAATATAAATATGAATATGAATATAAATATAAATATAAATATAAATATAAATATAAATATAAATAAATAAATAAATAAATAAATAAATAAATAAATAAATAAATATATAAATATATAAATATATATATATATATATATATATATATATATATATATATATATATATATATTATGACACCTGGTATACTCATACCTATAGGGTATTGATCTATAAAACCAAGAAATAGCTTGGTATAACTTAGCTTGGTATAGCTAAACATAACTACATAGGCCAACTAAATAGGTATTTTGGAACCCAAAATTGGGTTATTGACATAGTTTTATCCGATTGACCTAGAAACCTAAAATATAACTAGTTAAGCTTATTTTTGATTCCAAATCACCTATTTGATATGGTATAACTATCACTTTTCCGGATAGGGATATTTTTGTTATTTATTATATTTATTATTGTTATATTTTATATATATATATATATATATATATATATATATATATATATATATGCTACTAATTAATATTGTGCTTGTGCTATTTATTTTAGTTAGTGGACTAGCCTAATTATTTAGACTTGATACTACTAAGACTAGTCATGTTATATTGAGCCCAACATTGGACTAGGCCCAATTAAACTTTCCTTAGTTGGTTAGAAGGATTCGAATTAATTCTCATTAGTTTAGAAGCTTCCAAATATAGCCCTCCCTAATTATGCCTCATAACCAACTAGTAGGGGTATATGGAACATTTAGTGTTGCTTGGAGGGAAAGAAAAGGGGGGGGGGGGAGGTACTACTTGAGAGAGAATTTCTCTCTCCACTTCATTAGGTTCAATTCTAGATCCCTAATTTAGTTCTTTCCCAAATCACTTCACCCCTCCACCAAATTTAACCCAATTCACTCTCATTTACTTTTATTTTTATTAATTAAGGAGCATTGGAGTTTGGATTGCAAGGAGCACTTGGAGAAGAAGAAATTGGCAAGGAGCTTGTGTTCGGATCGTATCCATTTTAGCAATTTATTAGGAATCCCTCTCCCATTAGATATAATTATGATTTTCCCTTCAATTAGATTCTAATTCTTATATTTGACCATTAGAAACCCTTTCATGGCTTAGGACTGCCCATAGGAAGAAAAATATGGTTCATAGGACCCCTGTTGTGACTTCTACATTGAATTTTCTGTCCAATTAGGAAAAAATATAAGATCGGTACATCAAGTATTTGTCATTAGGTAAATTAGATCTAATTCGATTTAGATTGGTTGTATGAGACTAGCTATGTGTCCACAATTGAATATGAGTAGGTCGTATCATGATACGACATGATACATGAGTAAAAAGTAGGTATTTCTTTGTATTTATTGCCCTAATGTGTCATTCTCAATTACTTGCATTATAATTGGTTGTTTTAGATATTATATGTCATAAATTCTGTTATATTTATGTATTTCCTAGATATTGGGGGATTTTGGCATCATGATGGTGGTGTACAATGGGTGGCTTGATGTTGTGCCCTAGGTGTTTATTGGATTGCCTCTAGTGATGTATATATGTATTCATTAGTGTAAATATATGGGTATCTCTATTTACAGATGGATCGTTAGTTGTGTAATTGTGTCCATGTTGATGTTGTGATTGAGGGAATTAGGCATATGATATCAGTATTAAGTTAGTATATGAGGTGTGTGTACTTGTGTACACACAAGAGAGTGTGTGTACTATGGGTAGAGTGTTCTTAGGTGAGGGGATATGTTTTTTGCAGTATTTAACTTCATATTTGTGCTCTAAGTGAGTTTTTGGTTGCAGATTCATTAGGATATTGGACCATTGCAGTGAGCACATGCTCTAGTTGCAAGATCATTACAAGGATGCACTAGTGTATTATGAATAAAGGAAAGAAACAACTACAAGAGAAGTATTGTGCAAGATCCATAGAGTACACAAGTGGGAGTTTTCTGTGGCAATAATGTACCAACATGTGAGAGTGAGGGTTGATTCATGGATGTCGGGGGTTCGGGTAGGGCTTGCTGCCAGTGTAGTGGATTGTACTACATCCAGCGCAATTTTTGCACGGTAGGGGAGAGTGTGCACCAACTGTTGAGTTATGATTTAGGATATTGCATCAGTATATGTAACTACCAGTACCTGCAGTAGTAGTGGCAAGGGTTAGAGGGTGAGTACAGGTGTTGATACTTAAGTGTATCAGTATACTTAATAGGTATCAGGGAGGACTAAGATCAAGGGTGTGTGCACTAGGATTTTGCAGCAGTGATACAAAGTATCAATATAAGTAGTGAGCTAGATACTCGAGCAACGCATACTGTGTGAGGGAGGTTCATGTCTGAGTATTAGTGTTATGTTTGGTATTTGCATTTATGTTTAAGGTGGGTATCATATTGGTTTAGTTCAGATACTTAAATTATTGCTTGTGTGGTTGCAATAGATTTTAGATATCATAGCTTGGTACTTGGAGTATGAGGGGTTTAGGAGAAAGGTGTGCTAACTAAGGTATCAGTTATCAACAAGAATGATATCAGTAGTGATGTGAGTACCTGGCCTCTGATACCAAGTATAAGTAGCTTGTGTTACAGTTGAAATGCCTGAGTGATATCAAGTGGGCAAGTGAACCGAACGTGGACCTGTAGTAGCCAATGTGTGCTTATAGTGATGTGCAGTAGGAAGCAGTGCCAGTGTGCAATTGTCGGAGTGGTATAAGAGATCTATGAGTGTGTATCAGCATACCTTGGAGGGAACTTAGATTGCATAACAGTATGGTAGTTCTATGTCTAGTTACTAAGTTAAGTAGACAGTAAGGGTGAAGTACTACAGGCATGTGCTTTTGTGTTGGCAAATTGAGGTAGAAAGGCAGTGCCTATTTAGGAGCCAGTATGGTTGAAGAATTGGGAGTTCAATGCAAGGGAGCAGTCAACTGTTAATAAGCAGCTCGAGAAGTACACTACTAGTAGTAGTAGGGTATAACTGTACTGATGCAATGGGAATGAAGGTGAGTATCATGTGATATAGGGACATGGACAGTGAGTACTCCCAGTTATATTCATTTGGTGTACAAGTATAGGAGTTCACAAGTGCAGTGAGTGAGCATTTGTGTGAGAAATTAGGGATGCGAGGAGTGAGGGCCAGTAGAGAGTATCAGAGGTGAATGGTATAGGCAAGGTTAGTACCTAGGTACCATTGATTTAGGTGGATGCCATTGTACCAAGATATAGAGGTATCTAAGTACCAAGATGGAATATAGACGAAGTATGGATAATCAATTTTCCTTAGTTAAGTTAACAAGGTAATGTGGGTTATGGGTATACAGTTGGGATATTTTATCATAGGAGTTATATATATATATATATATATATATATATATATAGTATAATGAATATTAGCTAGTATTAGTAATATACGACTAGATAAATTAGTATGGACTTGTAAACCTTAGTACGACCTAGCACACATAGAGTATCAAGGTATCAACCTAGTTTGATTAGTATTGACCTAGATAAATTAGTATGGACTTAGACCTGGCCTAAAAACATCATCATTAGTTAGTTAATCATGTATATTATTTCAATTCACCAATTAACACTATTATTCTATATTTAGGACCTTATGACTCCAGTTTGATCATTGATCCTCACACATTGCTCAAGACCATAGGTGAGTACATTCTTTGATAGTTTTTGTTATTTGATAATTACTATAATACAAGTATTTAGTAATATTTTACTTGATTCTCGACATGATGGTTACACATGCTTGTTGTATGGATTTTAGTTCTGATATATCTATTGATCTTACATTCATTATACACCTTGATCATCCTGTTCTTAATATTATATTTCAGGTATAGTGACGTGACTTGATTTGGAAATCATGATTATTGTGGATAGCCAATTCTAAGAGATTGTGCCGTACTATTGTGCTTTTATTATTGTGTATAGCCAATCCTAAGGGATTGAGCCGTACTATCGTGATCATATTATTGTGGATAACCAATCCTATGGGATTGAGTCATACTATTGCATTATTATGGATAGCCAATCCTATTGGATTGAGCCACACTATTGTATTATTATGGATAGCCAATCCTAAGGGATTGAGATGTACCATCGTGCTTGTACTATTGTGGATAGCCAGTCCTAAGGGATCAAGCCGTACTATCATGATCGTATTATTATGGACATTACTTAGTGATTATTGACTATTGGTTAAACACATATTAGAAAGTTATTTCAAAATACTTAGTGTAGTATCAGTTCTTCTTTATTCCATATTCTAGTATATTGATATTTCTCTATTGCTCTAGATTACCTGTCTCTTTCTTTCTGCCATACTATGATATCTTCCCATTTCTTTCTCTTCTTGTATTATATTCACTATTACTGTTTATAGTTATTATCAATTAACTTGGAATTGCTATTAGGTTGTGCTTGCTCCATCCTGACTGGACATATTTTTTAGACGATTGGTTAGAGGAGATGAGTCACACCTATTACGGGCCACATGATGGCAAGGTCGTTGAGATAACACCGTAGAGCATATTGAGTAGTGCCAACTATCGAGGAGACTTAGCTAGTTCATTTATGATATTATATATGTCCTACTCAGACATTTTGGCATATATTATATTTGAGACTATTGTATTGTACTTAGACTATTGGACTTGGACTTGTCTTGTAATATGACTCTGTATTTTCTTTTTTCTATTTCATATCGTGCCATCTCCCTCTAGTTTTATATTATGATTGAGTATTGATTACCATTATTATATCATCATCTTGCCCTCCGTATGGGGTTGAGATATCATGGATAGGTTTATATATTATTGTGTGAGATAATTAGATAGTATTATTGACCTAGACAATGTTCTACCGTCGATGCTGTAACGTAGGCTAGACGTATCCACGTACTCGTGCCCTCACACCGGGTGCGGATCGTGACACATAGAAATTCATATATAGGTCTTCGAGACTCCGATACAGATACTGATTGGTATTGTTAGCTCAGAACCACATGCGAGTATATTCTCTGATAGTTTTCTTAGTTAATAATTACTATGATAAATGTACTTAGTGATGTTATGCTTGATTATTGACACAATGGTACACGTATTAGATCCTCAGTCATGAGATATTATATTGTTTATCGTATTGATATTATACATTATTTATTGTATTAATATTAGACATTGTTCATCGTATTGATATTAGACATTGATCATTGATCATTGAATCGTAACATGTCATGGTTGTAAAGGATTATGATGGCAACTCTAGAGGGGAGGGTGAATAGAGTGTGTGTATGCAGCATAATAAAAATCACTAGTTAAAAATTATGTGACGTGTAAATAGAAATCAACTACTAATAATAATTAAAGCAGATATATAAAATAGTTGTATCTAGCAAGACAGATAAATATGTCGTTGAGTAAGAGAAGAGAGCAAACACAAACACCACAATTTTATTCTGGTTTTCCTCTGAGAGGACTAGTCCAGGCCTGAGAACTTTTGCTCGGAGTTTTATCCACTATAATCACCAATAGTGAATCACAATATTTGATCCGAAGGCTTGCCACTTCTTTACAACCACAAGCTTTGATCAGAAGGCTTGCTAACTTTCTTAAGCATTTGATACGAAGATCTTGATGACTTCACAATAGAAGAGAGACTTATTGAACCAAGCTGTTACAACTCAAGTAGACTTCTAATCGTGATTGCACTTGGCACTTAGAAGACTAGGAAGTTGATCTTGGAGTTAGGAAGGTTAAGTCTCAGGATATCGCTCACTGTAAGATAGAAAGATGAAGAAGAGAGTAAGTTGGGATAATTTTGAAATGTGAGAATCTATGCCTATTTATAAGTTGTTACCAGACAAAATTCGGCCAGAATTCAGTAGGGGATATTCAAATTTTTAAACGTTCGAGGCCACAAAATCTGGGATATTTCAACTGGATATGTTTCTAAATTGGCCTAATCGAGTTCGATCAAAATTCGGTTAGAATTCTGTCAGAGTTCGGTCTGCCTAGTTTAGATAGGTCCAAGTTTGGGTTGAGGTTGAGTTTGTCCGATTTTCGCTGAATATGTTTTAGTCTTATTGAGTGGACTAAGGTGCTGAGGTTGGTTTGTGAGTGATCAGGTACTTTAAGTTTCTAGTGTGACTCGACTCACATCAGTCCTAGACTCAATAAAATATAAAATTATTTTTCTAAAATTCAAAGACTAGACAATAGAAGATACAACAGCTGGTGCAAATGTCTGTCCTTGGTAGCAGTGAGATTTTACTTTAGTAGGCATATTTTGCATCTAGTAGCTAATCTTATGACTCAGTGTTTGTCGATTATCAGAATCAGATTGACTGTGACTAAAAATTTGTACAACTTGGCAACAGTTTGTACTTTGTGTCAACAATCTCCCAGATTTTGATAATTGACAAACTGTGCCAAATACAAAAAAATAGGTACTAGGTAGACTTTGATGCGAGCTCCCCCGTAATAGAATATTTCTTTTGAATTAAGGTGAGAGCTTAGAGGATTATTACGTAAACCTGAAAAGCTGTTTGATACTAGAAAATGTAATCAGAATAATATTCAGTTTTTAGCAATAAATTTAGTAACTCATGTTATGTGTATGTCATGTATTTGTCATTTTTCCCCTTTGTCATTTTATCACAAGGATGTAAAGAAGGCTCCCCTGAAGTAAATGACGAAGTGAAAAGAAATAACCAAAAATTAATATGATGAGTGTGAAAGTGAACAAAATAACATGGTAAAAGAAATTTTTTATCCTTAGAGTCATATCATAAGTAGAGAACATGAAGAGCATTGAATAAACCTAACATGCATTGATTAATGACAATAGTTAGAGAAGTTTCATCAGACATAAAGCAATATCATAAGTAGAGAATAAAGGTTTCTAATACAACCATAAACCTAAATTAATATAGATCCATAAAATAGCCAAAATATCATAAAATAACATAAAAGATGATATCTCCTGATTCATCTTAGCATAGTAGCAATCACAGATCGTCATCATCTGCAAGGTCATCAGCTGGTGGGTGGTCGTCAAAGTATGCTTCCGTTGGATCAAATTACTGTTGGACGATATGATCATCGACTCGGTAGCCTGTATGAGAAGGATCATGAACCACTAGGGATGGAGTGACTAGAGGATAAGCCTGATGGTAGTGTAGGTCTACTATAGAGTTGGCCAGGGAGTGGTCCTGAATGGTGGTATGATAATGCTGATCGCGGAGACGAGTGATATATATGTGGTTCTGCTTCCAAAGTTGAGCAGCTATGAAGGCGTTATACTTATGGTGTTGAGCAGTCATCAACTCATTTTGCAGTTGGAACTGCTCACGAAATATCTCTTGGATGGAGTCTAAGGTGGCGAAAGGTGAAGAAGAGGATGGTGCAGATGCTACTGGAGTGGATGTAGTAGGAGGTATGGGGTCAACAGGGACAACCGGTTCATCCGAATCAGATGCAGAGTCATCATCATAGGGAAAGGTTGACTCAGTTTTGCGAAGCTTTTATAGGTAGGTTGGCTCAGAGAGAGAAGTCTGCTCATCCATAGGAATATGGAAGTGCTCAAAGATGATGGGTATGTATATAACATAAGAAAGTTGGCGCTTATCCACACAACCATTTATTGTCTATCTGATGATGGTCTTAGGGAGGCTGAAAGGAGTGGAGGTATGGAAATGATACAAAACATCTATTTGCCTATAGGAAACCTCATTCTTAGAGGATTGCTTGGATAGAATAGTTGAGTAAATAATCCGATAAAGTTTATAGAAATATTGGTTGAGATAGTGAACATAGAACTTTTCGGAGGGACAACAATGAGGGTGACACAAAATATCCTTGATGGAATCGATGGTCATGTCATCCACAAAATTAAGTTTATCGATACTAACTATGGCGTCACCCTCGTTTGGGATTTTAAGGATTTCGCCTAAAGTTACATCGTTAAACTTAATATTTATACTACCGACCCTTGAATATATTATCCCCTTATCATGAACAAGATTGCAATAGAACATTCTAATTGCATTAAGTATATAGGTCTTCTAGTGGTAACTAGATGATGAAGATAAAATTCAACAAACTTAGGTTTTTGTTCATAAATAGTAGTAAAATTGATAGGACTACCCTTGAAAATATTTCTCTTAACAAAATCACTGAACCAAGAATTTGAAGATTCCATAGATGTGAAGATGAATTCATCAAATTCACCGGGGTTCGACATAATAAGAGAAAATAAGGAGTGTTGAACATCCTCATGAGGAGGATGATAAGATGAAGCTTCATTAGCTTTTCTCTTCTTTTTTTTAAATTTATGGGCCATGAAATAAATAAGAATATGAAAGATATACCTCAAAGATATGGATTAGGATGATGGAGAACCAAGAGGAGAGCCTAGATCCAAAGTTTTTGTGAGGAGAGAGCCATTAGGGATGAAGAAAACTAATCTAGGGTTAGGGTTTTGGAAGGAAGGGTCTGTTCGGATGGGGAAGAAGAGGGATATGAAGGGTTTAAAAATGCCAACCGAGAGCAGTTGCTGCTGTTAGAAATTCCCAGACCGAGTTCGACCCAAACTCGGTTAAGGACCGAACTCAACCCGAGTTCTGTCCCCACCTAGGTTCTAAAAAAACACAATTTAATGAACTAGGAAGATTTAAAGCAATTCAAGAGTTGTAAAGATATACATCTAATTCATAATTATTTATATAACAAGGAAATAATTAGTCATATATATATATATATATATATATATATATATATATATATATATATATATATATATATTTATATATATATATATAATAGGACTGTATGCAAGGATATTAGAAAATATATGTTAGGAATTATATGGAGCATTGAATTCCTAACAGGTCATTTAGAGAAATTCAAATTATAGTTTTAAATCATTTAAAAGTGTAATCATTGGTATAATTAACAGTATAATCATTGGTGTAATAACTCCAAAGGAATTTAATAACTATATTTGTATTTTAGAAAAGTTTTTAAATAATTAATTATACATCGTCACTCAGTGATGTCTCAAAAATCATGGATTAGCTGTGGGGGTCGAATCCTAGTTAATGGTGGTCCGAAGACGCTTAAGTACCATGTCGCTTAAGGTTGTTTAAACCTTTGTTTTCAGAATGACCCTTTCGGCTATTATCCGATTATAATTTTGACCTTTAGAAGGCTCAGACTTAAAAGAATTTTGATAATTTGTACAATATTTCTCTTAACTAATAAAATATTCATGCAACCATATCGAAACAGTTAATTACTAGATGATAAAGTAATATGAATAAATGTAAATAGAAACCGTTTCAGCATGTTCACTAATGACTTTATTGATCATATTTATGTTGGTGTAATTACACCATGAAGATGTCCTTTGTATCCTTTTGTAATCACCAACATCTTCCTTGATATTAAGTCTTGACGCAGAGCGTTCCACCTACTCAATTAGGAAGAGACTTTGGTATCCAGGTTTTGGATCCACATTGATTAGTTTTAGGAACCCAAATAAACATATTCATATTTACCATTTTTCAGCTTTACACAAATGTGAGGTATGTCCTTTCAAACTGCAAGAATGACATGTAATATGACTCTTATTGTTTATAACAGGTGTCTTAGCGTGATATGTGACATGAATATTCTTTCATGGTTTTGTGTAGATGAACTCGTGATTGTGTGACTTTCTAGCTTTTTTGTCATTATTTTGGAGATTTCCCATGTAAGTGACCTTTTGTTGAGTCACGTGTCGTACGTGTTTGGTGCTTGATTCAGCATTAGGTTGAACAATTTGCTTGCCCAATCTGATTTCTAATTTTTTGTAGCTAGTACACAAATTATCATATTTGGCAGTAAGAGCATCAATTATAAGTAAGACATTTGAGTACTTTTTCTTTTCCTGTTTTAAGTCCTCCTTATGTTTAGCATATTCTTAATTGCTTTCATCAAAGAAGTCAAGAGTTTCTTGTAAGCTAAGTTTAATTTTAGAATTCTCAGTAAAGTCATCAGGAGAGGATTTGTCTCTATCTTCCTTTAGTAAATAAATGAGCTGATCATTCTTAAGCTGATAGGAATTGATATCCTTTCTAGCTAGCTTATAGTTATTCCTAAGCTACTTGTAATCTTCAAATAAATCATTAAAAGCATCTGGTAATTCATCGTAGGAAAATTCTTTAAAAGAAGAATCATCTTTTATCTCGCTTACGATTAAGCATAGATCTGTAGTATGTCGAGATTTTTCTTATTTTGAGTTGCTTGCTTTAGTCTCGCACAAGATACTTGAATCTTTCTCCAAGCTTATTGTCTTCTTATTTGAGCATTGGCTTACAGTATCATGAGTTTCTTCTTCTTTGTCCAAGTTGCTTACTTTATCTTCTTCGTCGCTCTCATAGGTTGCTTCTAGTAGTTTCCATATTTTATGTGATATTCTACATGCAAAAATACGTAGAAATTCATCTTTGCCCAGAGCATAGTAAAGAGCATACATTGCTTTTGTATCATAGCTTGCTGCTTTCTTTTCTTCTTCGGTATATTTATCTTCTACCTTGATAATCTTTTTATAACCATCAGTAACATATGACCATAAATCAAAGCCAAGAGAATTTTAGAAAATACTCATTTATGCTTTCCAGAAAGTATAGTCAGTTTCATCAAATAGGGGTGGCCTATCTGGATGTTGACTTTCTCCGTTGATGGAAAAGAGTGATTGTGTTATTTCCATGTGTCTTCCTCATAGGATGTTAATCCGGTAACAAAAGAACTTACTCTGATACCAATTAAAGGATCGTGATGGAAATTCTAGAGGGGCGTGAATAGAGTGTGTGTATGGAGCGGAATAAAAATCACTAGTTAACAAATTATATGACGTGTAAATAAAAATTAACTACTAATAGTAATTGAAGCAGATATATAAAATAGTTGTAGCTAGCAAGATAGATAAATATGCAGTTGAGTAAGATAAGAGAGCAAAAGCAAACACCACAAATTTATCCTAGTTTACCTCTGAGAGGACTAGTTTAGGCCCAAGAACTCTAGGTCAGAGTTGTATCCACTATAATCACCAATAATGAATCACAAGTTTTGATTCGAAGGCTTGCCACTTCTTTATAACCACAAGCTTTGATCTGAAGGCTTGCTAACTTCCTCAAGTTTTTGATACGAAGAGGTTGATGACTTCACAACAGAAGAGCGACTGGTTGAACCAAACTGTTACAACTCATGTAGACTTCTAACGAAGATCACATTTGGCACTTAGAAGACTAAGGAGTTAATCTTGGAGATGGAAAGGTTAAGGTTCAGGGTATAGCATACTATAAGATAGAAAGATGAAGAAGAGAGTGAGTTGGGATGATTAAGGAATGTAAGAATCCATGCCTATTTATTGGTTGTTATCATATAGAATTCGGTAGGTGATATTCAAAATTTTGAATGTTAGAGGCCACAAAATCAGGGATATTATAACTGGCCATGTTTCTAAATTGGCCTGACCGAGTTTGGTTAAAATTTGTCTGAGTTCGTTCTTCCTACTTTAGATAGGTCCAAGTTTGGGTTCAGGTTGAGTTTGGTCTGATTTTGGGTGAATATGTTTTAGGCTTATTGAGTGGACTAAGGTAATCCTTTTGTAAGTGGACTGAGGTAAGTTTGAGAGTGATAAGGTACTTCAAGTTTTTAGTGCGACTAGACTCACATCAGTCCTAGGCTTAATGAAATATAAAATTATATTGCTGAAATATCAAAGACTAGACAATATAAGATGCAGAAGCTGATGCAGATGTCTGCTCTTGGTAGCAGTGAGACTTTACTTCAGTAAGCATGTTTTGCATCTAGTAGCCAATCTTTTGACTTGGTGTTTGTCGATTATCAGAATCAGGCTGACTGTAACTAAAAATTTGTACAACTTGATAGTAGTTTGTACTTTGTGTAAATTGGTTGGATCTATTGTTCAAGTAGGGGCGGAGAAGTTCTAGTTAGATATGTGATCATATCCATAGACGTATAATTGAGATAGCTCCCCTTAGTGTAGTCATTGAATCTCCAAAGCCGATCATATATCAAGACTATCATTTCAAATCACTTAGTTATTACAGTTCTTCTCTATTTCACTTCATATATACTGATAATGCCATATTTCTCTTATGTACCTACTCCTCTTTACTTGCCATGATATGATATTATTTCTACATTGCTTATCATGTATTACATTCTCTATTACTGTTTTATAGTCTTTATCATATATTGAAACTGCTATTGTTTATACTCGTTCCATCCAGACTGGATAACATTTTTAGGGGATTGCCTTAAGGACTGGTATCCTACTTTTTATGGACCTCAAGATGTTGAGGGTATAGAGATAGATCCCGTGGCTTAAGAGGAGCAGGTGCCAGCCGAGGGAGACACCCAGATAGAGACAACTTAGCTAGTAGTTAGTATTTATATTTTGCTACTGGATTTGTCTCTAGAGACTATATCACATTACTTTGATGTTATATTTAAGATTTAGACTTATTTGGGTTGTCATGACGTGTTTAGACTGGCGACTTTGGATTCCTACCTCTTTATATCATTATCGTGCTTTATCTTCCTATTTAGTTCTTGTGATTTAGTATTGCTAATATATATATATATATATATATATATATATATATATATATATATATCATTGTTCTCCTTATGGAGTTGAGATATTATTATATGGACTGTGATTTAGATATTGTAATAACCTAGATATCATTCTACCGTCGATGATTTATATATTTAGGTGTGGATCGTGACAACTCCCGCCCCTCCCAATATTGGGGGTGGTACCTTGCTTGTGATGCACCAGATTCTATCTATATCCACTTTACAATCGGTTGTCTCTCCACAAATAGCCAATGCGCAAGAGGCTATTCAAGACTTGCGGGCCTAATTTGAAGAGATGAACAATCGTAATGAGCTTCAAAAGCTGGGTATATCACAACCATATCCTTCTGAGTGGAATAATGTTGTATGCCCGTCAAAGTATAGACCATAATCATGGCTTCCATTTGATTGAATGGGGTCACCTCGTCAACACATGAAGTACTTTGACTCACAAATAGTGCATTTGCCAAAAGATTACGCTCTACTCACTAAGCTACTGCAAGGGTGGCCTTTAAATATTTATGTAGTCTACCTAATGGTCACTTTAAATACTTCAAAGATCTGGAGAGAATGTTTCTTGCTAGATTCTAAACAGGAGGAATGGAGGTGACCATGGCAACTTTGATGGCCACTAAACAGAGGGAAAGAGAACCCATTTGCGAATATATCGAACGTTTCAGACGAATCGCTCTAAAGATTCCAACTGGTGTTTCAGACTCCGTACATATGGACACTTCCATGTACAATATTGTAAACCCCCTGATTTTTCAAGAATTTTTAAAATAATATTTTTACACAATTTTTCGTAATTTTCTGGAATTAAAACTAAGGTATTTTATAATTAAATGATTTTTTATGATGTTAATTAATATTAAAATATTATAAAAATAATATTTTTGGGTGTGAAATGAAAAACTAGACATAGGGTAATTTTTCGGGAATTTATTGGACCCCAGAAGCATTTTTAAAGCCCCAAAAACTAAGGTGTAATTAAACCAAAATAAACCCTGAAATTGAACCCGGTTTATTTTAAATAAACCAAACCAAACCGACCCAAACCGTAGTGAACCGATCCGGACCGAACCCATCTCTTAACGGGTCGGGTCGAATCCGAAATAAACCCGACCCGGACCCGAAACCCAACCGAAACCCTAAATCCAAATTTTATCCAGATTACTGTTCCGGCGGCTATATATTTCCTCGATTTCCACGCTTCACCGCCAGAAAACCTAACTTGAACCCTAACTCCGCCGCCCAGAGCCACTCCGGTCACTCTCGGCTGCCCTAGCCTTGAACCTCCTCCTCCTCCAACCTCGTCTTCCCTCTCCATCGAATCCCCCCGTCGACCACCGCCTGACCAGAACCCTAATCCCCTCGCCGCCCTAGCCGTTGATGAACCCCCACAGCCCTCGACCCCGCTCGTCGTCCTACGCCCTTCCCCAACCCGCAGTGCCCCACTCGACTCGAACCCCGGCCGCCCGTCCCGACTTCCTCCTCCGCCTCGACGAGCAGCATCAGCCGCTGCTTTTCCCCCACGGTGCTTCAACCTCGCTGCCTCAGCCCAGCGTAGCCCTGAGTTGCCACAGCGATGCCCCGAACATGGCTGAACCCTGACTCTGACACAGCAGCACTGCAGAACCCGGACACGGCAGACTCGGACACGGCACAACAACAGTAAGCCGGACACGAAGAAACCCATTCTACGGAGCCCCGTTCAGGTAACCCGTTCTCTCTCCTCGTTGCTCCATTTTCCATTCCGTCAGGTTTGACGCATAGGCTGTGTGATCCCCTCAATGCCCATGCAACCCGCTCAGTGCGTCGCGTCCTGTGGTGATCGCAAACCGCGATCCAAAAATAAGAAAAATGATACCCCGTTTCCACCCGAAACTGAGTATGCCCCGCCAAACGGGACGACTTGGTCACGCGCGGTCTTCACCAAAAGGTGCACGCCGTTGATACGGATGTGCGAGATTTTGCAGAAGTTGATTTGGATGTGCGTGCCCACCGGAATCAATGCGTATCCGCCGATAACGTCCCATATCCGCTTATTCTGGAACACGTCGTAACTTTGTGTACACACGTCGGATTGAAACAAAACTTACGCCATCGGATTCATAGAAATACGCTGGTCCTGTGACCCAAGTTTGGTTCAATTCTGAGAAAGTTAACCAAAATCGCGTATTGTGGGCCCCGCGGCTCCACTTGACGGGCGATTTTGTGATCGGCTCATCGGAATCCAATTCTGGAAGTTTCGTTGGGTTCGTATCATCGTTCTGGACTTGTTGACACTAAGTTAGATGAATTTGGAGACCATTGGTTCTTACACATTTTTCGGTACGAAGCGGGCCACACGTGGACCCCACTTTGACCCAAAATTACCGTTTTGCTCCTGTGTCCAAATTGGACGAAAGGGAAGTGCTTTTTAGCTATTTTGCTTATTTTGGGAACGTTGGTGATATCTATTTCAGCATCCGGAGACATTTATTCTGAGGTCGTAGCTTCTGATCCTGTGTGCTTGACTTCTGGACAGTACATCTTGCAGCTTTCTTACCAGGCAAGATACCTTGCCAAATTGTTTACAGTATTTTGCATGCTTAGTATATTTCTGTATATTTATTACATTTTTGTTTATTTATTGCATGTGTAGTTCCTTTCAGTCATTACTATATATCAGATATGTTGACACACACTTGACACTTAGTATCATAGAGGACAATCATTAGGCGTATGGGCTTTTAACCACTCTGGTAAACCGTAGTATATAGTTCGCACTACGGGCGTGTGTCGCACTGGTCGCTACCCCAGAAGTATGTCGATTTCTATAGAGTCGCGCTGGTCGCTACCCCAGAGGTATGTCGATTTCTGATGTCCATTGACGGGTGTGTGAGTTATGAGGCTTAGATCGAGTAGCCTACCCTTGTCCATACGTTAAAAAGTTGTCCTCATTTGCATTCATATAGATGGTCTTGTACAACGTACTTATTTATTTTCAAATAATATGCATGTTTATTGTATTCAAATTGGCTCACTTTTTTGTATCTTGTTACATCCCTCTAAGGACCTGGTCCTCTGCCAGGTGTATCTGTTCTTAAGTATTTGCAGGAGCGCAGATTTGGATGGTTATATATGTTTCGTGGATGTCCTCTCTTCGAGCCCGTGATTGTTAGCTGGTATTCTTATATGGTGTTGTTGTGTTATACTTATATTATATTTGCTCTTATATTCGAGTTGGTAGTGGATTTGTTTCAATCCAACTATCATCCTTAGATACTTTTGTTGAGATCTAGTTATATAGATGCTGGTTATTTATTTATATTGATTTTCTGTGGATGAGATTTAGATTATACCCTGTGACTTGTGACTTATGTTTATACCACTTGTGGATTGATATTCATATTACAGCGTACGTATGGGATATGGTTTCCATATATTGGAGTTGCCATATCAATACGGCTGGCATGCTTACGTGTTCCTAGTCCTACGTATTTTGGGACTGGGGCATGACAATATGCTTCCCCAAATAAAGTTCTATTTGGGGCCAGCCAAATTCAACCATTGGTCCACCTTCATTGGTAGTGGTAGTGCTAATGCAGCTGAAAAGTCAGCCGAAGAACTCAAGCTGTCAGGATTCAAATTACCCAGTTCTGACGACAGAGGCAAGCATCCTCAAAACGGCACCAAAAATTGTAATGACAAAGGAAAAGAGGCCATTGCTGTAAATATATCCAAAGGTACGACATCATCCAAGCAGAAATATGTTGAAGAGCCAAAGCCAAAGCCAAAGGAGACGTTCTTCTTTGATGATGACGAAGTCATTGACATTTTCAACATACTGATGAAGAGTAAAAAACTTAAATTACCCGGCATCAGATGACCTGAAGAGGCAAACAAAGACATTGATCCTAAGTATTGGTTGTTCCATCGATACATGCATCATGCTACAAAAGATTGTATGTATTGAAGAGAGCATACAACAACTGGTCGATCCTAAGGCGATCACCTTGCACTCCAAAGATAAGACGGTCACCCCCAACATGGTGTGGCTCCAATTCAGTGATTTTCCAGTGAATGAATTCTAATATGGTGTCATCCCAATTTTTATGGCGATGATGGAGATCGTTAATCTTCAACCAGCCCGTAATCAAGCATAAGGTCGGTATCGCTCACTACATCATGCGATAAAATCATGTGGGTTCATCCGGATCTCCTTCCAGACATAGTAAACGAAATTGACTCCCAGTGGAAGGAGATGAAGGAAATAAAGAACAGAGCCAAGAAGTTTCGTGGTATAGAGAACTACAACTGGCCGCCATCGATGAAGCCATATCCAGCGAAACTCGGTCTGATAAAACTTATTTACAGACTTATGACCCGATTCAAGAGGATGCTTCTCCATCAACCTCTATACCTACTACTCTGGTATTACCCAAACCAAGTCCATCCAAGTTTACAACGACGAACAAATCAAAACAAAATGAGACTTGTTTCGACAAATTTTTGAAGAGAAAATCCCCATTAGGGCTAGACAAGCCCTACAACTTTGACATATTGGCACAGCTCACCAATACACCGGTAAGGTTGTCAATCTTTGAACTGCTCTATCTCTCCAAAGATACCCAAGATGCTTTGAGCGAGGCATTACAACATGTCGACTCTTACTTGGTTGAAATCAAGGAGCCAGTTGAAGATCCTGCTGCATGTCCCCATTGCCATAGCATGATGGCAAAAATTTCTAACATTACCTTCGCCCCGGAGGATATATTATTGAAGAATAATCGACATGATAGACCTTTGTATTACACTGGATATATTGGTGCTATCAAGGTGGATCGTATGCACATCAATCCCGGCTCATCTCTCAGCATAATTCCAAGGATCCTGCTTTAGATCATTGTGATTCCTATGCATAGATTGTCTGCAAGAAATACAACTATCTATGGTTTCAACGCTGGAAGAAGCTGTCTATCTAAAATGTCAAATGGACGATCTGAGGATAAAGGTTACTTGCTACATCATCTATGTCGATGTATCCTACAACGTCTTGTTAGGAAATCCCTGGATACATGATCACATGATTGTGCCGTAAACTCTGCATCAGTGCTTCAAGTACGTCATCAGTGATAGGTGTGTCAGAACTGAGTTCGCCGATGTTGATCCATTCAAGGGGGGTAGAGGCTTACTAATCTGATTTAGTATTGTACAAACAAACACATGGAGAAGAAGAAAGAAATACCAAAGTTCTTGGACCTTCGTCGCTCTAAGACTCCATTACAAAATTAACCTTTTGTATGCCAATATATGGCTGAGGTTAAAGAAGATAATACGCTTGATGAAAATATAAGTGCACAACCTAATGTGCCCTCCCTCGATAATGTTATTTCTGAGGAGGAGATTTTGTATTTCCTGAATAAAGAGCCGCCTTTGAACTACTCTGATGTCCAAAGTATAAGTACTTGATACTTTATAGAGTATGGATTACAATTACATCTTTTTATGCCAGTGACAATAGTTCACACAAAGACTGATATCTTCCCATACGATGGTCTGAACTTTGAAGTTCCATCGAGGAGAAAATGAAACAAACCTATCATCTTTGGTAGGGTAGATAGTCACAGAGACTTCCTCATCGATAATCCCGAACCCGACAATGGTAAAATACAACTTTACCTTTACAGTCCTCAAGTAAAGGATCTAATCCAAAAGATGGGTTACAATTTAAAAAGTAACCAAGGCCTTAACTACGATAAAGGATAATGTCTGCCATTACGTTATTTTGCTCCAAAAAGCAAGTCTAAAACCTATTACCAATGAACCCGTCATGGTTTAGATTATGTCACTTCCGAAATGATGCCTGATTAATGATCAGAAGTTGAAGTTGAGATGCATTCTCACTCTTCTGAGTCTACTGTTTGGGACTCCAATTCTAGCATAGGAGAAGTTTTTAAGAAAGTATTATCTGTCAACATGGTATCAGTGGACCAGGTTAAATATGATGATCAATCACTCGAGTCATTTGAGGTTGAACCTTGGGCTCAAAAGTTGGAGTCTCAGTAGGAGCTACATTTTGAGCAACATGAATCACCTACTGAAGATGAAGTTGTTCAAGTCGACTTGGATAATGAGTCATCCTCCAAGCCAATTTTCATAATTAAAAGTTTTTCTGAAGAAGATCGTGATTCTCTTATACAAGTTATAAGAAAATACATCGATGTCTTTGCTTGGAGATATGAAGACATGTTGGGTTTGGATTCCCAAATTGCAATGCACCGACTCATTATCCTTCATAATGCTAAACTAGTGAAGCAATAACAACGACAGTTACGTCCAGACGTCATGGAAGCAATTGAAGTGAAAGTTAAAAAGATGATAATAAGCGGCTTCATTCGCGAAGAAAAACATCCAGATTGGGTGACCAACATTGTTCCAGTAATAAAGAAAAATGGAAAGATATGAGTCTGTATAGACTATCGGGATCTGAACCCAGCTTGCCTAAAAGATGAGTTCCCTTTTCTAATTATTGACGTAATGATCATAACACTTGCAGTTTCGAGCGAATATCCATCATGAATGGATTTCCAGGTTGCAACCAGATCAAGATATTCCCGGATGATGAGAAGCACACATCGTTCCGAATACTATTTGGGGTATACTATTATACAATGATGCCCTTCTATATAAAAAAATGCAAGTACAACATACTAGGGATCTATGAGCACAAATTTTGAAAACTTTTATGAAAGAAAGTAGAATGCTATGTTGATAATATAGTAGTCAAGAGTCATTTCAAGGGCGATCACCTCTGAGACCTGAGAACGATATTCGAACTGATGCATGCTCACCAACTTAAGATGAATCCAACCAAGTCCTTTCTAGGAGTCTCTAGTGGAATTTTTTTTGGATTCATTATTACTTCAGAGGATATTCATTTAGATCATGAGAAGATAATGACTATCCTTGACATACGTCCCTCGAAGAATCTTAAAGAACTTCGTGGGCTTCAAGGAAGATTGATATACCTCAGAAGATTTATATCTAATCTCTTTAGACGATACTAACCGTTCACTCAATTGATGAAGAAATGAGTCTCTTTCATGTGGACTGAAGAATGCCAGCGTGCATTTGATGACATCAATAAGTATTTCACTAATAGTGGCTCTAGTAATAGAAGAACCCTTCTTACTCTACTTTCATGATATAGATAATTCCTTTGGTGTTATAGTAGCTCAGAAGAATGATGCAGGACATGAAGAAGCCTTCTACTATCTCAGTCGGATGATGGTTGATGCTGAACACATGTATAATCCTGTAGAGAAGGAGTGTCTGGATCTGATATTTGCTATACATAAGATGGGATACTATATTCGAGGACAAACGAACCATGCCATCTCCCGGGTCAATCCCCTCAGACTACTCATTACTAAACCAGGAACACTGAATTCCTGCCTAGCTACATGGGCAATGCTTTTTCCATACGACATGGTATTTTTTTTCATATCAGGCGGTTAAAGGCCAAGCGTTGTCCGACTTTCTGGTAGCCCATCCAGTACGAAAGATATAAAAAAATTATGATGATATTCCAGATGAAGTGTTAGAGTCAAACACAATATTGGAAGGGTCAATTTGGTAAATGTTCTTTGACGACGCTTCAAGAACGAGACTTGAAGGAAATATTATCACAGGAATGGGGGTGCTATTTGTCTCCCTTGATAACATGTTTATCTATTGTGCTTATTCCTTCATGAAATCTTATTCTAACAATGTGATAGAGTATAATGCTTTAATCATTGTACTCCAATTGGACAAAAAACTGGAGGTAGACTATCTCGAAGCTTATGGTGATTCTAAGCTGATAGCCAGTCAAGTCCGAGGGGAGTACGAGATTCGCCTTGAAGACCTTATACCATACTATAGGGCTACTATTGATATAGCCTCAACTTTTCCAGGATTCTTCATCGATCATGTGCCTTGATGGCGGAATATTGAAACAGATGCTCATGCTGGGTTAGCAGCTTCCTTGGCTATTCCAATAAAAACTCAATAATCGGTCACAGTGAATGGTCGAGAGTTGTTCTTCAAAGATATGATGCGAAAATTGATGTTAAAGACTTGTTGTTCCCGTTCATAGAATACACTATCTACGAAGTTCTTCCAGAAGACCCGAAGGAAGCTACTTCTGTTAAGAGGCGCTCCCTCCGATTTTATTATGATACATCCACTAAAATGTCGTATCGTCATTCATAGACGGGCTTCTGCTACAATGCCTATTAGGTGCAGAAGAGAAGCAAGCACTCCGTGAAGCTCATGACGGTAGTTGTGGTGCATATCAACCCGATCCTAAACTTTAGGATTGTCTTCGACATATTGGTTACTATTAACCCACTATTGTAGCAGATGCCACAGAATGTGCAAAAATATAGAGGGCATGTCAGATTCATGTCGACTTCATCCATCATCCATCAAAATTCTTACACCCAACGACCGCGTCATAGCCATTTGAAGCATGGGGCATGGATGTCATATGTCCAATCAGTTCATCATCTTCTAGAGGTCATCGGTTCATCTTGGTAATAACAGATAATTTCTCCAAATGAACGAATGCTATACTGCTCATTGAAGTAAAGACATCAAATATGATCAGTTTCGTCAAATATTACGTCATCTACTCCTTCAATCTTTCTCGAAGGATCATCCATGATAGTGGTCCATAATTTGTGAGTCACGCATTTTATCAGTTTTTTTACAAAAATATAATCAAGACATAGCTTCGAAAACATACAATCTAGCAATGGATGGATTATCAGAAGCATTCAATGAAACCATTATCCAGTTACTCAAAATGTTTGTTTCGTCTAACAAAAGGCGACTGAATGAGAAACTTGGAGAATTTTTTGGCCTACCGCGCAGCGGTCCGAACTCCAACATGCAACATGCCATTCTCCCTGGTTTATGGGAGTGAAATAGTTCACTACCAAAATTTACGCTATTAGCGACATTTTTTAGCGACTCCAGATATTGACGTCGCTAATTTTTGTAATATTAGCGACTACAATAAAACGTGTCGCTAAACGTCGCTAGTTACAATATTTAGCGACGTTCAGTGACAATAATTCTATTATAAAAATGTACGTCGGTACAAGTTGCTGAACGTCGCTAAAGCTTCAATATATAGCGACGTTTTTGCGATATTCAGTGACATCATTTTATTGTAAAAAAATTATGCCGGCAAAGGTTGCTGAACTTCGCTAAATTTTTATTTTATAGCGATATTTTATGACATTTATTTCGTTGTTACTATTTTATTTATCTCCGACATTGAACGATATTTATTTCATCGCTAAGTTTTTATTTATCTGCGATGCTTAGCGACGTATATTTTGGATGTCGCTTCTTTGTTTAATATAGGGTTTGGCTTCCCTTCTCATTTTCTCCTATTTGATTACCCAAAGTTATGAACGCGGCTGCCCCTCCCCTCCGGTACAGCTCTCCTCCCCCAGAGCGCCCCCTTTCGACTCCTTCCCATCGTACGGCTGTCCCCCTATGGCACAATTCCCCTTCCCCCGAGCGCCCCCCTCGGCACAGCTCCTCCCCTCCGATGACCTCTCCACAGCTCCAGCCACCTATAGGTAAACCCTAATCTACTTTCTCTGTCGCTCTCTCTCTTACAGACACGGACACAACACGACACACACAGATACGACACTGTACATGGTGGGTGTAGAGACACGACACACACAGATATGACACTAAACACACACACACATACAATTGCCCTAAATTGGTTTATTGATTGGTCCTATTTGTCGGGATTTACTATAATAATGAAAATTAGATTTTCCTATTATTAATTAATGAACAAGTAATTAGTATTTAATTATTATTAATTTTTTTTTAAATTTTACTTGGTTTAGATGTTAGTATTGTAAAAATAATAATTAATTTTTGTACTTAGATTTGGACTTATGTTGCATGACCACGAATGTAAGTATATGGTTATGTTTCACATGGTGGGATGTGTATTAAGGTAGGGTATCTTGGATTGTAATATCAATTGCAAGTTTGGGGCAGTACGAGTGTTTAAGTATCAGATATTGCATAAGTGTACATATTCTATGGATATATACATGATGCAAGTTAGTTTATATTATCTTTTAGTTATCAGTTAGATACATTAGTGTGTGTTGAGTGTTAGTACTATAGTGTATCAATCTTTGGATGTTCGAGAGTAGGTTGGTTTGTGTGACTTAGTGTCAGGTAGTATATGAATGACGGTTGGTATCAGATCATTTTCAGATGAGGGCAGCACTTATATGGACCATCAATGACTTTTTGGCCTATATAATATAATCGGGATGGAGCACTCATGGCCGTCTCTAATGTCCGTATTGTATAGACAGGACTAAGGCTTTCCATTTAAAACACGGAGACAAACAGTACTTCTTCGATTGTCATCGATAATTCCTGCCGAAGGATCATCCGTACCGGAGGAACATGAATGCTTTTCGTGCCTGTGTTATGGAGAAGGCCAATCCACCGCCAAGGTGGCCCGGATACACGATATGGAAAGAGGTAAAAGATTTACCAAGTGCTATCGAAGAGCCTGCTAAGGGGTACAAGTGTGACGGATTTGGTCACACTCTTAATTGAACGAAGAGGAGTATATTCTAGGATCTGCCATATTAGAGCACTAATCTGATCAGACATAATTTTGATGTCCTGCATATCAAGAAGAATGTGTTTGACAACATAATTAATACTATAATGGAAGTAAAGAGGAAGACGAAATATAATTCGAAGGCCAGGTTGGACTTGGAAGAAATATGTAGACGTCCTGCGTTGCATTTGATAGAGGAGGAGAATAGAAAGTTAGAGCAGCCTAAGGTAATTTTCTCACTGGAAAAGGAGGATAAAGTAAGACTTTGTAGGTGGATTCAGGACCTAAAATTTCCAGACGGGTACATGTCAAACTTGAGAAGATGCGTCAACCTCAAGGAGAACAAACTGACGGGTATGAAGAAGAGCCACGATTGTCACGTATTCATGGAGAGGTTAATTTTGATTGTATTTCGAGAATTCTTACCGCAGGTCATTTGGGATCCATTGACAGAGCTCAGCATATTCTTTTGCGATCTTTGTTCTACTAAGTTGCTCGTCGATCATCTGGAAAAGCAAGACAAGGATATTGCAGTAACATAGTGCAAGCTCGAAAAGGTGTTTCCTCCTGGATTCTTCGAATCCATGGAGCATTTGCCAATTCATCTTTTCTATGAGGCACGTGTTGGTGGGCATGTCGATTAACGGTGGATGTACCCGTTCGAGCGACATCTGAACCACCTAAAGGAAAAGGTAAAAAATAAGGCATAGGTTGAGGGTTCTATTTATGAAGCTTATGTGCTCGACAAGATTACAAACTTTTACTCTTCGTATTTTAAACCTCATGTTGCTACTAATCGAACAAGAGCTCCGAGAAACAATGACGGATATCAGGAATCTAATGATGCAATACTGAAAGTATTCAATGCGTCTGAAAAGCCTTCGGAAAAAATAAAGAAGAGATATTTGAATGACGATGAGCTAAGGGCTGCTCAGTTATATATATTACTCAATTGTGACGAAGATGAAGTGAAGAAGCTAGTGGGGTAAGTAATTAATACGTCCATATTTACGTCATCTCAATGTAATGGTATAAGCTCAGTAATGTTATGGTACTAATCGGCAGTTACTTCATTATTTTTTAGTACATATAATAATGAGATGAGGTCGGTTAGACCCTACATAACAGATGAAGAAGTAGAACAAGAAATGAGATGTCATTTTCCTTCTTGGTTGAGTGCATATGTACGAAGCTCGATAATTACTTTTTGTATATACACTTTACACAGTAATTAACGAAATATTGAACTTAATTTCTTATCTTTTGGTATTTAGGTCGATCGTTCAGACACAACACTTGAGAATGAATCTATTAGAACTCAAGAGATTCATTTTTTTCTAGAATGAGTATCTACGGCTCCGTGAGCAGTCGACGCAATATGCGGCGTCTGTACCTCCCTAGGGAGACTCCGGTACTTCCATTCAGCCACCGGCCCACCCTATTTCGTCGGTTGACAAGCTGTGGTTGATCGCCGCTGGTGGTCTTCAGAGGGTTACGTACTACAGTACGGGATCCTATGGCTCCTATCTTATGACGCAGGGCTCTTGGACCCCTCTGCCCCTGCACATACCCTACAGCTTTCCCAGGATTCGGTGCGAGTCCAGCATGAAAGAGTTGACCATCAGATTATGTCTCTGCATGATGAGATGATGAGACTGATTTTGCAGAAGCCCCAGTCCCAGCCGCAGATGGACGATGAGAGGATCTTAGCACATTTTGATGCCCTCGAGCAAAACCTTTTGGAGCTCAGGACTATGACCGAGGCGTCACAGCAGGAAATTACGGATCTGGCATCATCGACACAGCATTCTATCACTCAAATTATAGGTGTCATGGATTCATACAATGATCGCCTATTAGCATTTGAGCGGATACGTCCTCCTGGTTCGCCGGCATCAACATTGACTCCACCGACGATACTGCCTCCTAGTTTAAAATTGGTGGCACTTTCACAGGGCCAATTTGACTATATCGTATCCTAGTTACGCGACGGTGTTCCTCCTCCTCCTACTGATCATCATTAGTCCTTGGTTGGACAAATAGCTATGAGTTTGTGTGAATTTGGCCCATTTTTGGAAATTTGTGTGAGATTAGCCCATTTTTCGGTCGCTTGTATATATTTATTTTGTGACATGAGGATATTTATTTCAGACTTTTATGTATGATTGAATTTGTATGACATTGGCCAATAGTGACAGTAGATTTGAATTTATCGAGATTAAATAATTTACTTATGTGTGACAATCTATTTTTATAAACTATGAATATATTTGTATAAACTACAGGATGAATATTGTTATATAAATTATTATGTAACAATCTATATATTTTTATTTTTTACAGTAATTTAGAGACGTTTACTTACGTCTAGCAACGTTTAGCGCCGTACAGATACGTCGTAGAGAGGTATCAGAACGTCGCTATCCCTGTACCAAGACGTCGCAATTATGTCGCTAAAAGTCATAAATTTGCTGACTTGGCATTCTCTGCCATATCATCAAGACGTAACTAAAATACGTTGCTAAAAGTTGCTACATTCAAAAAATATTAGCGACGTACATGCATTGCTAAACGTCGCTGATGGAAGAATGTCAACGACGTTTAGTGACATAGTAAACGCCCCTAAATATAGAAATATCAGCGACGTTTTGCGACTAAATTTGTATCGCTCATATACCGACGTTGTGCCACAGAATATCGCTAATTGGTAAAAAAATTTTGACGTTCATACATCTCTAAGATACGTCGCTAGTTGCGACGTATAACGACGTATTTTCAATCAGCGACTTGCTAGACCGCGACAATTATAAAACGTCGCTAATAACGTCGCTATTTTATTTTAGCGACGTAATTTTATAATTTAGAAATATTTTATAGCGTCGCTAAGCCCGTAATTTTTAGTAGTGGTTCTTCCCCGAGAAAGTCAGATCCTCCCTCTCCGGATAGCTTTCTCTAAAGAGTTAAAAACTGAAGACAACCATCGTTTGAGGTAACAAGAGTTGGTGGCGTTCGACAAAAAATACCTATTAGCTCAACAATATATTGATCTATTCCAAGGTCGTATTTTTAAAGCCTTTAACAAAAAGGTGAAAGAAAGAGTGTTTCAAGTCGGTGACCTTGTCTTAGCAGTGAGAAGACCAATGCTCATGACGCACAAGTCTACGGGAAAGTTCTAGTCTAAATGGGAAGGCCCGTTCATGGAGGAGTCAATGTATTCCAACGACATGTACATGTTAGTAAAGCCTAATAGAGATCTGTTGATGATGTCGATCAATGACAAATTTCTGAAGAAGTACTATATCTAAATTATAATTAGACCAGTATTTTGTCCCCTGAGCGAGTTACTCCTGAATGTATCATGTTTACATTTTGTTATTTTTTTCCTAATAGATCATATTGAATGTATAGTGTTTATATTCCTTTATTTTTATCCTCAACAGTGTAAATATATAATGTAAAATTTATTCCCGGCAAAGTATTTGTAAAAAGCTATTATCCGTATTCAAGAGTCTTGGATACATTTTGGATAGTAGATCCATTTGAAATTACTCTCGTACAGTGTGGTTAGAGATTTTTATCGAAAGTGTCCTTAGTAGATATTTTGCTGACCCTAACATATTTTATTGCTAGTAACTTTTCCCATGAGAGTCAGTGAAACTCTTCATTACTTTAAGCTATTATGTGTATTCAAAATCCTTGAATATGCAATGGGTAATAGATCCTCCAAAATTCTCTAGTGGAATAATCTTTAGATCCTACAAAAAGTTATCGTTGAGATCGCAAAACAAAAACTTTCCCAAGCAAATAATCGTATTCATAGAGCCCAGTCGCTCTAAGGATATTTTATTTCTAATCCCCAGCTGGATTGGAGGTATTCTATATTTCTTCCCCAACTAAGTTGAGATATCCCTAACAATGGTTCATGTCCACATTACCTCTGAACTATATTTTTTTATTCTCCCTAGTAGAGTGAATTTGTTACCGAAGAAAACAATCACGTCCATATTACCTCTGCATTATTTTTTCATAAAAAGTTGAATTCCCACAAAGTTATAATATGCCACATCCATATTACCTTTGAGTAGATGTCTCCAGTGGAGTTCTAGCTTAAGAAGTTTGCCAAGTCCATATTACCTCTAAGCAAACGTTCCGTCTGTTGGCGCTCTATTATAACGTCCATATCACTCTGATAGTATGAGTCTTTTTAACTTGTTATCTGTATCTATTTTTAGATACGCCTTGGATAATGAGTCCATTAAAATTTCTCAGTGGAATATCCCCAAGGGATATAATATTCTACTCTATCCATATTATCTCTAGTTTGATATTTGTATTCACAAAAAAATAAGTTATGGCAAAAAAGATAATTTTATTTCTTTGAAGCAAAAAGGAAGATACAATAAAGGCTTTCTTAAGCCACAAAAGTAAGAAGAAGTAAAATAAAATATTACAAATGTCATGTATCAACACAAAGCTTGTCTATTCACCTAAGAATAAAGGCTATGGCAAATTCTTTCTTAACCCTAGCCCGACGTTCAGCATCTCATGTGACAACAACAAGGTCTTGGAAGCGAGCAAACTTCTCGTGCTTTTCTTCCAGATTCTTCAAACTAGCCTAAAAAACAACAAAGTGCTTAGTTACTTTACTGGCCTTCTTGCACAAAATTTCCTTCTTGTTTGGCCATCACCATATCAACTTCTAATAGTTTATATCTTGCATGGAAATCCTCAAGCTGCTTGGTGATTTAAGCTATTTCTTGAGTAAGGGAGTCTTGTCTGGTAGCACGGGCTACCCTGATCTCAGTAAGAGGATGATACTTGGTAGATAACTTGTCGAGGTACTATTCTAAAGTAGCTCTACTCTTGGCATAAAAAGTTTTCTATTGCGCTACGTGATCAAGATGATGACCGTGCTCTTCAATCACCAAAGCAGTTTGGTCTATTCTTTGAGCTCATTGAATTTTATCCAAGTGTTGTTCTACTTCAATCAACTTTTGAAGCAATAGTTCAGTCGTCTGCTCATAACCAGGAAGGACCTTGAGCGCATTTATCTGGCCCATGGCAGAGATTCTGGTCCAAGAAAAAGATTTTTTCTTCTCTAAAATGTTTTATACCCCTTGCTTCAGAAGGATATAAAAACTTTCGATGGAAACTTTTGCCATATCATCTACCTTAGCTAGAGTAGATGGAGTCAAAGGAGTATGAACATATGGAATCCCGGTTGGTTGAGGAGTTGACACAATAATACTTGTTGGTTGAGGAGTAGATTTCACTATACTCACTGATGTAGGGGGCAAAACTGTGACCTTAAGATTGATCAGCTACTAGAGTGGTCACAATTTGCTTTGCAGCCGTGAGGATTGTCTTAACACTAGACAACCCAGCTATAGTCTTCTCAGCATTAGTATTAGGCAGTGACTCTTCTTAGAGTTCTTCAATCCTAATTGTAGAGGAGCTCACCACAGTTGGTTTTCCAATACTGGTTGTGGAAAACTAATTAATGTAAAAATATATGATTTTGACTCCAGATGAGCCAACTGCAAGACCAGTTGAGGCCGGGGGCCCTTCAGTGATTTCTTCAATTCTAACCCCAAAAGAACGAGGGAAAAATTTAAACCTCTTCCTAATGAGGCTTCTTCTTCTTCTTCTTCTTCATGTTCCTCTTTCTCTGTTAAAGCAACTACTTTTATAGGGGAAGAAGGACCTATAGAATCAAGGGACTTGCGGTTAACCTCACCAAGAGTATTGAGAATTAAAGACGAAAATTCTCATCTCTTATGAAGTTAGAGAAAAATATACCCAAAAAAGATATCGGACATGTGGCTCATCCAGTATGGAAAGATTCATTCCTATGACATCCAGGTCATCCAAATAAATGTTGGCTAGAGGGGTATCAGGCTCCACCAACCCCCTGTCTGGGTCAAACTCTTATGAAGTCCTAGCTGCAGGCTCTTCAACGATGGTATGAGATTCAAATTCTATAGATATTGTCTATACGTCCACTTTCGCAAAAGAAACCACCAAAGTTGTAGCTCTTCGGGGAGGTCTCCATGCTACCACTCCCAGTTTTTGCATAATTTTAGGCAAATAGTAGGGAAAGTGTCATAAAAGGACTTCATATTAATAAAGTTAAGTGGTTTTACAAATACCTCCATAGTATCTAAGAGGGGGTCATATTCAGAGACCACCACTCAAGGGGTCTTACCTCTTCTTCTTCTTCAATGTCCCGCACAGAGGACTTGCTAGCAGATTTCTTTTTAGAACCCGATTCCGTTGCCGAGACTAGTTTAGCTTTCCTCTTCTTGGATAGTCGAGGGTTCTTTGTAGATGAAGCCTTACGCTTCGATGGATGATCAATTGGGACCAGAGTTTATTAGAGGTTTTCTCCTCCTTTGTCGTTGGTTCACGTTCAATAGACGACGCTATCATAACACCTTTTTTTACCCTTCCTTGAAATTTTTTAGGCATTTTCATCTCGAGGCATTAGTTTTGTTCTCACAAATAAACTTCTCTCCCGATCGTAGTCAGATGGTAGTATTCACTGTGCAATAAAGTTGGCCCCTGTGTATTAAATATGCTGTACGGCTCCGACATCATACATTGTGAATCTAGCTTGTGTACAAACAACGGTATAATATCTCCATGCTCGAGCACCATCAAGCAAACTACCACTGAATACAAGGCAAGAACTTGGGCTGCTTGACAAAAAATGGCTATACCCGAGTTGGCGAGAAAACCTACTCGGTAGATAAGGCTCCATGAGGACAAGGTTCCTGTTCAGATATACTAAATGAGAGGGTCAGATATAGAGGAGCAAGCAAAAAGTCCTTACAGACATAGTGCAAGCATCTACACCACTATCTTTTTGGGTGTTATTGCTTTCATTCTCTGTAAAATTGAGAACTATTATAAAGAAGGTGTAGACCATCATAAAAGTGAGCACTCTTTTGCAGTTAGGTGTCTCAAAATGAAGCCAAGGCATCACATGATATTTTCATATGAAAGCATCATCTTCTAACATAACCTCATCTGTTCCGGGCTGCATTAGAGATCGATAATGAAACAAGAGCCAACCCATCAAGTAATGATAGGGCAACTCTACCCAGTGAAAATCTCTAGATCCTTTGTGATGTATCAACCTTTTGATAAAAGATCGAAGTCCACGGTAGATATAACAAACCATCGCTGGGAGCAAAGCAAGCTTGTAGCCAAAAATTTCTACTGCCGGAAGTATAAGGTTACGGCTAACCCTATCTATTATTCCCGAGCCTCTTGGGACTACGAAAGTCCTTAGCCAGATCACAAAAATCCAGCCAATACTGCTTTGTTAGACAAATGGTACATATCTTGGCTAAAATAATTGAGCGCTTCGGCAGGCTCTCTAACTTCATCATCCTCATCGACAGGCTTCTGGTGCTTGCACATCAAATCTTCAACCTCTCTCTATGATCGAGGTTTTCGAACATGGACATGCTTTGACTTCTTATTCTCCGAAAAAGGGTGACTGGTCCATGTTGTAATATGGGGAGACGCTCCCTCAGAACTATTCCCCTTCTTAGAAAGCTATTGATTGATATTGTGGTGGCACATCAACTCTTTGTACATGACTAGGACCTCGGGGTTTTTCTTTTCTAGCTCCCTGAGCTCTTCATTACTAGGGGTGTACTCTTTAATGTTGGCCTATTGGTCATGGTCAAACCTTATTTCGATAATCGTCTAAACTTGGACTTGATATAACCTACGAGAACTGACGATACAAGAAATGATGCTGCTACAGCTATAAGTTTCAAAGAATGAGATGAAACTTATTTTTCAGTATCGAGTCAATATAATTTTTCAACTTATTGACTATTGGAAAATATGTAAATCGAGTCGCACTTGGCATTTAGAGGCTACCCAAAATATTTTCTAAACCCAGATTATTTTTTAGCCAAAATATTTCGAGTTTTGAAAATAGCCCAACCAATTTTTCCAAACCCAAGTTAGCCTAAACCAACCTAAACCAACCAAAAACCATTCTTATTCTGATTGGATTCAAGAGAAACAAACTCGGTACGAACTCAGAGCGACTCAGTGCGAGTACGACCTGAACTCGGTTCCCAGACCCGGTAAATCCTTGCAACCAGTTCTTCCTATAGACTTAGCTCCAACATTCAAAAATTCGAACGTTTAGCATCCGAATTTGCCCCAAACTCAGTTTGCAAATGCACTATAAATAGAGAAGGAATTCACTATTCTTATTCACTAAATTCACTTTCTCTTCTCTTCTCTATTACTTCAGTGCAAGAGCTTTTAAATTTCCAATCCCAAGAAATTTAAAACTCCTAAGCCTTGAGTGCCATTGCGTTCTTGGTTAGAAGTTTTCAAGAGTTGTAAAAAGGAGTTTGTCAAGAAATTCAAACACTTCGAGAAGTATTCGAGCGCTTCGGATCAAAGCTAGTGTCTGTACGAAGTTGCAAGCCTTCGGATCAAAACTTGTGTTTCACTAGATAGTGGATTTCAACTCCGAGCTATAGTTCTCGGGACTGGATTAGTCCTCTCAAAGGGACACCAATATACATCATTGTGTTTGCGACTGCTGATATCTCTCTCTATATTTTTACTGTTATTTTATATCTAGATTGTTAGCTGACTGTGTTATTTTTTAGTTTGGTAGTTTTTATTCAGCTGCATATACACACACTATATTCACCCCTTTAGAGTTGCTTATTCGATCCTATAATTGGTATCAGAGCGGTTTATATTAACTATTCTTAGACTATACACTCTAGAATATATTTGGTTAACATGAAATCTATCTTTATAGGAGTGGGCTAATCCACAAATAGACCCCCACTATTTGGTGGAATCAATTACACTTATTGGCTGACACATATGAGCTTTTATTTATAATCACTTGATTTTGATTTATGTGCAATTATTACTAATGGATATAAAAGCCACCAGGAATTATTGTAGATGGTGCACTTGTAGATAAGCCACATGACAAGTATATTGATCACGGGAAGAAGCAAGCTAGTTTAGATGCCTGTGCTATTAATGCTCTATTTTGTGCTATAGACATGACAAAATTCAACATGGTATCAACTTGCATGACGTCACATGAAGTATGAAAGCTATTTGAAGTTACATATAAAGGGACGTCACAAGTCAAATAATCAAAGATTAATCAGCTTACTCAAGAGTATGAAGCTTTCAAAATGAAGCCCAACGAGACCATTACGCAAATGTTCACTCACTACCTTGACATTGTCAGTCCTTTGTCATCTCTTGAAAAAGAATACAACAAACACGAGAAGATTTGCAACGTTCTCAGGGGACTCACCAAGAATTGGAACCCCAAGGCTACAACGATCATCGAAGAAAACAATCTCACCATAATGTCACTAGAGACACTCATGGGCAAACTGATGACGCATGAGCTCGACCTTCAAGATCTCAAAGAGTCAACATCTAAGGAGAAGAATATTTTACTTAAAGTGTAACACAAGAACATCATTGATGAAGAATTCAAAGATGATGACTCTGATAGTGAAGAACAAGCTCTCATAGTCAAAAAATTCAAAAAGTAATTAAAGTTCAACAAAAGAAGCAAAGACTACAATAATGATAACAAAGAACAAATTTCTATGGATGTAAGAAGAAATGACACATCAGGAAAGACTGTCCAATAACGAAGAAGGAGAATAGATATAAAAAATCCGCTAAGCGATATTTCTCCCGAAAGTATGCTAACACAAGCATTTGGCACGAAAGCGAAACCAGCGACTCGGACGATGATAAATCACAAGATGCTGCCAATGTTTGTCTAATGGCTTTCGATAAGGTGGATCACCTTTTCCATTCTAAAATAAAATGGATTCTCGATATCGGTTGCTCATGGAACATGACCGGTGATGCATCTCTATTCGCAACACTGTCGATGACGAAAGAAGGATATATTTTCTTCGGTAAAAACTTGAAAGGGTACAATATAGGTAATTGTGATATTGGTATGTCTCCCTGTCCAGTAATTAAAGATGTTTGTCATGTTACTGAATTGAAATATATCCTTCTGAGCATCAGTCACTTAGCTGATCATGGTTATGGCATGAATTTTGCAGACGATAAATACTCTATAATTGATGGATCAACTGGTAAAATAGTATTTGAAGGAATAAGAGAACACAATATTTATGTATTTTATCTTTTATAAGATACTAACCATGCAGGTAGATGCCTATATGCCAACAAGGATGAAAGACAGCTATAGCATATGCATCCAGGACATGTTAATATAGACACAATTGCAATACTTTCTACTAAAAACTGGTGAGTGGCTTACCAGAAATTATTTTCAAGAAGGATATTGTATGTAGTGAATATGAAAAGAACAAAGCTATAAAATTTTCCTTTAAATCAATTAACACTGTAAGTACTTCTTGACCTTTGTATCTTATTCATATGGATTTATTTAGACCCAGTAGGATCGCCAGTCTTGGTGATAAATTATATGCCTTTGTGATTTTTGATGATTTCTCAAGATTTACATGGATTTTCTTTCTTGCAAATAAAAGTGATATAATTTTTGAATTTTTAAAATTTTGCAAAAAGGAACAAAACAAAAAATGCTTCATGATTACTCGAATTCGAAGTGATCATTGTGGCGAATTCAAAAATTCTAATTTTTAAAACATCTGTGATTCAAATAATTCTTTACATGAATTTTTTTGTCCTAGAACTCCACAACAAAATGGAGTTATAGAGCGTAAGAATAGAACTCTAAGCGAGATGGCTAGAGTAATGCTTAATCAATTTAACCTTCCAAAATATTTTTGAGCTGAAGCTGTAAATACAACGTGTTATGTTTTGAATCGAGTTCTGATTTGACTTAAATTAAAAAAGATTCCCTATGGATTATGGTTTGGCAGGACTCCATCTGTTAACTATTTCAAAGTTTTTTTTGGTTGTAGATGCTTTATTCTTAATACCAAGGATAACATAGGTAAGTTTGATGCTAAAGCAGATAAGGATCAGTTGATGGTATCTTTGTAGGATATGCTGCTAAAAGTAAATGATATAGAGATTTTAATAAATGTTCTATGATTACTGAAGAATCAATTAACGTTACTTTTGATGAGCTAAATGTAAAGGATATAGAGTTTTTAATAAATATTCTATGTTTATTCAAGAATCAAGCAGTACATGACAATAATGATGAAGAAGTAATTATTAACAAAGCACCAGCAAAAATGACACCCAGTATCAGCTACCTAGAAAGTCTACTAAAGAAGATGAGATTCTTGACCGATCATCCAAAAAATCTGGTAATAGATAATTTAACCAAATGCTCTTCTACTAGAGATATAGATAATATAGAAGAAGCTTTTAATGATGAATTTTGAATTTCTGTAATACAAGTGGAATTAAACCAATTTGAACGGAATCAAGTTTGGAAACTTGTTCCCAATCCTCATGATCACTCGGTCATTGGTACTAGATGGATATTCCGAAATAAACTTAATAAGAATGGTTTAGTCACTCGTAACAAGGCTTGACTCGTAGCTCAAGGTTATAACCAAAAGGAAGGTATTGACTACGACGAGACATGCCCCAGTTGTGAGATTAGAATCCATTAGCATGTTATGTGCTTTTGCCTATTTTCATGATTTTAAACTATTTCAAATGTATGTAAAATGTGCATTTCTAAGTGGTTTTATTAAAGAAAAGGTTTATGTTGCACAACCACCTAGTTTTGAAGATTTCAAAGTTTCTAATCACGTTTTAAAGCTATGAAAAGCTCTCTATAGACTGAAATAAGCCCCTCGTGCTTGGTATGAGCAACTTAGTTCTTTTATACTTGAAAATGATTTTTCAAAAATAAAGGTGGACATGACAATATTTATTAAATTATTAAATAATGATCTCATATTAGTACAAATTTACCTTGATGATATTATTTTTGCTTCAATAAACTAGATTTTATGCAAAGAATTTGCTAAGTGTATGAAGAGTGAATTCAAGTTGAGTCTGATGGGAGAACTAAAATTCTTTCTAGGACTTCAAATCAAACAGAATTCATAAGGGACATTCATTAATCAAGCTATATGCACTAATAACTTATTCAAGAAGTTCGACATAAAAAATATAAAATCAATTGGGACTCCTATGGCTACTTCTACCAAGCTTGACATTGATGAACATGGCAAACCAGTCGAAACACGTAAGTATCGAGGTATGATTGGTATTATACTTTATTTAACTGCTAGTCATCCTGATATAATATTTAGTGTTTGGTTATGTGCAAGATTCTAAGCTAATCGTAAGAAATCACACTTGTGCGCAGTTAAGCGTATCTTTCGATACCTTAAATGCACTTCGACTATCGGCTTATGGTATCCCAAAACTATGTCGTTCAACCTTATTGGTTATTCAGATGCTGATTTTGACGGATGCAAAGTTGATCGAAAGAGTACCAGAGGCACGTGTCATTTTCTAGGAAAAGATTTAGTCTCATGGTTAGCAAGAAATAAAATTCTATAGCATTATAAACTACTGAGGGTGGGTATATCACCGTAGGATGTTGTTGTACTCAAATTTTATGGATGAATCAAACCATTGAAGACTATAATCTTTACTACACCAAGATCTCTATATACTGTGATAATACTAGCACAATCAATCTCACTAAAAACCCCATATGTCACTCACTTACCAAACATATTGAGATTAAACACCACCTTTTAAGAGATCATCAAGCACAAGGTGATATATGTCTTGAATTTATTGACAAAGAGCACCAACTAGCTGATAGATTTACTAAACCATTACCAAAAGATTGTTTCAACTTTATACGTCATGAATTATAAATTTTGGATATTAATGGTATATAATTAATATGTATTTTCTTAAATCTCGATCCTATTTATAAAAATTATATTAGAGACAAGTCGAAAGGGTCATTATGTCAAAAAGGCGTAAACAGCCTAAGCGACACGATACTTAAGTGTATTTTGGACCACCAATAGCTGGGATACGACCCCTACGACTAATCTGAAATGAGCAATACATAACAGAAAAAATTACTAAATACTATTAATTATGATTATTAAAATTCATAAATTACTAATTTATTGATCTACAAGGTTGACTTGTTGTCACTACCATATTTTTTAGGAAAGGATATTTTGGTTATTTCATAATTAATTAAATTTTGTGCATATTATATAATTATTTATTACGTTATTTAATTATTGTTAGATGTTAGTTTATTATTTTGGACTTGTGTTAGTGGACCTAACTAGTTTAGATTAGATCCATAGACCAACATTTATAATTAGTTAGAATTGAGCCCAATTAAAAGCCTATTCATTAGGATGATTAATTAAATTAAACCTATTAGACTAGAACCTTCCCTCCTTAATTATTTCTTCACGAGAGTCCCTAAGGGGTAAATTAGTCATTTCATAGTAGCTTGGGGAAGGGGCTAAAGGGGACGGCTACATAAGTAGAGAGGGAAAATTCTCTTTCCTTATTTTTTTTCCAATTCTAGATCTAGAATTTCCTCTTCCCAATTTCATCATTCCCACACCAAATTTCTTCCTAATTACTTCCTAAATTACGATTGGAGGCTAGTAGAGTAAGGATCTATAAGTAGGAATCATGGATCTACAAAGAGGAAGCAAGGATCTACAAGGAGGAGCAATAATCTACAAGTTGGAGGCAAATTTTACCTATTTTGGAAGTTTTATTAGAAATCCATCTCCCAATAGGTACATTTTAGTTTTTTCTCTTTGTTTAGACTCTAAATATTTGTTTTAATCATTAGGAACCACCCCATATACTAAGGCTACCCATAGAAATTGGTATTAGGTTCATATGAGGCCTATGGAAAAAGTTATGGTGTGTTTTGTGTAAATTTTGGGGGAATTTCGAGATTGACACATGTTATGATTGTCAATTAGACCAAATTGACATGTATTTGTTTGTTTGTTTATGGCTAGTGTCGTGTCCATAATTGGATACGTATAGGTCATATCCCAATAATTTGGAGATACAAGTTAATTTGAGGATTTTTCCTCCGATATGGGACTTTGTGCATGTCATATTTTGATACGGACACGTAGATGTGTAATTGACTCTTCGTATTATTCATATATATTATTTTAGACTTATTCGTGTCCTTTATGATACGTTTGGTTGTGTGGTGGACTCGTATCGCAAGCGTATCATAGATCTAGTGTGATACGGGTGCGATGCACTCCACGTATTTGTTGCATTGCCTTGTATTAGTATAATTAATTATCATACTATATATGTATATATATATTTTGAGTTGTATACGTATACGTGTAGTTATAGATACGTATATGTGTAGTTATGTATTTACATCTACTTGTGTATATACGTATGTATGTGTCATATGTATATGTGGTATAGTTATATATGTATATGTATATATATATATATATATATATATATATATATATATAGACATGTATATATATATAGGGATATCTATATATGAGGGTATGTACTTATATATGTTTATAGTTTTGCTTGGGTGTGTGTGTGTGTAGTGTGTTGGAGAAGGGTCGGGCAACTTTCAGCTTGAGGCATAGGCAAGTGCAGTAGGGAACAGGCACTTGCACAGCAACATCAGCAGGGTATCAGCAAGCAGGTAGCAACAACTAATCGAGGCAGTGAGAAGTGCCATAGCAGCAGTGAGTAGCAGCAATTATAGCAAGAATCCGCAACATGAGCTACACAAACAGCAAGCATAGCAGCAGCATTTGCGACCTGCAGCAGCAGCAGTGCACAGCAATAGCTGCAGCAATAGCAGCTACATCAGCAACATCATTTGCACAAGCTAGCAGCAGTAGCAGTCTCCAGTAGCAGCAGCAACAACATGTATCAGCAGCTTGTTAAGGTTTGGTTAGCTTGTTAGTTAACTAGTTAGTTAGTTATCTAGTTATTAGTTATCTAGTTAAGTTACTAGTTAGTAGATATATATACATATGTACATTTTGATATCTAGTAGCTAGTGATTACTTGGTAATATGTATGTTGGTATGTATATATGTATATACGTATATATGTATTAATAGTTAGTGGTTAGTATAGTAGTTGTGTACTAGTAAATGCATATTAGTATATAGCTAGTAGTTTGTATTAGATAAATACATATTAGTCTATAGTTTAGAGATTGGGTAGCTAATATATACTAAGAGCACATTTACCTTGAGATACCAAGGTAAATGTCAAGGTATCGGGTCGATACTAAAGGTATTGGATTTGAGTACCAAGAAGAGGGTGTAGTGGTGTGATACCACGTTGGTTCAAAGCCAAGGTATCCACTTAGCATTTATAATTAGGAATAGTATATATAATATTGATTGAATATGCAAATTATGATATTTTATATCTATTAGTTGCATATCTTGCGATACGGTATTATATTGACTTTCTAGTATCCTAGTTAGCTAGTATGGCCTAGTTACATAGTGTATGGATCCAATATTTTAGAGATAGACTCATACAACCTAGAATTAGGTAGTTTGATCAGTTTGACTTAGAGTTGACCTAGTTTGACTATTTTAACTTAGAATTGGCTCTTTGACCTAGATGTTGACTAGTTTAACTTATTTTTATTCCGACACCTTGTATTGATGTAATATTCCATATTTAGGTCTTCGAGGCACCGTACTGGACATCTATGATACTGTTCGTTGAATTTCAACCGAGTAGATTCTCTAATAGTTTCTCATTTATGATATCCTCTATGTCTCTTGTATCTAGTATAGATATCCTTGATTTCTTGATAGGATGATTATACGGATTGGTATATTCGGACTCGTCATGTGATATTATTCCTTGGTATATATGGTGTATCTTGTGTAAGCCTTTTTTCTTGTTCTTCTTGTACATGTACAGACACTGATTCTTGGGAAGACTTGCTACCTTCCTAGAGAATCCTGTGTCATGACGTACCATGGTTGGATCCACTATATCAGTCGGGGGCAGAGATTATTTAGTGTAGACATGTGATCATACCCTTCTTGTGCATGTCTTGATCCTTGTGAGTGTTGGTCATACACCGCACATATGATTAACCAGTCCATTTATCCTTCTGCAAGTTCCTTGTGCAAGTTCCCAAGCCGATCACATGTTAAAGCTAGTTCTCACTTAATTAGTCATTAATATTCTTGTTCATTTCCATATTATTCATTCTTGTATTTATTTTATTTTTTTCTTTATTATATATCTCTTGTATCTATGTTGCATCTTATATATTTCACATATATTTACTGTTACATAGTTTATATCATTTATTTGAACTGCTTTTAGAGATGTACTCTGCTCCTTTCCTGACTGGATATATTTTTGCAGATGACATTGAGGAGTGGTACCCCACTCACTACGGACCTCAGGATGTTGTGGGCTTAGAGCCAGAGACTTTCGCTCAGGAGGGATTCATCCCGACTGAGACAGACGACCCATGACTTGTAGCATCTTAGTTTTTCCTTTTGTACTGGATTTGTCTCCAGCTTACTTTAGTATTTCTCTGACTCATTTGATATTATTTGTCTTATGAGTTGTATTATAACTCTTCTATTCTTTTATCATATTCGTGCTTGTTCCATATATAGATCTGTGATTAAGTATATTCAAATTATGATGGTGGCATTGTTATGTTTTGATTATAGATAGATAGTTTTTCCAAACAGCGTTCTGCCATCGATGATGCAGCATAGGCTGGGCATTGTTTCTGACTTGCATCCCTACACCGAGTACGGGTCATGACACATTTTTAGTGGTGACCCATGCAGGTCATCGAGGACGCAATTAGTGCGATTCGTAGTGGTGCTCTGAATTGAGTACTATTATGAGCCTGTTTTAGGATATAGGATATAGACTATCGGTTGAGAATACTCAATCACATCTAGGAAAAACTCTATTAATTCATTTCAACTGCCTTCCTTGATATTAATATTTGATCTTTAACTGTCCTTTCTTTGAATGTCTTACATCATGTGCCATAATAATTCTTTCCTTTTGCTTTATCTCAAGATGCCGCCTAAGACTAGATCACAGCAGGGGAGAGCAGCTTCTGAGAGATCTGTGACTTCCCGAGGGCCTACACCAGCCACTTCTCTGGTGATTGGCATATCGGTTGCTTTTGGGGGTCCATCTCATACTCAGAGGACTGTTCCGGCTGTATCTGAGGGACTTCTACCTCCACCTTCCGTGCCGACATATGTGACACAGATGTTCATACTGTTTCACGAGATATTGGAGGCATAGAGGGCTCAGTCCGAGGCACACCAGAGGCAGACCGACGTCTTGCGGCAGGGCATCGAGAGTGATCATCAGCTTAATCTTGCCGTAGTTGAGAGATGAGTTCCGATCTAGCAACAGGTTGCTCCTCAGGTTGCCTAGCTTCGGCCAGGCAACATCTAGTACTTCAAGAAGCTGGAACATCGGGTCTTCAAGGGGACGGAGGGCATCGTCTACGCTGATGATTGACTTGAGGATATTGAGCATCTCATGAGGGTATACCGTCTTTCTGAGGATCTGAAGGTTGAGGCAGTAGGACTTCAGCTGTTTGACGTTGCCCACACTTGGTTCAGGAATGAGCCAATTCTTACTGTTGTAGGGCAGTCTTGGGAGGTGTTCAAGAAACTCTTTAAGAAGAAGTTGTTTGCTCGGGGAGACATGTTAGACTTGGGGAGTTAGTTTGAGAGCCTCATTCAGGGGAGCATGTCTGTGGAGGAATACGCCACAGAGTTTGGTAGGCTGAGCCAATTTGTGTAGTATTTGGTGAGAGATCCGGAGGTTCGAGCTATTCGTTTTTGCGAGGGTCTAAATTGGGAATTGAAGATCCTCATTCCATCTTTCTATGAGACCTATTTGAAGATACCTGCGGAGGCACGCAAGGTTGAGCGAGATTTGGGTTTGAAGCCCAAGAGATATCGTAATTTTTTTCTGGGACTAACAACAGCCAAGTGACTGCCAAGCGTCCTCATTTCCAGTCCAGACCTTTTCAGCAGCCGCATCAGCACCAGACTCCAACTAGGGTGCTATTTCAGCAGGCACCATAGCAGTAGAGACAGTTACAACATGCTTTCTGCCACTTCTGCAAGAAGCCCGGCCACATCTGGGAAGTTTGCAGGAAGAGGTTGGAAGTTTGTTTGTATTGTGGTACCGAGGGGCATCAGCTGAGAGAATGTCCTTCCAATCCTTATCGTACAATTCAGGGAGCAGCTCTAGCTCAGAGGACACAAGCGAGACCACCTGTTGTACAGCCGAAGGGACCGTCGCTTCCGACCAGCATCAGTGTTATGCCCAACACCAGCATCAGGGAGGTACATGTCAGGGACGAGCGCTCGCTATGATATTCGAGGAGGTCGAGCCTACCAGAGATGTCATTGCAGGTTCTGTTCTTCTTGATTCTATTCCAGCTTTAGCTTTGTTTGATAGTGGTGCTTCTCATAGTTTTGTATCTGTTTCTTTTGCTCTAAAGCATGGTTTGGTAGCTGAGTCTTTGCATAGGACTTGCAAGATCATGACCGGAGGAGGCATTATCCTGGTTAATAATATTTTCAAGGATCAGAGAGTTACTCTGGGAGGCCGGGAGCTGAGTGCGTGTCTACTTATAATGCCACTTTTGAGTTACGACATTGTACTCGACATAGATTGGTTGAGTAGGCACCGTGCTAGTATAGATTATAGAGGAGGTAAAGTTCTGTTCAGGACGCCAGGAGAGCCAGAGTTTGAGTTTGCTAGAGGAGCTATAAAGCATGAACAAGACATTATTTGTGGAGCTATGGTGGAAGACAAGGAGTTGCCGTATCCATTGATAGCAGAGTTTTTGGATGTTTTTCTTGAGGAATTGCCAGGATTGCCGCCAGATCGAGATGTTGAATTATCTATAGACTTGGTGCCTGGTGCATAACCAATTTTATAACATGTCTATAGAGTAAACAACAATGAGCTGGTCGACCTGAAGAAGCAGGTAGACGAGTTACATGATAAGGGTTTTATCAGATCGAGTTCTTCACCATGGGGAGCCCCGTTATTATTTGTACCGAAGAATGATGGATCAGTGCGTATTTGTATTGATTACAGGGCATTGAATAATCTCAACAATAAATATCCGTTGCTACGGATTGATAACTTGTTCAATCAATTGTGTGGCGCCAAGCTGTTTTCTAAGATAGACTTGAGATCAGGCTACCACCAGGTGAAAGTGAAGTCGGAGGACATACCGAAGACTGCTTTTACGACTCGGTATAGTTAGTATGAGTTTATGGTGATGCCGTTTGGATCGACTAATGCCCCGACGGTATTTACGAATTTGATGAACAATGTGTTTCATCAGTACCTTGACAAGTTCGTGGTGGTGTTTATCGATGACATACTCATATACTCGAAGACACCGGAGGAGCCCGAGGAGCATTTGCAGATTGTGTTGGATGTGCTGAGGAAGGAGAAGCTATATGAAAAGCTATCCAAATGTGTGTTCTTCCTGGACAAGGTTAAGTTCTTAGGACATGTTGTGACTGGTGATAGGATTTAAGTGGATCCGAAGAAGATTGCAGCAGTAGAATCTTGGAAGACCACGAGTTTAGTAGAAGACATAAGGAGTTTCTTAGATTTGGAAGGTCACTACAGGAAGTTTGTGCAAGAGTTTTTGAGGATTGCCGAGCCGATGACCAGACTCACCAGGAAGGATGCAGAGTTTGTTTAGACAGAGGAGTGCTAGGTTGATTTTGAGAAATTAAAGAAGAGGTTGACATCTGCTTCTATTTTGATGTTGCCATCAGGGTCTGGAGGTTTCACTATTTATAGTAATGCATCGGGGAAAGGTTTGGGTTATGTTCTTTAGCAGAATGGGAAGGTGATTGCCTATGCATCCAAGAAGTTACGTCCTCATGAGAAGAACTATCCTACCCATGATTTGGAGTTGGCAGCAGTCATCTTTGCCCTGAAGTTATAAAAACACTATTTGTACGGAGAGCATGTGGAGACCTTCACAGATAACAAGATCTTGAAGTACGTTTGCACGTAGAAGGAGTTGAACATGAGACAGCATCGGGGGCTGGAACTGATAAAGAATTTTGACATATCTTTGCAGTATCATCCTGGGAAAGCCAACGTAATTGCCAAAGTTTGAGATCCATGAGAGATTTGGTGTCAGGCGTTGTTAAGCCCTTGGGCTTTTTCTCTCTAAAGGCGAGCGTTAGTGAGGAGAACAAAGTGAGACGACCGTGCCGGGAGCTAATAGAAGGAAGTAGGGAGTAGGGAGGCCCAGCGGGCGAACATGCCGATGCCTTAAGTAGGTACCCGGTATCTATGTTGTTGATGCAGGATCGGTATTTGTTGGAGGACTTGGAGAGCTAGGGCATTGAGGTGATAGTTTCTAGTTTTGCTATACAGATGTGGGGGTTGCAGATACAATCAAAGTTGATGGACAAGATCAAGGTAGCGCAGTATAAGGATGTATCTCTGAGAAGCATCAGAGCTCAGGTGAGAGCAGGATTGGAGGATGATTTCACCATTGGTGAGGATGGTTCTTTGCGGCATGGTATTAGATTGTGTGTGCCTAGTGGGGAGCTGCATGAGGAGGTATTACTAGAAGTACATTGCTCTAAATATTCCATACATCCAGGTGCCAACAAGGTATATCGGGATATGTGAGAGGGATTGTGGTGGTATGGCATGAAGAGGGAAGTGGCACAGTTTATATCCAGATGCTTAGTGTGCCAGTAGGTAAAAGTCGAGAGGCAGAGGCCAGGTGATTTACTTCAGCCTTTACCCATTTGTCACGCCCAGTCCCAAAATATCGAGGGACTGGACGTGCGTCAATGGCCAGCAGAACTCACCGATGGATAACCTAATTTAATAGAGCCATCAGGGCGTACTTAAGCTGTAAAATAACAAGTCTACGACAATCATGGCACAACTAATCTCATCCACACAAGATATAAAATATGATCCACAGAATAATAAGGAATGTAAATCATCAGCAAGTCTCAACCAAGTACTTCGGGGAAATAACCCGATAAATATCTAATACATTGGTTCAACAGAACAGAAAGTAAATGACTGAAATAAATAATAAATACTGAGCATGAAACATGGATGCTCAGGAGAAGTCCTCGGCTAACACCTCATCCTCGGATGGCGATACAACTCCTGGATCAGCTCTTGCTCCGGTCCCGTATATCTCGGGGTAGATCTCGTCCACAAATCCTGGGGACATAATCCATATCCAGGTCCTCAGGGGACATAGCAAGGTACAAAAAATATACAAGCCAAAATATAAGCAGTGCAGCAAATAATGAGAATAATAGGGTAAGGTATATAACCATCTATGTGAAAATGCAAGTGAGAGCAGCACGAGTACTCAGGCTGGGCCACTACAAGCTCTGTGTCGGGGAGACGGTAGTGGTAATAACCGGTAGTGGGTCTAGCTCTGCTCCGAGAGTCTACGACCTCTCAATAATAGTGGATGTATATATATATATGGAATAGCCTGTAGCCTGTGTGTCTCTCCCCACCCAATGTAACCACGCATATCATGACCACAACGTCTCATGTCCATGTCAAGCGGGATCATAGCTAATGCAACCAGTCATACTATATCTAAGCATCTAATGTCCATGTCCTGTATCCTATACAGAATTACCACAAATATCTCGGGAAAATCCTGTCTCATGAATAGTGTCAAGTGTCCTGGGTCATAGTGTACTTGGTAAGACAAGTACGAGAATATAAAGTGTCACGTATGTCCATCTCTAGATGACAGTACCCAACACTGCGTACAGTGTTGGCACCCGACTGATAATCGGACGCTAAGTACTTCACACGGTCCTAGGTTAAGTTTGCACAGAAATATAATAGAGCAAGGAAAAATATATATAAAGACTGCAAAGTTTGGCAAGGTACACTTGCCTGATGTCTGGGTAACAACAACTGTCCCTGTATCAGTGGGTCCGGTAGGTGCTACTCCAAAAGCTGTAAAAAACATCACCAATAGTCTCAGAAGATGTCAAACTACTAGAAATGCCTGTCCTTACGTCCAATTTGGACACAGGGGCAAAAAGGTCATTTTTGGGCCAAAGCGGGGTCCACATGTGGGCCACTTTGCACCGAAAAGTGGGTCAGGGTCAAAGGTCTCCAAATTCCGCAAACTCAGTGTCTACAAGTCAGGAATGACAATACGAACCCAACAGTATTTTCAGAATTGGATTCCGATGAGCCGATCACAAAATCGCCCGTCAGGTGGAGCTGGTAGGGCCCACGATACGCAATTTTGTCAACGTTCTCAGAATCGGACCAAACTTGGGTCACAGGACCAGCGTATTACTATGAATCCGATGGCGTAAGTTTCGTCTTGATCCGACGTGTGTACACGAAGTTACAGCGTGTTCCAGAAAGGTCGGATACGGGGTGTCGACGGCGGATACGCGTTGATTCCGGTGTGCACGCACATCCGAATTGCCTTCTGCGAAATCCCACACGACCGTATCAACGTCGCGTACGGTTTGGTAAAGACCGCGTGTGACCAAGTCATTCCGTTTGGCGGGACGCACTCAATTCCGGGGTGAAACGGGGTATTGTTTTTCCTATTTTTGGATCGCGGTGTGCGATCACCCCAGGACGCGATACTCCGAGCGGGTTGTGCGGGCACCGAGAGGGTTACACAGTCTACGCATAGCAACTGACAGAAGGTGTTACGATGAGAAAAAAACCGGTACCTGAACAGGGCCCCGTGAGTTCTGAATTCCCTTGTGTCCGAGGATCAACTCGACACGGGCTGAGTTGTGTCCGCTGTGTCCTGGCTTGCGTCTAGGGTTCTTCTGTGTTAGTGTCAGCGGCTGGCCTTCGCCGGAGGGGTCGTCTCGGGGCAGCGGGGTGGTGCTCGGGAGACGTCGGTCGTCGATGACAGGCTGATCTGGGCCGGGTCGACAGCAGCAGTTCTGGTCGGGGTTGACAGGTCGTTCAAAGGAGTCGGCGCCGGGGAGGCGTCGGGTTGACGAGGGGAGGACTGGGCGGAGGAACCGTCGGCTCGGCGGGGTGAGGGCAGCGAGATCAACGGTTCGGCGGGGATCGTGGTCAGGTGCTGGGTCGAGGAGTCGCTCGTGGAGTCGAGCAGCGGTGCTTGCTAGGAGAAGTCGCCGGCGACCTAGGGTTCAGATGGGTGGGTCGTCGGGTCAGCGGCGAGGTTGGGCGCAGTGGACGGCGGCGGGGAGTCGAACAGAGTGCTCGGGTCAGGCGATGGGTCGCTCGTGGGGGATGGGAGCAATGCGAGGTGGTTGGTCGTCGGGATGGGAGGGGCACGACGGAGAATAGGGTTCAGGCAAAGTAGTCGGGTTTGAGACGGTGCGGCGGCTAGGGTTCAGATGGCTGAGCACGGAAATCGAGGAGGGTTTTATAGGTTGCTGCAGTGTTGACGGCCGCCTAGGGTTTGCAGCGGGTCGGGTTCTTCGGCGGTTCGGGTCTGACCCGCTACGATGGGTTTGGTCTGGGGTCTGGTTCGTTTGGGTTCGGTTCACAATCCAATAGCTTTTTGACCTTAAATCGTTGCTCCGGAGTCCAATAAATTCACCAAAAAATGCCAGGCGTCCGGTTTTCTATTTTACACAATAATTTATTACTTCCAGAATATTTTAATCCCAATTAGCAACACTTAAAATTTCTTTAAATCACAATCACCATTGTTTTAAATTCCAGAAAATACCAAAAATTCAGAATATCTTATTTTAAAATTATTCTCAAAATCAGGGTGTTTACACCATTCCAGAGTGGAAGTGGGAGCACATTAGTATGGATTTTGTGTCCGAACTTCTACGATCTCCAGTAGAGAAAGACGCAATTTGGGCATCGTTGACAGGTTGACCAAGTCGGCCGACTATTTTCCTTTCAAGGTGGGTTTGTCTACGGAGAAGCTGGCAGAGATGTATATGAGGCACATCATCATGATACATGAAGTTTCCATTAGAATAGTCTCAGATCAAGATAGTTGTTTCACTTCTCATTTTTGGCGGAGTTTGCTGGCGAGTTTAGGCACCCAGCTCAAGTTCAGTACTGCATATCACCCCAAGACAGATGTGCAGTTAGAGAGGACTATTCAGACTCTCAAGGATATGTTGCTCACTTGTGTACAAGATTATGGAGGATCTTTGGAGGACCATCTCCATTTGGTAGGGTTTGCTTACAACAACAGCTACCAGGCTAGTATAGAGGTGTCACCATTTGAGGCTCTGTACGGTGGGAGATGTCATACTCCCTTGTCATGGGACGATGTTGGAGAGAGAGATTTTTACTAGGGCTAGAGATGGTTATGGATGCAGCGAAGAAGGTTAAGCTGATCAGAGACAAACTTTGAGTGGCATAGGACAGACATCGGCCTTGGGCTAATAGACACCGGAGACCTTTGGAGTTTGAGGTATAATTTTAGATTTTTGTTTTATTCTTGATATTGGTTGTTTGTTATAGATTAAGTTCTTAAGGTTATGATTTGTTCTAGGTTGGTAGTTTGGTATTTCTGAGGATTTCTCCGACACGAGGCACGATTCATTTCGGTGGAGGCATGAAGCTTAGTCCACGATTCATCGAACCTTTCACTATTCTAGAGAAGGTCGGTGTAGTTGCTTATAGACTAGACTTGCCACCTGCATTGGAGGGAGTGCACAACGTATTTCACGTATCGCAGTTGAGTCAGTACATGGCGGATTCTAGTCACGTGTTGGATCACTCGGAGATAGAGGTAGGCCCTACTCTTAGCTATCTAGAGCAGCCAGTTGAGATTCTGGATTGGAGAGAAAAGGTGCTGAGAAACCAAACTATTCCCTTGGTATGCGTCGTATGGAGGCATCACTCTCCGGGGGAGTCTACCTGGGCGAGAGAGGTAAAATACGAGAGCATTACCCATATTTGTTTGTGCCTTGAGGTATGTTCTTTCCTAGTTAAGTTCTATTCTATTCTTTTCTGTTCTGTTATGTTTTATTTCTGGGGGTAGTCTTGTCTTTGAATTTTGAGGACAAAATTATTTTAAGGGGGGTAGACTTGTCACTACCATATTTTCTAGGAAAAGGGTATTTTGGTTATTTCATAATTAATTAAATATTATACATGATGTATAATTATTTATTGTGTTATTTAATTATTGTAAGATGTTAGTTTATTATTTTGGCCTTGTGTTAGTGGACATAAATAGTTTAGATTAGATCTATGGACCAACATTTGTAATTAGTTAGAATTGATCCAAATTAAAAGCTCATTTATTAGGAGAATGATTAATTAAATTAATCCCATTAGACTAGAACCTTCCCTCCTTAATTATTTCTTCATGAGAGGCCCCAAGGGATAAATTAGTCATTTTATAGTAGCTTGGGGTAGGGGCTAAGGGGGCCGGCCACATAAGTAGAGGGGGGAAATTGTCTCTCCTTATTTTCACTCCAATTCTAGATCTCGAATTCCCTCTTCCCAATTTCATCATTCCCACAGCAATTTTTTTCCAATTCCTTTTCAAATCACCATTGGAGGCTAATAGAGTAAGGATCTACAAGGAGAAAGCAAGAATCTATAAGGAGATCTACAAGAAGGAAGCTAGGATCTACAAGGAGGAGCAATGATCTACAAGTAGGAAGCAAATTTTACCTATTTTGGAAGTTTTATTGGGAATCTATCTCCTAATATTTACAATTCAATTTTTTCTCTTTTTTTAGAATCTAAACCTGTGTTTTAATCATTAGGAACCACCCCATATGCTAAGGCTACCCATAGGAACTGGAATTAGTTTTATAGGAGGCCTATGGAGAAAGTTATGGTGTGTTTTGTGTCAATTTTGGGAAATTTCGAGATTGACACATGTTGTATTTGTCAATTGGTCAATTAGACCAAATTAGCATGTATTTGTTTGTTTGTGGCTAGTGTCGTATCCACAATTGGATATGTGTAGGCCGTATCTCAACAATTTGGAGATACGGGTTAATTTTGGGGGTTTTTTTCTCCGACACGGATCTTTGTGTATGTCACATTTTGATACGGATACGTAGATGTGTTATTGACTCTTCATATTATTCATATATATTATTTTAGACTTGTTCATGTCCTTCGGGATAAATTTGGTTATGTGGTGGACTCGTATCGTAAGCGTATAATAGATCTAGTGTGATATGGGTGCGATGCACTCCACGTGTTTGTTGTATTGCATTTTCTAGATTCAAATTGCCTTGTATTAGTATAATTAATTATCATAGTATATATATATATATACATATATATATATATACATATATACATATATATATATACATATATATATATATATATATATATATATATATATATATATATATTGAGTTGTATATGTGTATGTATAGATATGTATATGTGAAGTTATGTATTAACATCTACTTGTTTATATATATATATATATATATATATATATATATATATATGAGGGTGTGTTTAAACATAGATTGATATATATGTGTTGATGGTTATATATATATATATATATATAGACATGTATATATAGACATGTATATATATATATATATATATAAATAAATAAAAATATATATATATATATATATATATATATATATATATATATATATATATATATATATATATATATTTAGACATGTATATGTATATAGGGATATCTATATATGAGGGTATGTAGTTATATATGTATATAGTAATGCATGGGGGGGGGTGTGTGTGTAGTGTGTTGGAGAAGGGTCGGGCAACTGTCAGCTTGAGGCATAGGCAAGTGCAGCAGGGAACAGGCACTTGCACAGCAACATCAGCAGGTTATCAACAAGCAGGTAGCAGCAACTGCTTGAGGCAGTGAGCTGTGCCATAGCAGCAGCGAGCAGTAGCAATTACATAAAGAATCAGCAGCAGCAACTACACAAACAGCAAGCATAGCAGCAGCATTTGTGAGCTCCAGCAGTAGCAGTGCACAACAATAGCTGCAGCAGCAGCTACATCAGCAGCAGTATTTGCACAAGCTAGCAGCAGCAATCTCCAGTAGCAGCAACAACTGCATGTATCAGCAGCTTGTTAAGGTTTGGTTAGCTTGTTAGTTAACTAGTTAGATAGTTATCTAGTTATTAGTTATCTAATTAAGTTACTAGTTAGTAGATATATATACATATGTACATTTTGATATCTAGTGGCTAGTGATTACTTGGTAATATGTATGTTGGTATGTATATATGCATATATGTATTAATAGTTAGTGGTTAGTATAGTAGTTGTGTACTAGTAAATGCATATTAGTATATAGCTAGTAGTTTGTATTAGATAAATACATATTAGTCTATAGTTTAGAGATTGGGTAGCTAATATATACTAAGAGCACATTTACTTTGAGATACCAAGGTAAATGTCAAGGTATCGGGTCAATACTCAAGGTATTGCATTTGAGTATCAAGAAGGGGGTGTAGTGGTGCGATACCGCGTTGGTTCAAAGCCAATATATCCACTTAGCATTTGTAATTAGGAATAGTATATATAATATTGATTGAATATGCATATTGTGATATTTTATATCTATTAGTTCCGTATCTTGTGATTTGGTATCATATTGACTTTCTAGTATCCTAGTTAGCTAGTGTGGTCTAGTTACATAGTGTATGGACCCAATATTTTAGAAATAGACTCATACAACCTAGAATTAGGTAGTTTGACCAAGTTTGACCAGTTTAACTTAGAGTTGACCTAGTTTGACTATTTTAACTTAGAATTGGCTCTTTGACCTAGATGTTGACTAGTTTAATTTATTTTTATTCCGACACCATGTATTGATGTAATATTCCATATTTAGGTCTTCGAGGCACTATACCAGACGTCTGTGATACTGTTCACCGGATTTCAGGTGAGTACATTCTCTGATAGTTTCTCATTTATGATATCCTCTATGTCTCTTGTATCTAGTGCAGATATCCTTGATTTCTTGACACGATGGTTACACGGATTGGTATATCCAGATCTCGTTATGCGATGTTATTTCTTGGTATGTATGGTGTATCTTGTGCAAGCCTTGTATTCTTGTTCTTCTTGTACATGTACATACACTGATTCTTGGGGTGACTTGCTACCTTCCTCGTGAATTTTGTGTCATAACATACCATGGTTGGATCCACTATACCAGTCGGGGGCAGGGAGTATTTAGTGTAGATATGTGATCATACCTCCTTGTGCATGTCTTATTCTTTGTGAGTGTTGGTCATACACCGCACGTATGATTAACCAGGCCATTTATCCTTGTGCAAGTTCCTTGTGCAAGTTCCCAAGCCGATCACATGTTAAATCTATTACTTAATCACTTAGTCATTATTATTCTCGTTCATTGCCATATTGTTCAATCTTGTATTTATTTCATTATTTACTTTATTGTATATCTCTTGTATCTATGTTGTATCTTGTATATTTTATATCTATTTACTGTTACATAGTTTATATCATTTATTAGAACTACTATTAGAGATGTACTCTGCTCCTTTTCTGACTGGATATATTTTTCTCAAATGATATTGAGGAGTGGTACCCCACTCACTATGAACCTCAGGATGTTATGGGCTTAGCGCCAGAGACCTTGGCTCAGGAGGGATTCATCCCGACTGAGACAGATGACCCAGGACTTGTAGCATCTTAGTTATTCCTTTTGTACAGGATTTGTCTCCAGCTTACTTTAGTATTTCTCTGACTCATTTGATATTATTTGTCTAGTGAGTTGTATTGTGACTTCTATTCTTTTATCATATACGTGCTTGTTCCATCTATACATCTATGATTGAGTATATTCAAATTATGATAGTGGCATTGTTATGTCTTGATTATAGATAGATAGTTTTTCCAAATAATATTCTACCGCCGATGCTGTGGCATAGGCTGGGCGTTGTTCCCGAATTGCATCCCTACACCGGGTGCGGGTTGTGACACTTGTATATAAAAGAAAGTGAGCCATAACTTAAACAAAATTGGAATATCAGAACTCTACTAGAGTTCGGACCAAACTCGACCCGAGATCGGATGGCGTCGGTTCTCTTTTAAGTTGTGGGCCCCACTCTCTTTTATATATACACACCATCTTCTTTCCAATCGGTTCTAAAACCTTCCAGCGGCTGAATACCTCCATAAACTCTAGCTTTCTCAATCCCTAACCCCCTTGGATCTCCCTCCTCATGTGGTTTCAGGAGCTAAAAATTTGGATTTTGGTTTCTTTCGTCATTCTTTACCACTGTTCATCATTTGATTCAAGGTATAACTCCTATTTTCCTCCAATCAATTATTTTCATGGCTTCTAAATTATTTAAGAAGTAGAGAAAAGTAGGAGAAGCCTCATCTTCCAATCCGGACGATGTTTCTCAATATCTGTTTAGCCCAGCCTTAAAATATGACAAAAAATTTAATGGATTAATTTTTGCATCATTAGATCAATCCTTTGAATGGTTTAACAACTTTGTCGACCGTACCGTCTTTCCTGGCAGTCCCATCAATTTTTCTGTGTTTCCTAATTATTTGGAAACTTTACGCGCGATAGGATTGGAAGACTTAGTGACTACTAGATTTCCAATATTTCTCAATGTTGTTCGCATATTTTACTTCAATATGTCCTCAGTTGATGACTCTATTAAATCTCGTATTGCCGGTTTAGATATTGAATTTAATGTTAAAAACTTAGGGTAGATTCTTCACATTACCAACGAAGTAGAACCCTTAGTACATATCATATCTTTTAAATTCACTGATGGCACGACTCTAGACTCATTTAAGGACTATATTTGTTTACCTAACCCCCATCCTCAGGGTCAACTTAATTCCAAATACTTGAATATATGGTTCTATGACTTACATCGTATATCTTTTCAACCATTCTACCTAAACATGCCTCCACTGATGAGATTACCAACCTAGAGCTTTGTGCTATGTATCACATCCACTTTGGAATTAAATTTAGCTTTCCAAAGACTAAGATTATGATGATGATCCGTTCCCGCAAAAATAAACGTAACCATGTGTACACTATGTATCTGCCTATTATGTTTGAGCATTTCCAAAACTCTCTTGAGGATTGCACCTATCTTGCCGAGCCAGCTTACCTCTTTATTGCTCGAAGTTCAGACCCTATTTCTCAAGCTGCACTACCTCTTCCTCCTCTACCTGCTGCTGACATACCTCACCCTGACCCTACTACTGCTCCTGAGCCACCTGCCTCCTTGGACGAGCTTCGAACTTTGATGCGAGATCACATCAAAGTTCAGAATGAGCGTCACATACTAACGCTTGAGCGTAATGCTTTTGAGGATGACTGTCACCGACAGACAGACTATCGGACCACTATTGGTTTTCAAGCAATGTCCAACTCCATGGAGGACATGTAGTACTCATTCTCTCAGATCCTTGGTGGACCCTATTCTATGGTTCGTGATCCTTCATGAGACGGATACCGGGTTGTTGACCCATATGTTCAGCCTTACTTGGATTCAGCTATTGCCTACTATGATCCCATCCGTTCTGCTGAGACTAGAGACCCGATGATTGGAGATGACGAGTGATGAAGATCCCTATGATATCCTACACTTATATTAGCACCTTGGATTGCCCTAGTTTATTATTTTTTGCACTTTCAGTTATACTTATGTAGTACTTTTCAGACTTATGTAGTTTTGAGACTCTAGTTTATGTCTAAAACTGCTTCTACAATGGTTAAATGCTTCTACTACTTATACTTCTGTAATTGTGAAATACAGTTTAAATGCTTATTTGGTTCTTATTTAATAAATTATGAGATATCTATGTTACTTCACTGTTGTTTTCTTTTTGTCTTGACATCTATGCTATAATTGCGGAAAGATTTCCTAATTTTGATCATATGAGCACGGGGGAGTAGTAGTAGTACTGATATCAAATTAAACTTTCAACAAATGAAGAAGAAGCACCATTCAGATTTTGATTTTTTCTCTGCTATATTAGTCCGAGTTTGTCAATTATAAAAATGGGGGAGATTATTGGCCCATTAGTCGTGGTTAAACCTTATTTTGATAATCCTCTAAACTTGGACTTGATATAACCTATGAGGACCGACGATACAAGATGTGATGCTGCTACAGCTACATGTTTCAGGGAATATGATGGAACTTAATTTTCAGTATCAAGTCAATATAATTTTTCTACTTATTGAGTATAGAAAAATATGTAAATCAAGTAACACTTGGTAATTAGAGGCTACCTATAATATTTTATAAACCCAGATTATTTTTTAGCCAAAATATTTTAAGTTTTGAAAATAGCCCAACCTATTTTTCTAAACCAAAGTTAGCCTACACCAACCTAAACCAACCCAAACCCATTCTGTAGAAAAATGAACTCGGTGCGAGTTCACTGTGAGTTCGACCCGAACTCAGTTCCCAGACCCAGAAAACTCTTACAACTAATTCTTCCTATAGATTCAGCTCCAACGTTTAAATATCTGAACATTTGGCATCCGAATTCGCCCCAAATTCAGTTTGCAAAAGCACTATACATAGAGAAGGAATTTACCATTCTTATTCACTCAATTCACTTTCTTATCTCTTTTCTATTACTTCGGTGCAAGAGATTTTTAATTTCCAATCCTAAGCTATTTATAACTCCTAAGGCTTGAGTTCTAGTGCGTTCTTGGTTAGATGTTTACAAGAGTTATAAAAAGGACGTTGTCGAGAAGTTCAAACAATTCGAGAAGTATTTGAGCCCTTCAGATCAGAGGTCGTGTCTGTACGAAGTTGCAATCTTTCGGATCAAAACTTGTGTTTCACTGGATAGTGAATTTCAACTTTGAGCTAGAGTTCTCGGGACTGGACTAGTCCTCTCAGAGAAAAACTAGAATACATCGTTATGTTTGCGACTGCTGATCTCTCTCTCTATTTACTAACTGTCATTTTATATCTTGATTGTTAGCTAACTGTGTTATTTTTTATTTGTGTAATTTTTATTCCGCTGTGTATACATGCACTCTATTTACTCCCCTTTAGAGTTGCTTAATTGATCCTACATTCATATGGTTCCTCATCCCAAGGAAGTCTTAAGACATCATGTATCTCATGCAATGCGAGTCAAATTTCGCCACCAGGTGTGAGAAAAGTTCTGGTACGACAGTTATACATCTCAACCAAGGCGATAAATAGATGATGGTTTGTCTCAAATCCGTAGCATGTGCCCCTTAGAGCATAATATAAATATGTTTCTTTGAGGGTCTTTTCATACTTTTTCAGTATCCACTTTTAAATTACTGTATGAGACGGAGTAGTAGGCTCAGCTGACCAAACACAGATTCCTAGTTGGATATGACCCCTTTCTTGGAAGCTGATTGAAGATGGTGTCTGCAGCATAATAATTGAGATTCATCCCCAATTGCTTTGCAATGACACTGAGTATCAGTCCTCGTAGAGAGTAGGAAGATGACTCTTTGAAAGTAAAAATTTCCTTGTTAATTTTGGTCCCGGGTCGGATCTGGCCAATCAGAGCTCTCACCTGATCCGGGGTCAAGTTCCAATCCATTCTCCTTTGAGCATCACTAATTTAAAATCGAACAGTGGTAAGTGACATTCCATTAAAGGAATGTATATATTTATTTCGCAAGATGTGAAGAACCAGTCTTATTTTTTATTCATCATCTCAGGAGCTTGGGTGGTTAGCGCATCTCCAAATAAGAAGATTGGCTTCTTGAAAGAATCACTTCCTTTGGCATGAATCTTCCTAGAGTTCATCTAACACAACATAAAGACCTCGGTTTGATCAGCTATCAGCTTAAGTCATTTTACGGGTTGATCCCAGTCCATCTGGGCCTTGACGGTAGCCACTATGTTGTCAAAGTTGATACCCAGTATAGCCTGAGCCTGTCCAAGATGTATCTCACCAGAGGGGGCTGCAACTAAAGGCACTGCAAATAATAAATAAAAATGATTAGAAGTGGTTCTTGATCAAACATTTCTTAAAAGAGAAATTTTAAGTATTATACGCGTAGACAAAAAGCCTTATGTGGAACAGACCAACATTTCTTCCTGGGGTGAACTATATGCCTATGCGCCAAGCAGCTCAGCCACAGAGACAAATGTCTAGGACTTATGCGCCTATCAACACATGTTAATTACATAAACTTTTTGACGCATTGACATAGTATCGCATATGACATCCACATCCATGCACCTAACAGAGAGTATTGGCTATCGACACATATCCATGTCAAAGCATTGTAGCAAATGACTATGCGCGTCATTAGTAGAGTTTTGTTTACGCATGTTCTAGATAATTTTTCATTCATGCGGCAGAACCATGTAAAGTGTTTGATCTTCTCATGTTCTAGATGATTTCTCATCCATGTAACGATCGTGCAAGATTGTGTTTCTTCTCCAAAGAGAAAACTATATACTCGATCGGTTGTTGAACGTCATCATGGAACATTGGTACTTTTGTATGAACTTTAACGCCAACTTCTTTGCCCTTAGCGGCCTTATTCTCGATTGAAGAGGAGGATTTGGGAGTCATGGCATAGAGAGGTGAGAATGAAGGTTCGAAGAGATAAAATAGTAAAAGCAAAAGTAAAGCTTTCTTTCTCCTTTTATGTGCTATTTATAGGCATAAGACTATGCGTCATCAACGGCCACATGCTCCATTAATGGCGATGAATTACACAATCGTTGCATACACATTAAAGGGAATATCAATTTTGGTAAACATGCGACAAAACAGACGTCTCAAATCTCGCGCAAATACGGCTGCGACGCTTTTGAAAGATTATGTCGTTCCAAGAATTGAGAAAAATTTATTTAATTGCACGAAGATCAAGGAAAAATTTGACAGCCTGGAAACAGAAGTCCATGCATCTATATGCCATACGGTACACGAAGCCATCGATATGCGGCCAAAGCTCTATCCCCGAAGGAGAAATTGGCATCCATGCTTTGTTCAATGTATGCCAAAAACTTGTTCAAGTTTTGAAACTTTGAAGGGGGTCTTGTAGAAGCATGAAAAAATTCAAGTCCATGTGCCCAAGTAGCTATGCGCGAGAAAATCAAACCAGTCAAACTCCCCAAAATTTAGAAAGGTCGCATACACCTAAGTGTTCAAATACTATGCGGCATGAATCTCATCCGACATTCAACCAAAATTAATAAAGACTTCATCAATGCGGCACAAGCAGTGACCCTGGGATCATGCGAAAAAGATAACTATGTGGTGAATACCTCAGCTAGACACGTCGTTCTGACACAATATTAATTGCTCTGATCACTTCCTCATTTATGCAGAAGACGGTTACACAACAGACATCAGCTCTTACGTTAGCATAATAATTACTTTTGTCAGTTATAACTGTGCGATGCCACGTATCTTCATACGATTGTGTTCCCATCCGGCTAGCACCTGTGCGACAAATTTTTTCCAGTTCCATTCCTCAACAAAGCAAGGACTATACGGCAGAAATGAATATACGATGAGCCATGTTATGCCACAACAACTCTTCATTTTATTATACAGCTTGCAGTGGACGTTATGAAGATGAAGAGACAACTATGCGCATTAAATACATTAATGGCGCATACATCATGTAAGCCCCTTCAAAAAATTTCTTTTAAATTTTAGATTTCGTATCCATTTAAATTTTCTTCATTATTATTATGGTTATTATTTAAATTATTATTATCTTATATAAATATTTGTCTCAAAATGATTCTAACTTATAGCTAACTAACTATGGATCATTTGCTTATTTTAGTATTTAATTATAATAGTTTAGTATGGTAAAAACCAAAAACAAAGTAATGAACCCATGAACCCAACACCCTTTCTTCCTCGATTTAAATTTTAAATCTCCTCCATAAATTCCAATCAAATCTCCAAAAATAGAAAGCTTTCAATCCTTAAATAAACCTAGTAATTTATTATCCTATACTAGAAAACCCTCTTCCCTCTCACATAATCCTATATGGTAATCCCATTACCCCAAACCAAATATTTCCTTATTAAAAAAATATTAATTCATATCAAATCTCCTCAATTACTTTCAAATGATTCAAATACCTTCTTAATATTACCTTCAGAAATTCTTATTATCCTTAAATCAATTTCTTGTGGGATTTTTAAATAATTCTAATAACTCTCCATTCAAATTTTAAAAATAATTCTAATATTCTAATTTAACTCTTTTTATTTTTAGTCCAATTTAAATTTAATCTCTTTCTATTATAATCAATGTAAATTGATTTGCCTTTCAATGGTACATCAAATTAGCTATTAAATACTTTTTTTAATTAAGCCCATCCTTAAAACAAGTGCACAACTCTTCAAAATTCAAAATCTATTATAAACAACACCTACACTCGATCATGATTTAATTTTATTCAATATCCAACTCAAGTATACAAATTCCTATCATGAAAGCCCCTATCCATCCATCAATAATATAACATTCATTCAACCAATGATTAGTAATTAATCCAATTGAATGCATTCACCATTCACACACACTTGAATGTGTCATTCATTATTTTATTTTATTTTATTTTGTATAGAAGCTTCTCTTCCATTATTTTCTTTATTCATCCACATCTTAATTCTCCATCGCTCCATTATTTACTTACTAAAACTAGCCTCATCAATACCATTCTATCTAGGTGAATATGAACCCTTTTATTTTAAAATCTCTATACTATTAAATTATAGGAATTATTTTTTTCTATCTAAATAAATTCATATGGTTATCATTTTTATCCAGGAACAAAATCATACAAATCTTATTAATTTTCTACAACTAATTTTTGCAACACCTCTCCATACTTCCTACGTATAACCTGTATAAATAAACTCCTCCATGATTTGGGTAGATAATGAAACAATTCTATTTTTCATATATATATACCTAAACTAATCACCCTCCCTTCATCAACATTATCTCTCACCTTCTTCATTCTTCTTCTTCTTTTCTTCTCCTCCTTCAATTCTTTCCTTTTACTTTCTTAATGCATCTCTTCACCATTTTATCTAAACTCTACACCACCACTATCATCCGTGGATGTTTCTTCATTACAATAAATTTTTTTTAGCACCACCATGCACGGAGCTGCCGTGTCCGAGATGAGTTCATGGTCATCTCATCGCGCGAATCCTATAACCAGACCCTGCTTTTAGTCGTACTCGACGACCTTGTGAGTTGCCGTAGTTCAACATCATTCCCTACGAGTCCATTGCCCCCGACCGTTGAGCACCGCGTGCATGTGTGCAATAAACTTCCTACCATTGACAAGACTTGACCTCACTGAGTGCGTGCATGCGAGTGCTACAAGCAAAACCAAGGCTCAAGCAAAACCAAGGCTCAAGTATCGTGGTCGTCGAGCACCATATCCATGACCGCGATGTCTAATTCCTTACAAGATGATGTTTTAATAGAAGTTTGCTGCCAGATCTAAGTTAAGAAGCAGATCCCATTATGACCATCTCTCGTGCATGATTCATACACTTTAATATAATGTAAGTTAGATAATTTTTTTGGTTAAGTACCTCTATGAATTAAATATTACAACCTATGCATAAAATAATAATTGGACTAGCACCCCTATTTTATCTTTTTTTTTTTACTATACATCTATAATAATGTATATATGAAGTTGACATTTCTGTGTTCAGAGACATTTAATATATGTACATAGGTAGGTGATGTTATATAATATATGTTATACATAAATTGCTAAGTAAATATATTTATATTCCACCTATCTGTGTATATATTTTTATTTTATATGTATGTTAAGTAAATATTATATATATTTATACCTATATTAAGATGACTTTATATATGTGTATACGAATATGTTATATGCTAAGTACAAACATATTTATATATTTGTTTCATATATAAATAGTTGTTAGACAATTATATATATTAAAAACATATTTTTGTTTCTTATATACTTTGAACATATGATTCTATAAGTAAGTATGACAGATGTAAGGTTTATTCTATACCAATATTTATGGGTGTTACGTAAGTGTGTGTGTGTGTGTGTATATATATATATATATATATATATATATATATATATATATATATATATATATATATATATATATATATATATATATATATATATATATATATATATATATATAAATATATATATATATATATATATAAATAAATATAAAATAGTAATAAGTTTTCTAAAAGTGTGTATTCCATAAATAAGATCTTTCCATAGTAAAATCCTAATACAAAATTAGAAACTATTTTTATTGAATAAAACTTAATAAGAACTTTATTCGTATGAATTTATGTTTATATTTAAAATACCCCTATTTTTTGGTGTATATATATATATATATATATATATATATATATATATATATATATATGTGTGTGTGTGTGGGGGGGGGGGTGTTGTTTGACTTCTGGTTGTCTGATTTGAGGTTGATAGATTTTTTGAGAACTGTAGCAGCAATAGCTTATGCCTAGGCTTGGATATGACTTTCGATACTTGCAGTCTCAGCTCAATTTTGGATGAACCTCAGACAAGTGTACCTTGCCTATATGATTTACTGTATTTATATGTATATTTTTTTACCAGTCATTTACTTTGGATATACTTCTACATATTTCACATATTCCTTACTTGTTTGGTTACATGATTATTCCTCCTAACATATATGTATGATACACTGATCCACATTGCTTGACATGCTAGGCGGCCCGTTTATGATCCCTGATGTTTACTTGATGATGGACTTGTATGTATACATGTCTCACTGTAGTTATCACCTGTTCGAGTCTGACTGGTCATGTCCATAAATTTTTTAGTGGCATTGGTGGGGAGGATAGTGACTAGGCACCAGAGAAGTTTATCCACCCTTTTAGTGGCTTACATGCGGTACACTATATTCTACGCCTGATAGCTAGCATCTTACATATATACATAGAGGGCAGAATCCTTGATACCCCTCACTAGCTACATGTGGGTGTTCTAGTCTGGTGTTAGTTCCTGTACGGAGCACATAGTTGGCATTACCATTATCTTTATTGCTCATGTGCACTAACATTGTCCTCAATTGCATTTTATATTTGGCTGTTTCGATTGATCTTTAGTAGTGACACCTGGACCTCTTGTTTTCTTTCTTAATTTTTATTTATTGTATTTTATTTGGCATATATTTTTCTATATCTTATTACGTCCCTGTGAGGATGTGTTTTCTTGCCAGGTTATTGCTGAGTTCTGACATAGGATTGGGGTCTTCTTCAGAATTTAAAGTATCACTAATAACGCCTTCTAATTTTCTCTTTCATAGTTTGTTTCTATTCTTATTTCACAATATATAACTAGCGTTTTGGATGTTATTTATGGATTTATGGATACATTATCTGATTAGGACAACTTAGACATATTTGAATCGAATAAGAGTCTGGTCGAATGTGTAGCTGGCCATTGCTATGTAGCCTAGTCCCGCACATTTTAGGATTGGGGCATGACATGGTTTTTGTGGTGGCCCATGCAGGTCTTATCTTCTTAAAATGTATGAAGTTATATTAGTACTTAGGTAGATGTACTACTACTACTACGAGTCTGTGACTAAAAGACGAATTAAATATTTGATGATACATCAAAAACTAGGAATATAGGCTTCTCTAGGATCCTTAGAGGATGATTGCTCTCGTATTAATCCAACATGAATGCTTCTGTACTTTGACAAAAAACTTTGTTATTGACTTTTGATTATCTCATATTGTTTATTTACTCGAGTTGTTTTGGAAAATATCTCATGGATTTAGTTTAGGGCGGGTTCAAGAAACTATATTTCATTCTTGTATTACGGAATCAGGATCTTTTGTCGCTAGAGTCATACTGGCAAGGTAGAACTTCAGAAAATGGGATCATAGATATTTATGTTTCTCAAATTTTTCCTAAACTATATTATATGCATCTTGATTGACTCTTCTACCTTATTTCATAAAAGTTATTTTGGAAACATCTCATGATTTACCCAAAAATAAGTTCAAGAACCTGTATTATCTAGCATGGCTGTGGTGTACTGCTGTCATCCGTAATATTATAAACATGGAAGTTATTAGCAGTCAGATGCACCCTGGCGTGGCAGTAACTTCGTGTGACATGATAACATAGGTATATGGTTCTCAGGTTTTGTTTAGACTACGTCCTATGCATCTTGGTTGGCTCAATTATCGTTATTAGAAAAATTATTATTATTTTCTTCCTACCTTGCTTGACCCTAACTTTGTTTAATATGGACATGGATTTCTCGACCTACCTTAGGTCTCTACTACCTCTTAATCTTTAGAGACTGGACTAGATAACTCCCTTAGACGTGCTACTTAATTATATCAGAAAAAGTTGTTGGGTGATTATGATATTAGGATAGATAGGGGATAGTTGGGGGCATGCTGCCTTTTAAATATTGTATGAGTAGAACTTCTAGTTAAGTATGACAGATCGATTATGTTTGATTATAGACTTTCGAGGTTGATGACAATTAAATGGGATTAGAGGGCTTCAAGGTTGATAGGATAGTTAAGAACGTATCACCTATAATTAAATGTTGAAACGAGAGTTTTATTGGAGCTTTACAGATAGTAGCTACTTGCAATCAAGTTTAAAAAGGATGATTGTTGGCTAAATGACTAGGCTGAATAGACCCTATGGATAGATTGCAAGATCTGATGGTTTGAATGGCCATGATGCTTGATAACTAAAAGTGAGGCCTTCAGTTTATAACAGATATACTTGACTGATGGGGTTGACAATGATAAATACAAATAATTAGGCTTAGATTAGTAAACTATCATATAAGACAGAGTAATAGGAGATTGATTGTTATATATAAGGTAAGGGTGAGTAATGTTCATAAAGGTTATATATTGTTCTAGAATAGATATATTAAACTTCCTATATTAGATTGTGGAGTCTATTATGGTTACTCATGTACAGAGGGGTGGGGAGTATACCGGAGGTGGATTTATCGTGAGAAACCCCAAGTTCAAGATAAGGTAAAATAACTAATGATAAGTAAAGTTTCATAAGAGCTATTAATTCTGGAGAGTGTACTAAATAATAAATAAATATTAAATTTTATCTCTGATGATCGAGGGTTGTTTGGAAAAACTATACTTTGATGCTAAAGGTACTAAAATATAAATGAGGACGGCCGGTAGTTGAAATTAAGATTTAAAACCCTTGTGGAGTATGAGGGCTTAGAGAAGCGATAATGAAGGATAAGAAATGATGATCTCATAAATCAAAAAAGAAAATTTGTGACTCAAGTGATAGAGCATATAGCAATCGAGGCCTGCGTGGGATCACATTCTAACAGTCATCGAAGTTTTGAGGGTTGATCATAGATAGGGATGAAGATTACGTACTACTTGGTTATGCATATATTCGAAGAGTAAAATGTAGGCTTGAACTATAGACTGAATTACCTATGAGTTGCTAAAAATAAGTTTTGTAATAAAGCGTATACTTGAAAGTCTTGAACAAAGCCTAAATTATAGGTGTTATCTGGTGTCTAGTTAGACGAGATTGTTTCAAGTTATATGCGCTAAAGATTTGGCGTCTTAAAGAATGGAATCCCATAAGGACGAGAGAAGACGAATTAGATCTCATAGAATACGGGGACTACATGTTGTGTTTGTGGTTAAGGGATGTTTTAATCACGAGACAAGAAATTAAATTTTTTAATAAATGTTTGGTGAAAAGTTGATCAAAGATTTGATCGTATGATACTAGGTAAGGAAACGGGTGTCACTTCCCGTTCCCGACGTATATTTTGTGCGTATTTTGCTTGCTGTCTTGACCGCCAGGTGATCCAGACCCGACTCGTATTCTTTGATTGAGTAGGGTTCATAGATTTAATTGTGTGGCTAGGATTGATCAAGACTTGATCGGATGGCTAACATTGAACCCCTAACCCTATATATTCTTCTTCTTTCTCTTTGCTCATTTATTCACTCTATTTCATTCTTCTTCATAGGCAAGTACATATTGCTTTCACGAAGAAACATAGATCATGCATATTTTGGTTTTATTGTTTGTTTTATATTATTAGTCTATCACGTTATGTTCCTTTACATCTTTAGAACTTGGTAATTTTAGTTTTGATAACTAGAATGAGTTGATCTAAGTTTTTTAACTATGTGTTTTATTTGATATTTCTTAGGGAATGACCTCCTCAAATTTAGTATTTTTGAAAATAATTTGGTTCATATTGTAGAGGATTAGATTAACTTGACTTTGGCTTTGGTTTTATTTGATTTGGAGTTTTAACATGTATTTATGAGTTTGAGAATTTTTGTATGCCAACCATAGGTGCTGACTAGAGAAGAAGAACAGTATCTGCGAAAAGTGTGCATGAGAACTTTCCCTCGCATGAAATACGTGTATCCCTTATCTTGGCGCACTTTTGTGTAGAACCCTCAGGCGTACTTTTGTACAACGTCCTCACTTCTTGCAATAATACGCCAGGGGCTCTTTTAGTATTCCCTGTGTGCACTTTTAAAAGAGAACTCTTAGGCGTACCTTGGATGCATACTTTTTCAGAGATTTTCCATCTCCAAGGAAAGCGTGCCTAAGCTTTCGGTTGGGATATATATCTGGTTCTTGTGCTTTTCTTGGTTAATAAGGTTTGACTTTTGGGCTTCTCGATTTTTGTGTTTTCGATTTGCGTGTTCTCGGTTTGCGTGTTCTCGATTATGTTGTTCTCGACTATTGTGCAATTCTTGGTTTTCGTGTTTTGTCTTTTAGCTTATTTTTATCCTGCCCATGTACTTTATTTGTATGCCAATAACCTCTAGCTCGCGTATTTTTCAAAGGTGCTCTCACTTATTTTCTTGTTTTATGATTTAACGTTTGACTCATCTTGTGTTTGTGCACGTACTCTTCCAAGGGGCATACCCTTCCATAAAATATGTGGCTTGCTCTTATTTTTCTGGCCGATTGTGTACGGCCCTTACTTGGTTAGTTTATGTGCATATTTATCCTAGGTGTATATCTTGTTGAATTGTTAGGGCTCGTGTTTCGTACTAATTATTTTAAATGCTTTCCTTGACTGTAGTAAGTTGTGAATGACCAATGATCTTGATGATTAGAATGATAATATTTTATGAACAAGTGACCAGTACCGGAGATACATTGATAAAATATCCAGTACAACTAGGCCGTATGATAATTGGCCATCATAGCATTCATTATCTGCCTAACATGATTTACATTATTACAAGAGATCAAGGACCTGATTGAGCCTACTATGTGTACCTGACCTGACTACTTGTATCCGTGCTAATACACCTGAATGCACCGAGAGTGCTGCCTGATTTACTAGTGGGCCTACGTGCCACTTCATCCTGCTATGTGTTATGTGCTATATGTTATATGCTATGAGATTTGCTTTCTTTACACGTATTTGGTAGTTGGAGAGTAACCTTACCATGGCTAGGAGATTATTAATTAGTTGCATCATGCTTGGCTGAATATGGATTGAGCTCTTGAGTAATAATATGGATTCGTACCTAGCCTGCTCGTAAGAAGTACGACATTTAGGAGGAATAATCATGTGGCCACGGCATGAGATTCCACTTAACATTAGGGTTAACTAGACAACTAAAAACTTGTAGAGCATGGGGAGGGAACGGTATCTCGATAGAGTGCATGACAGCCACCTCTTGAATATTTGTTCGGCCGTACTAGATTGGCCACCACAGATATTGTATATCATCCGTACTAGTGGAGTGTAGTATCTAATTTTATTTTTTCCGAGCCAACATCTCCTTATAGGAGTTCTGGAACTACCACTGAACTGATTAACACGGTGACCCTACGGGGACTGGTGCATTCCTATGCACTACGTGTAATTATTGGCTCGACTAGCCTCGCTCGATCATAGCACGATATAAGGATTCCTATATTACGCATTATTACTGGATAACCCAGACTTCACCTAGCAAGCCATAGAATTGCATGGTTAATAATATAAAAACTTGTTTGTGTATTGTATCTTCTGCTAGAAGTTAGCGTCGTGGACTATCATGGTGTGGTGGTTCAACCCTTTTCCTTGTTTGGTTTTGGGGTTGGACAATTGTGCTACAATAGGCTATGAACCAAAAATATGACACAGAGACGTTGGCTTGACCGTAATCAGGGGACATACTTAATCTCGGCGTGATATGGTACTTTTTTTCTTTTTTAGTGTAGGAGTGTCGTATTGTCTCGATGATAGGGCATGCGCCAATGATTGCATTATATGCTAGATCTGAATTTTTGTTTCTTCATTCTTTCTTCCTTGTGGTACTTGTTACTTGGGGTCTAACCCTACTAGTTTTAAATGACCAAATTTAGAGCCAGAGCCCGAGGATCCAGCCCATCTTTCCTTCACAAATGGTGCACACCAGACAAATGGCCGGTGAGGGACAAGAGTGGATTTTATTCTTTCACACTTATATTGTACATTCATATTTTTGGGTGTTTAGACACCAACATTTGTTAGCTGGAAAGTCTGGACATTAGTTCCTAATATGACTGTAATTAATCAGACTACATCTGACCTACTATCATGTACACTTTTGATACTCTGCTAGCCTAACATTTTGCATGGCTAGAGTCTAGAACATTTTGATAGAGCATTTGGTGTCACGCCCCGATTTTGTTAAATCGATAATCGTACCCCGAGCGTGATGCCGTGCACACGTAAGGTGCGTGTGCACAAGGCCTAGGCATAATGCTATACTTTTTAGAACACATGCAACAGAGTACGCAAATAAGATAACACACATTGAGGCATAGAATTTTTTTTAATTGATAATGAACATCTGTTTACAGAATCTGGACCCAAAAGTGATAAGGATGCCACACAGGCTTACAACTTGGATACAAAATGAGATAGCCGTTCCATACATCACATCCTTTACTAAAACTTCAAAATATATAGATACTTGCTGGCGAAGCTATCGCCTTGCCTCAGAGCTGCATAAAAGGGTTACATGGGCTCCAGGTGCTTTGTACAAGTTCTAAAATTCACGAACGGGGGTACGTCGAGTACTGTACTGGTTGGGGAAAGAAAGCTTCAGCTCCTAACCGCGTCGCTTGGGCTCGGAGAACCTGCTGCAACGAGGGTCAGTACTTTGAAAAGTACCGGTGAGGGTGAGCTAACCCAACTAACCAAATCCAAAGTTTGTTTATAAGATTGTGGTCTTCAAATCTTGCCTTAGTTCATTTTACAAGCAAGCATTGAGTATGCAGCTTTACAAAAATAAATATACCACCGTTTCGTGACTTTTGCCTTCCCGTCTTAACTGCCTGCAAAATACTTACCATGTCCTTCCCTGCCACGAAGACATCATTAGCTTGAGCAAACAATGCAAAAATATATATTGGGTCATGGCACATCATTGCCACCGTAGACAATGCTACAGTAAGATGGTGACCCTTACAGCACGGGTAGCAAGCCCCGCTACAAGGCCCCGCATTACCCGTGGTAGGCTTGCTAGCGTAGCTATCTGAGTTCCACCCGGAACGAATCGGCCCCAATGCGCCGGGCACCGTTCGCAGGAATTAAACCTTGTGCACAAGTTATCCGACCGAACCATGCATTGACACTAAGTTAATAAATAAAGCATTTCAAGCCAACATAATTTACATATCTACTTTAGCACAGTGCAGTTGGCATAGTCTACCTGTCCAAGTGATCGTATTCCAATTATTTGCATGATACATTTGTCCAGTTATATAGAATAAGTTCTAACTATAACTGAAACATGAATATATAAATGCATAACGAACAAGCACGCATCAATGTAGTTGTTGAGAATTCTAGGTGATAAGCATTATAAGTGTTTGAAGTCTATCTCTTCTTTCATTTGATTCAATTTTATTCTTTATTTTGGTATTGTTGGAGCAGGATGCACATATGAGTCAATTTATTAAGAAGGAAGACTTGGAAGAAGGGCGCTAATTGAAGTAAAGCCACTCACAAGTTGGTGAACTAGGAAAGAAAAAATGGGAGATCTTCAAGACTCCGCTTGTGCGTCGCCTACCCGATCACCTGCACGCACCAACAGATGATCAATATCTCCTGCTTCAGTCTCCAAAGGTTCGATACGAAATATGAAATCCTAAGAACGAAGGCAATAAAATCCATCAAACCGTTCAAGAAAATACAAGTCATAAAACCAACAAGAAAGCAACCAAGCTGCATCAAAAATGGACAAGGAAACCAGCAACGAAAAGGCCCCTCTCGACTCTGCCGTCGAGTCCTTTCTTGAAGCACGATCCGTTGAATTTGGGACCTGATTCCGAAAAAACTAATCCATAACAAGGAAATAATCCTGATTCAATCTATCCCGATCGAATAATACTAAGTATTTCTTAGTCGCGCTCCCCGAATAGGGAAAACGGGGTACTACATCATAACTATCTAATAAAATTTTTTGTCCTCGAAACATAGGAATAGAACATACCCTTAAGGAAAAATGAGGGAAACTTTTTCCTCATGTCTGATTCGAGTTTCCAGGTCGATTCTTCGACCGAGTGGTTTCGCCAAAGAACGCGCACTAGCGAGACTGCCCAATTCCGTAACTGCTTTTCCTTACGATCCAAGATCTGAACCGGCTCTTCGACGTATGATAAGTCCGCTTGCAGATCCGGCTGTCCGAAGTCTACCACGTGGTTCGGGTCATGCACGTACTTTCTAAGCTGTGACACATAAAAAATATTATGCACTTCTGACAGGGCTGGTGGCAATGCAATTTGAAAGGCAACTGAAGTGACTCGCTTGAGAATTTTGAACGGGCCAACAATTCTCGGACTTAACTTCCCTTTTACCCCAAACTTTATAACTCCTCGCATGGGCGAGACCTTTAAAAATACGTGGTCACCCTCTTGGAACTCAAGAGGTCAACAACGAATATCGGCATTGCTCTTCTACCGGTTCTGTGCTACCTTTAATTGCTCTCGGTTCAACCAAATTTTTTGGACTGTCTAATCTGTAGCGCCCCGTTCTCCCGATGCGGAGAGCGCGGCTAAGAAACACAAGACGGTATCGTTCGATCGGGATAGATTGAATTAAGAACTCGTCCTCGTTATGGATTTGTTTCTTCGGAATCGATTCCCATATTCAGTGGACTGCGCCCCCGGGATCGGCTTAGCGGCAGAGTCAGGAGGGACCTCTCCGCTGCTATCTTTTATGGCCTCGGTTTTCGATGTCGCTTGTTGCTTTCGTGCTTTGAGTTGGTTTTGGGATTTGCTTGTTTTCCTTGAACGGTTTCGATGGATTTCATTGTTTTCGTTCATTGACTTGCACTTCTATTCCGAGAATGGATAGAGAGGAAGAAGTATTAATCGAGCTATTCGTAATGCAGGTGAACGAAGCTTCCTCCTGCTCTATATAATACTTTCCATTCCAAAGAACGGAGTCGTGAAGTGCCTCCTTCCTTCTCCCTTCAAAAATCCAAGTGAGTGGCTACCAACCCGATTAGCTAGCCCTGCTTCCAGCTTCACTCCTTTGCCCCGATCAAACGATACCAAGTAATAATAAAAGAAACCAAGATAAAAGAGAATAGACTTGGTTCATATGCTTGTCAATAACTTCATGAACGGATACTGAACTGCATGCTTGTTCGTTAGGGAATAAATCATGAATTGTGCTTGTCTTGTACAATTGCTTGTCTTGTACTCTTGTTGCCTCAACTGCAATAACTTGTTACTTGTATCTTGTTCGATCATGGACAACTTGTGCACAGGGAAACGTCTCGCGGACGATGCTGGGGCACTGGCATCGATCCGGTCCGGGCGAGACATATTGTTCTAGTCTCTTGTTCGGCGGAAATGGCTTGCAGCACCTCTTGTACTTACGTTGCAAACCATTCTCGTCAAAGACTACCGTCCCAAATGGCAACCATGCCAGTGATCATCGTGTATATTTAAAACCTGTTGCATACTGACTTTGTGTCTCCGTGGCAGGGAAGGCATGGTAAGTATTGTGCAGGTAATTCAGACGGTCAGGTAAAATCCACCTAACGGTGGCACGTTCATTTCAGTAAATTCAATATGCTGCTTAACTGTAAATGAACTAAGGCAAGATAGAAACCCACAAAATATGCATGCTTCACTAAACAACGTGTTGATTGGTATAGTCAGGCTAGCTCGCCTTCACCAGCATGTTTCGATATGCTGACCCTCGTTGAAACAGGTTCTCCGCACTAAGGCGAACCGAGCGAGGAGCCGAAGTCGTCTTCCCGATCCAGTCCAGCTGTTAGCGCATCTTCACCGCGCCTCGAAGCCTTTTGAAGCCAGAAGCTGCAACTCTTCATACACAAATGCAGCTCCGGGGCAAAGCGATCCTCCAGCCTGGAGGTCTTTATCGTTTGAGTTTATAAAAGGATGTAATGTACAGGACTGCTATCTCATTTTGAGTCAACCCTTTTGTAAGCCGTTCGGCATATTAGCTGACTCGTTCAAGAGTTTGTAATAGATGTTCATTATCAATAAAGAGAACTTTTCTATGTTGCAAATCTGTGTTTCAATTTATCTGCGTACTCTGAATACGTGCTTGCTATGCAAATCATTAAAAAGCCTTGTGCGGGCGCAACTCCAGGCCCGCACGGCGGTCACGACTCGGGGGACGCCTCGGGGCGTGACATAGTGGTATCAGAGCACAGATTCAAAGTTCCTTAGACTTCGTGCTGGAAAAGTTCCTTTAACGATCAAATTCCTGTGCGAACTCTTGAACTCGCTAGGCCAAAATGAGATACGTTCATGCAATAAGTCCATAATACATTATGATCCTAATGTAATTTACCTTCTTTTGAAGGAATGAATCCTGCGCAATCTGCAGCGCAAGTCCCGGACGAAACGCAAGGCCAAGGGAGTAGTTCGGGCACTTCGGGAAGTTCAAGAAGCCAGCGAGCCACGCCAAGCATCGATCCCGTTCAGCAAATATTGCGGATGTTGGGGGAAAACCAACAAAGGGACGAGGCTCGCCATGAACGGGCCGAGAAGCGAGCGGAAGAGAGTCAGCTCAAGTTTCAAGACAATATAGAAGCACGATTCTCAGTCCAACAGAAGCAGGTAGATACCCTGCATCAGATCGTTCAAACTTTGGCTGCCAACCATTCTGCCGCAACAACAACGACTCCGGTGGAGCAGCACGTGTTTGAAGTAGAGACACCGCAAATTCTAAGAGCGAGGGACGTGACTGCCTTCGACTTTGGCCACTTCAAGAAAGTCTGCAACACCCCATTCAACGGGACTGAGGACCCAGTCGTAGCTCTAGATTGGTTGGCCGAACTTGAAGATCACTTCGCTCTGCTAGAGGTCCCCGAAGATAAGCGCATCTCCTGCGCGCAACTACAGCTCCGCCTCAACGCACACGATTGGTGGGACGTGCATCGACGATCTCTCCAATTTGATCACGGAGAGGAGGCGATCTCGTGGACGACTTTTCGTGCCGCGTTCGAAGAGGAGTATGTACCCCCTCCAGTCCAACGTCAAATGGAGAACAAGTTCGTGCAGCTGCGGCAAGGCAGCATGACAGTTAAAGAGTATTCCGCCGAATTCAACCGACTCTCCAAATTCGCTAGGGCCTATTTACCTGATGCAGCGAGTCGAGCTAGAAGGTTTGAAGGTGGACTACGCCCTGTCATCCATTCGCACGTAGCCGTTCCTCAGTATCGGACAATGCGTGAAGTCATGAATCACGCCCTGTCGCTCGAACCACACTATCCTCACGTTCCTACCGGCGCTGTGCATACCTACACTCACAAACGCCAAAGCAACGAGAGAGGAAACAACGCAGCAAAGCGTCAAAACGGCGGCGGTTCACACAAAGCGAACACAATGCCCTACTGTAAATTCTGCAAAAAAGTCGGGGCATTCAATCGACAAATGTCGTATGAAACTTGGGTTATGCCTAGCCTGTGGCGGATCAGACCATTCTGTTCGTACTTGTTCCTTGAGTCATGATCGCCCCCAACGAAACAATCCCTAACGGTAGGTCCTATCTTAAGTTTCGGGACGAAACTTCTAATTGGTTGGGTAGGATGTAGCGCCCCGTTCTCCCGATGCGGAGAGCGCGGCTAAGAAATACAAGACGGTATCGTTCGATCGGGATAGATTGAATTAAGAACTCGTCCTCGTTATGGATTTGTTTCTTCGGAATCGATTCCCATATTCAGTGGACTGCGCCCCCGGGATCGGCTTAGCGGCAGAGTCAGGAGGGACCTCTCCCCTGCTATCTTTTATTGCCTCGGTTTTCGATGTCGCTTGTTGCTTTCGTGCTTTGAGTTGGTTTTGGGATTTGCTTGTTTTCCTTGAACGGTTTCGATGGATTTCATTGTTTTCGTTCATTGACTTGCACTTCTATTCCGAGAATGGATAGAGAGGAAGAAGTATTAATCGAGCTATTCGTAATACAGGTGAACGAAGCTTCCTCCTGCTCTATATAATACTTTCCATTCCAAAGAACGGAGTCGTGAAGCGCCTCCTTCCTTCTCCCTTCCAAAATCCAAGTGAGTGGCTACCAACCCGATTAGCTAGCCCTGCTTCCAGCTTCACTCCTTTGCCCCGATCAAACGATACCAAGTAATAATAAAAGAAACCAAGATAAAAGAGAATAGACTTGGTTCATATGCTTGTCAATAACTTCATGAACGGATACTGAACTGCATGCTTGTTCGTTAGGGAATAAATCATGAATTGTGCTTGTCTTGTACAATTGCTTGTCTTGTACTCTTGTTGCCTCAACTGCAATAACTTGTTACTTGTATCTTGTTCGATCATGGACAACTTGTGCACAGGGAAACGTCTCGCGGACGATGCTGGGGCACTGGCATCGATCCGGTCCGGGCGAGACATATTGTTCTAGTCTCTTGTTCGGCGGAAATGGCTTGCAGCACCTCTTGTACTTACGTTGCAAACCATTCTCGTCAAAGACTACCGTCCCAAATGGCAACCATGCCAGTGATCATCGTGTATATTTAAAACCTGTTGCATACTAACTTGTGTCTCCGTGGCAGGGAAGGCATGGTAAGTATTGTGCAGGTAATTCAGACGGTCAGGTAAAATCCACCTAACGGTGGCACGTTCATTTCAGTAAATTCAATATGCTGCTTAACTGTAAATGAACTAAGGCAAGATAGAAACCCACAAAATATGCATGCTTCACTAAACAAAGTGTTGATTGGTATAGTCAGGCTAGCTCGCCTTCACCAGCATGTTTCGATATGCTGACCCTCGTTGAAACAGGTTCTCCGCACTAAGGCGAACCGAGCGAGGAGCCGAAGTCGTCTTCCCGATCCAGTCCAGCTGTTAGCGCATCTTCACCGTGCCTCGAAGCCTTTTGAAGCCAGAAGCTGCAACTCTTCATACACAAATGCAGCTCCGGGGCAAAGCGATCCTCCAGCCTGGAGGTCTTTATCGTTTGAGTTTATAAAAGGATGTAATGTACATGACTGCTATCTCATTTTGAGTCAACCCTTTTGTAAGCCGTTCGGCATATTAGCTGACTCGTTCAAGAGTTTGTAATAGATGTTCATTATCAATAAAGAGAACTTTTCTATGTTGCAAATCTGTGTTTCAATTTATCTGCGTACTCTGAATACGTGCTTGCTATGCAAATCATTAAAAAGCCTTGTGCGGGCGCAACTCCAGGCCCGCACGGCGGTCACGACTCGGGGGACGCCTCGGGGCGTGACATAATCAACCAGTTCCGGCCCCAGGATTTATCGCTCTCCAACTTCATCCCAGCAGATTGGTGACCTACACTTCTGCCTATACAAAGCCTCGTACGGAGCCATTTGGATGTTGGACGAATAACTGTTGCTGTAAGCAAATTCGGCCAACGGTAGGTAGACGTCCCAACTTGACTTCGAATTGATTACGTAGAGGCGCACCATGTCTTCTAGTTCCTAATTCATACGTTCGGTTTGGCCATCTGTTTGAGGATGGTAGGCTGAGCTGAACTTCAACTTGGTCCCCATCGCTAACTGAAGGCTTTCCTAGAAACGTGATAGGAATTGTCCGTCCCGATCTGATACTATGATAACTGGCACTCCGTGCAGCCGAACTATCTCATCAAGGTAGGTCTAGGTGAGGCGATCGGTGCTCCAAGTACTTTTGATGGCAATAAAGTGTGCTGACTTGGTTAATCGGTCGACGATGACCCAGATTGCGTCGTTCCCCTGTTGCGTCCTCGGCAGGCCAACAATGAAGTCCATACTTATGTGCTTCCACTTCCATTCTGGGATAACAATATTCTATATTTCTCTGCCTGGCCACTGATGCTCTGCTTTTACCCTCTGACAGGTTATGCATTGCGACACGAAGAGCGCCATATCTTTCTTCTTGCCGAGCCACCAGAAGATAGTACTAAGGTCTCTATATATTTTTATGGTCCCGGGATGGATCGTATAGGCTGCATAGTGATCTTCCGCAAGGATCTCCTTTCTGAGTTCTTAGTCGTTGGGGATGCATAGACTTCCCTTAACTCTCAACACTCTATTTTCATCTACTATAAAGTCTTTTGGCTTTCCTGCTAGAATCTGCTCGCGTATTTTCCTTAGGAATGGGTCATCCCTCTGAGTGGATGTGACCCTCTCTAACATGTTGGGTATGAATCGCATCTGAGCAACCCGCATGCTGCAATATCGAATTCGGAGTTTGATGTCCATCTCTTCTAAGTCCCTTTGTAACCTGCTATCAACGGACAAGGATCCCGCAAAGACCCGACTCAATGCATCCGCTACCATATTTCCCCTGCCAGGTGTGTAGTCTATCGTCAAGCCATAATCTTTTATTAACTCTATCCAACGCCACTGTCGTAGGTTCAAATCTGCTTGGGTGAATAGGTATTTCAAACTTTTATGATCAGTATAAATTTAGCAAGCCACTCCATAGAGGTATTGTCGCCATAATTTTATCCCGAACATAATTGCCGCTAGCTCCAAATCATGCGTAGGATAATTCTTCTCATAATTTTTTAGCTGCCTGGATGCATAGGCTATCACCCTATCATGTTGCATAAGTACACACCCTAAGCCCTACCCTTACGCGTCGCTGAAGATTTGGAATCCCGAGGTCTCGTCTGGTAGTGCAAGTAATAGGGTAGAGGTAAGGCAATGCTTTAACTCTTCAAACGAGGCTTCATAGTTGGTGGACCACTCAAACGTGACTCCCTTTTATGTGAGGCGGGTCAGAGGTGATGCTAATTTGAAACAATCCTTCGCGAAACGCCTTTAGTAGCCCGCTAGCCCGAGGAAGCTTCGAATCTCACTGATGGAGGCAGGCCGCTTCCACTCGATGATGGCTTAAATTTTCTTTGGATCGACTGAAATACCTCCCGCAGAAATAATATGCCCGAGAAAAGATACACTGCTCAGCCAGAATTCACACTTACTTAGTCTCGCATATAGCTTGTCGTCTCGAAGAGTCTGTAGCACGGTCCGTAAGTGCTCTGCATGATCCTCTCTATTCTTCGAGTATACCAAGATATCATCAATGAACACTACAAATTTATTGAGATACGGCTGGAATACACAATTTATTAAGTCCATAAAGGCGGCAAGGGCATTGGTCAATCCGAATGGCATTACCAAAAACTCATAGTGGTCGTAGCGAGTGCGAAAGGCTGACTTCGGCACATCGTCCGGCTTAATCTTGAGCTGATGGTAACCCGAACGAAGATTGATTTTCAAGAACATTGTTGCAACTTGTAACTGATCGAAGAGATCATTAATCCTGGAAAGGAGGTACTTATTTCGAACAGTAGCTTTATTCAATTCCCGATAGTCGATGCAGAGCTGCAACGAGCCATCCTTTTTCTTAACAAACAACACAAGCGCACCCCAAGGAGATACACTAAGACGGATATACCCATGATTTAGTAATTCTTGTAACTGAATCTTTAACTCCTTTAGTTCTGCCCGGGCCATTCGATACGGAGTCTTGTAAATTGGTCGAGTTTCTGGAAATGTGTCTATAGTGAACTCTATCTCTCGATCAGGCGGCATGCCGGGCAACTCGTCTGGAAACACATCCAAAAATTCTACCACAACGGGAATAGACTCAAAGTTTGCACAATCTTACTGAGTGTCTCGAACGGACGCCAAGTACCCTTCACAGCCGGAGTGAATCATCCGTCAAGCAGACATTGCTGAGATCACCATGCAGGCATTTGACACTCTCGACTGTGGACTGCATGTATAGCAAAATTTGATCTTGCCAGGTAGACGAAACACAGCTTTCTTTTCAGCACAATCAATGGTAGCTGAGCAAACGCCGAGCCAATCCATCCCCAGAATAAGATTGTAGTCCCTTATGTCTAGAACTATCGTATCAAGTGATAATTTTTTTCCTCTGATGCCAATATAGTCGTCTTAAAAAACTGAATCGGCAGGCAAGTCCAAGCCCGACGGGCTACTGACGCTAAGCCATTGGCCTAATAGTGTCTGGATAAATTCGTGCTCCCTAGCAAAGTTTATTGATACAAAACTATATGTGGCACCAGAATCAAATAACACTCGTGCAGGTACATTATTGAATAACAACATACCTGATACTACGGTGTTCGAGGCCAGCGCCTCGTCCCTCGTCAATGCATAAACTCGACCCCCAGTGTTCTGACGATGCTTATGTTGTTACGTAAGCCGATTAGCTTGGGGTCCCTGAACAGAATTTTGCTGCTCTGCACGGCATGGAGGGACTAGTTTTGGACGATCAAGACAGTCTCGAGCATAATGGCCCAGCCGACCACAGTTGAAGCATCCTTGATTTTGACATTCGCTAGCCTGGTGTCATGTACGGTTGTATTTTGCATAACACCGCCCCTGATTTCCCCTATATTATTTTTTTTGTTATCGCCATTATATGGACGCTTATTAGCATTGCTTCCTCCTGTATTACTAGAGCGCTTGTGATAAGAATGTTGCACAATGCCAACAGTAGTGGACGGATATTGCGATTCCAGGATAAGGGCATGATTAAGGACTTCCCTCATCGTCTCGTACTGTGGAGCGACTACGTGCGCGTGAATGGAAGTTCACAGATCGCCTTCAAATGGTCTGGCTTGGCTTGCTGCATTGGGCATATAAGAACTAGCAAAATTGGCCAACCGGTTGAATTCTGCGGCATACTGCTTCACGATTATGCTCCCTTGTTGAAGACGCACAAAATTGTTCTCTTTCTGACGATGAATGGGTGGGAGAATAAAGTCCCCTTCGAATGCGCCAAGGAAGGTGGACCAAGAGATCCTCTCGCTATCACTGTCTGCGGAGAGAGATCTATGATGCATATTTCACCAATTGTGCGCGTTCATACAAAGCTGGATCTGGGCACAGGCGACTTGCTTGTCATCAGGTACTTCTACGAGTTTAAAGTGATCCTCAAGCTCGTCCAACCAATCTAGAGCCACAACGGGATCCTCAGTCCCTCGGAAGGACGTGTTGCTAAGCTTTTCAAAGTCGGCAAAGTCGAAGGCAGACACATCCTTCTTCTTTGGGGTTCAGGGTATTTCAACTTTAGTTGTTGTTGGCTCCATCGGTGCCGCTACTGTCATTGCGGAATGGTTGGAAGCTAAGGTCTGAACAATTTATTGTAGGGCATCCACCTGCTTCTGTTGGACCTAAAATCGGGCTTCTAGATTTTTTTCGAACTTGTCCTGTCGGGCGTCATCCCTCTTTTGTTGTGCCTCTACCATTTGCATCATTCGTTCGACCGGATCGATGGAGGGTGCAGGTCGTTTGCTCTCAGAACTAGTCGAAGTGCCTGAAGTACTTGAATTAACTTGTCCTATTGCTTGTGTTTGAGCCATTCCTGCTAAAACAAGGAACTTACATCAATCTCATAGAGTATTACAGACTCACTGTATGGAACACATCTCATTTTGCCCAAATGATTTCAAGAGTTCAACTCAGAAGGGACATGGTCATCTTAAGAAAACTTTCTAATACGAGATCAAAGAATCTGAAGCTTTTGCTCTGATACCAATATGTCATGCCCCAATTTTACTAAACCGATAATCGTCCCTCGGGCGTGACACCGTGCACGCGTAAGGCGCGCGTGCACAAGGCCTAGGCATAATGATATATTTTTAGAACACATACAACAGAGTACGCAAATAAGATAACACACATTGAGGCATAGAAAAGTTTTTTTTATTGATAATGAACATCTGGTTACAGACTCTGGACCCAAAAGCGATAAGGATGCCACACTGGCTTACTACTTGGATACAAAATGTGATAGTCGTTCCATACATCATATCCTTTACTAAAACTTTAAAATATATAGACACCTGCTGGCAAAGCTATCTCCTTGCCTCAGAGCTACATAAAAGGGTTGCACGGGCTCCTGGTGATTTGTAGAAGTTCCAAAAGTCACGAACGGGGGTGCGTCGAGTACTGGACTGATTGGGGGAAGAAAGCTTCAGCTCCTCGCCGGTCGCTTGGGCTCGGGAAACCTGCTACAATGAGGGTCAGTACTTTAAAAAGTACCGATGAGGGCGAACTAACCCAACTAACCAAATCCAAAGTTTGTTTATAAGAAGCATGCAAATTATTTGTGGCCTTTCTATCTTGTCTTAGTTTATTTTACAAGCAAGCATTGAGGATACAACTTTACAGAAATAAATATGCCACTGTTTGGTGAGTTTTAACATCCCGTCTGAACTGCCTGCACAATACTTACCATGTACTTTCCTGCCATGAAGACATCATTAGCTTGAGCAAACAATACAGAAATATATATTGGGTCATGGCACATCATTGCCACCATGGACAATAGCTACAGTAAGATTATGACCCTTGCAGCGCGGGTAGCAAGCCCCGCTACAAGGCGCCGCATTACCCGTGCTAGGCTTGCTAGCGTAGCTATCCGAGTTTTGCCCGGAACGAATCGGCCTAGTGCCCCGGGTGTTTCTGATAAAAATATAAACGAAAGTAAAAGTACGAGAACGACAAGGTTCTTTATTTTAAAGAAAACCCCGCTCTTCTTCGTCGGTGTTTTACAAACAAGATTGTACAGTTTTGATCCTACACGAGAACATCGAAGTATAATTTATTTAATCTCGGTAAATATTGCTATGGGTGTCTGATCTGCAGTCGATCACTTTAGCCCTTGGACCACACGATGGTGAAGAAGTGCCGTAGAAGACAGGAAGCAGCTTCGAAGGTTGCTAAAGAGGGTGGATGCTCGATGCCAAAGTCGTTGATCCCTTCTCTTTGCCTGAGCTCTGGATTCTTCTCTCTCTCTCTCTCTCTCTCTCTCTCTCGACTGTTTTCCCTGCTTTTGACCTTGAATCTGATACTGAATTCCTTGACCAATTTTCGATCGTTCGATCTTTAATTTTTTGACCAGTTTCCTTTGACCTCCTTCCTTTGTTGATAGAGGTCTCTATTTATAGAGTTTTTAGTGACAGTGACCACACAATCGGCGTAGAAACCGAGTAGTGGAAAGTACAGCACCCTTTTATACGACGGTTTAAAATAACCAATGCCTGCGTATAGATGACCTTTTGAGTGAGCATGTGATGCGTGTCCAACTAAGGAACAAAACGCGTATATCTGCTGCGAAGATCATGGCATAGAAGCCACGTAGGTAGTTATCCCTTGTGTAGAAGAGGTTGGCGTAGAAGCCAATAACTGTCACCATGGCATAGAAGCCAAGTAGGCATAGAAGACGAGTAGGCGTAGAAGCCGAGTGGTCATAGTGGCCAAGCGGACATAGAAGCCGAGCAGGCGTAGAAGCCGAGTGGGCATAGAAGCCGAGTGGGCATAGAAGCGGAGAGGTCATAGAGGCCGAGCGGGTGTAGAAGCCGAGTAGTGTGGACGTTTTAGCCAGAATTACGGCTCTTGGAGATAATCAAATCTCTTGCATTAAATGCAGAGATCTGCCCCTATCCTGCACATTAAATGCAGAGGCTTGTCTTTAAGATTTGTCATCATTCTGCGCATTAAATGCAGATACGCGCCTCGAATTCTATACAAAGAGTAACTGCTGATGTGGCGGTCTGTCTGCCTTCTGCGGAGCGTAAGAAGCTCACGTCTGCCAGTGTAAAACTGGGCAGCGTATCCCTTGTATGCGTAAGAGTAGTTTACGCAAGGGGAATATCACTAGACGACGGTTTGGTGACATTTAATCAAATCTTCTGTATTAAATACAGAGATCTGCCATTATCCTATGCATTAAATGCAGAGGCATATTTTGAAGGTCTGCCACCCTTCTGCGCATAAAATGCAGAGACGTGCCTCGGGCATCTGTCAGTATTCGACGCATTAAATGCAGAGACGTGCCTTGAGAACCTGTCACCGCTCTGCGCATTAAATGCAGAGACGCGCCTCAAGCCCTGTACGAAGAGCAGCTTTTGACGTGGCAGGCTGTTTGTCTTCTGCGGAGCGTAAATAGCTCACATATGCCTGTGTAAAACTAGGCAGCGTATCCCTTTGTATGTGTGAAAGCGATCTACACCAAGGAAACGACAGTAAATGACAGCCTGGGTTGCAGTACCGTGCCATCATTATAGCCGTTGCTTGGATTGTCATGCAGTACTCTTTTTCAGGAGCCCAGACATCAGGTTCATTTGCATGATCTGACAGGTTCATTTCAAAGAATACGAAGCGTTCCTCGTTTTACGCCATAAAGGTGATGTAGCACCCTTTTTATGCTGAAGCAGTCTCGACCTATTGTATTACGCAGATGGTTCTTGAGCTTATATTTTATACCGTGCCCAACGGAAAAGCTCTGTTGCACGTATGATGGCTCCGAAGTCCTCTGTTTACGCTGCCCTGCATCGACATGCTACGTAGAGCTATCCGGCATATTTTTTATGCTTCAACAAGACCCCCTTCAAAGCTTTTAAATTCCTCGTAATTTGAAATGCTTTGAATGAAGCATGAACCGTTCCTCAGAATTTGAAACGCTCTGAATGGAGCCTGAAACGGTCAAGTCTGACACGTTCTTTCAAGGCTGAATTTATGGTGGAGTTATTGGGGATCGGTGTGATCTCTTTTGCCTATAAAAAGACGGAAGAGTTAACCCGTTCTTTCCATATTTCCTTTACCACACAGAGATGATGGCCGGAGTTCGTCAGGCCGACTTGAGGAAGAAGGAGACCATGTTCTTCCAGTATGTAAGAAGCCAAAAAAGACGGCATCTTCGAGCAAATGTCCTCTGCAATGATGGATCATGGAAGCATATCATAGCCTCCCTTGCTCGGGATAATCATCAACTTTGTATGGCGGTTCTTTGGGAAAGAGGAAGGGTTGCAAGCGGTACCTTCTCCCGTTACCTGCGGATGAGAGAGGGCAAACTGGCTGCTGTCCGAGATTGGATTGGGTAAAATACCTCAACACAATCTGTCACGGCACTGGACGCAAGAAAGCAGATTTACCCTGCTTCTTCGTATTGGATTGGGCAAACTGGCTGCTGTCCGAGATTGGATGGGTCTAGGCCCAGTTTTGTATCCTCCCGCCGTTGACCATATGTCAGTCATTTTGCGGTCACCGACTGATTGCTGGAGAAGCTGGATAAAGAATTTTGCCCATACGAGAACCTGGAAAAACAGATTCTGGGCGCGATCTTCAGACGACGATGAGGAAGTCCTTTGTAGACGGGATTTCCCTCATATGTAATCATAAAAATGAAAAAAAACCCTTGTAGACTGGATTTTCCTCATATGTAATCATGCTTTTAATGTTAATAAAATCGTCTTTCTCTTTTGCATATGATCATCTTGCCATACTTTGCTGTGAAGTCTGAATATGTGTAGCTTCGACACGTCTGATACTTTATGCCGACTCTGTTAGAAAGAGTGTTAGGTCATGTCCTGTCTTTTACGTATAACTAAGGATGCACAGAAAGCCGCTTTAGCAGTCGTGTGTTCGAACTGTCCTGCTGTTAGGAATGAGGAACCGCGTAGACTTCTGAACTGTTTTTACTTCTGATAAACAGAATTCTTGTTCAGACCATCATCTTCAAGAATGATTTTCTCAAAAATCCCTTGGAACAGGGCGAGAACTGGCTGTTTAAAAACTGAGTCGCCATCTTGAACTGTTGAGACGAAATATTCAGACTAGATTCTGGATGAACTTCGGATCGACCCATGAAAAAGAGTAACTTTCAATGTTTGAACTCTGTATGCCTTGGGTACTTGGGATATTTTGAGGTCAAGGAGGAGTATCTTCTGTGTGAACTCCTGTAATTGACCGTCTTGAGAATTGTTCAGATGTACTGTACTGGCCTGCGCATTTCTCAGATATACGGAAAGTCGTGGAGCGTAAAATCATAAGTTTGTTGCCTCTGAGCGTAAAAAGCCACCGAGTGTGAGATCATAGATTCGTAGCTGCTGAGCGTGAAGTCGTAAGTTCGTAGCCTCTCGAGCGTAAAATGCTACCGAGCATAAAAGCATCCGGGCATAAAACCATAGACTAGTAGCCTGTGAGCGTAAAACCATTGATCTGTAGCCGTCGAGCGTAGAAAGCTCGTTAGCGTAAAAACTGTAAATTTTGTAGCTTCTGAAAAGAAAATCTTTCGAGCGTGAAGTCGTGGATCTGTTACCTCTGAGCGTGAACTAAACGCCACCGAGCGTGAGATCATAGATTTGTAGCTGCTGAGCGTGAAGTCGTAGGTTCGTAGCCTCTCGAGCGTGAAACACTACCGAGCATAAAAACATCCGGGCGTAAAACCATAGACTAGTAGCCTGTGAGCATAAAATCGTAGATCCGTAGCCGTCGAGCATAGAAAGCTCCTTAGCGTAAAAACCGCGAATCTTCTTCGCACGAACACTTTTCGAATTCGCTGACTGTCCGCCTTCTCTTAGTAAATAGTCTGACGTAGTCCCCAATCATAACCAGATATTAAATGTGAGATTTGGTTCGGGATTCGAGGAGTCCATCCGAACTCTATATATACCCCAAGTTTCTGAGAGAAAAACTTTTCATCCGTCTTCTGTGAAAGAAAGCTTTTGTCTGTTCGAGTTCTTCTTAGTTTCTTCTCCGAGTCTTCAAAGTCTCCAGTAATGGCTTCGAAACAAGTCTCCTCCTCTAAAGGAAAGAAGACTGCTTCTTCTTCTCGTTCTTCTGCTCTAGCGGGGGCGACTTTCGTCGGTCACGACGAGCTTCATTCTGAACGGAGTATCCCGCCGACTAGCAGTGCACCCGGCCTTAAAGGTAGAGCTTTTGGGAATAAAAAGCACGACTGAAAATCCTTCGCACACGTTGTACGTGAACACGCTAGGTTGTCTTCTGTGCTGATAGCCTCTTCGAGGAAGATGATGCACAGAGATGTTTTATCTTTTATGCCCATATTTCTAATGTGTCAGCGCAAAAACTCTATATTTTTGCAGTCTGGCGTAAAAGCTTTGACTGTCGAAAGTTGGCGTATACTATATAATTTGAGTGTCACGCAGGGATGGAAATTCTGGCGTAATAACTCAGGTTTTGGCGTATACTGCCAGTCTTGAATGTTATGCCTTGGAATGGGATTCCAGCATAATGATCAAGTTTTTATAGTCTCGGTGTAAAGCACAAACTGTTGATTTTTCTGCATATGCTGCAAGATTATAGAAACTGACTTGTCTTTCTTGCATTTTGTAGTTAACTTGCATGCATCTCCGCTAGCCGATGTGATGGGTTTTGCCACCGGGATGCTGCACTCCAGCTATCTGGAGGATCTGTCGCACGTGACATTTTCTATCTCCAGGCCCCAATATCCTGAAAGAAGGGAAATTTTGATATCGGCTCAGGGCGAGCGAACGCTGCTGAACATGATCAACGAAGAGCCCCTGACGTACATAGATGGGGACCAATACATAAAGACGGCCTTCTTCTTCGGGGACATGATTGACAAGCAGTCCCAGACGAAGCCCAAGAAAGAACTCTGGGTCTTCTTTGCCGGGAGCTTGGTTTTGTATCTGCCCAAGATGCCGAGAGACTATCCCATCTCGGCATTCTTCTATGCTACGCATCCCAGGAGGATGTCGTGGACGCTGACTCCTGATCTTCACGGCAGGCCGGGGAAGATATTTTATCTGAAAGGAGCGGACCAGGGTTCGTTTGTCAGCCGCCCTACCGACAATGTGACGATGTTCAGGGGACTGTACCCGGGTAGTGTCCCGAATAAAAACAGCTTAGTGATCCAGCCGGTCCAACTACCGACTTTCTGCAATGATTTTATGGGGCGTGGGGGAGTATACCCTAAGGTGAACCCTCGGACAGGCGGGTGGATCACCCCCACAAATCTTCGATGGGCTCTCTTAGCTGATTGGGCCCTGAAGCATTTTTAGATCGAGCTGGAGAGAATTGGTCTGTTTGCAGCTGTGAGTGCCACCAGTATTGGGTTGCCCCTCAACCCCAACCTGTTTCTGGCACTGATGGAGCGATATATCTCGCTCACCGGGACTTTCGCCACTCCACTGGGGAAGTTGGGATTGGCCCTCCACGAGGTGGCAGAGATCTCGAGACTGCCGATGGGGGATACTCCATATGAGGAGTATGTTCCCACGAACCGGGAGTTGGGGGATTCAGACCCTCGGGAAGTGTAAGTGTATCAGGAGCAGATGTGCCACTACCTTGCTTGCACCGCTTTTTATGACGAGCCTTCAGATTTGGCTCACATCAGTAAATGGACGTCCTAACTCTTCTTTCACCGGTCCAGGACTGCTAAGCCAGAGAAGGTATTGGAAGGCAAGGATCTGCCTTTGAATCCTCTGAGTGTGCTTAATGCTCAGGTAGTTGACGATCTCATGGAAGACGCTGGGGCTCCGAACTTGATCCTCGACGAAGGGATAGGGAAGTATCCTGTAGGCACCAAGGCCTAAAGTTATTTGAGGCATTGTCACAGGCCTCTGTCCAGGGAAGCTCAACTGGCTGGCTTCCTCTCCATATGGCTGCGCCGACTGGTGGTACCCGGCATCGCATCTGCGGACCGTATTCACCGTAACACGTTATGGCCTGCAGTGCGTCTGGTGTTCGGGGCAAGACTGGGCTTGCTCCCTGCCTTGGTGTGCCGCATTCAAGCTGGCCTGAGGGCCATGACTGACGGGCTGCTCACCGATGAAACTCGGCGTGATAGCTTTCCCAGGGTAGAATTACCATACCTGTATCTGATGGGATGGTTAATTCTTCATAACCCCAGGGTTATGTCTCCCGGCTCCGGCAGTAGTTCAGGGGCTAGTTTCTTGTTGAACTACCAGAAATCCTCCTGGAACGTGACCACAATTATAGACTGTCGGCGGGCGCTAAATCTTAGTCACAGCTGGAAGCTCTTCTGCACTGTTTCCCCTGTTCATCTCAATCAGCAGGGGATCAGACTTCAGGACGTAGGCGACGGGAAGACCGTTCTTTCTCCCGAGTCTTTTAATTGGTTGGTCTGCATTAGACCTTCCCACCTACTATACAGGAGTGAAGACCATTGCTTCTTCGAGCCCTACCTGCCTAGTAGGTTTGTCAGGCAATTCGGGTATGACCAGTTGCACGTGGGCAATGTCGTCACCAGCTTCAAGTCCAGGGGCGGACTCATTGATGGAGCCAGAGGATGGCAATATTTCATCATGGGTTGTACTGTGGCAACTTTTACCGTGCCTATCCTTTCACTCTCCACAGAGCTGCGCATTCTCTAATCGTATGCCCAGTTCTATGTGGCAACCAATACCTTCCATCACAATTTTGATATGCATGGAAGTTTTAGGGTGCCTTCTTCCAAGTCTGGGGGAAGAGTCAAAGTCCCTTCGGTTTCCTCTGACGAGGGTGAGGAGTCCGTCACTCCAGATAAGCCTCTGTTGGCGGTATCGAGGGGTGAAGTTCCTCTGTCTGCAGGGCCTTTGGTGGTCTCTGGGAAGCAAAGGGCTCCTACTCCGAAGGAGACTTCCCCTCGCAAGAGGAAGAAGAAGATGGTTACTCGTCCTCTCCGGATCCCTGGTATTGAGGCTCCTAGAAATGAGCCTGCATCTCCCCATGTCGGGGATGATTCTTTGATTGGAGGTTTCTCGCCTTTTAGAGAGGGAATCTCGACAGTCCCGGCTGGCAGTGCCGAAGAATTCCTGTTGGAGGGTGCTGTTGCTACTACCGCTTCAGGTAGTAGAACGAGAGCACCTTCAGGGCTGAGCCAAATAAGGATATCTTTATCCGGGTCAGCATTGGAAGAGACCCCTGCCGTGTCTGTAGGTGCACCCAGCAAGATTCCAGCCGATGAACCTCAAGGGGATCTCGGCGGAGATTCTGAAGAGTACTTGCCGATATTCGGAAGGGCACCCCCTTCTCCAGGTATGACAGCTTGCCTAGCATCACTAAAAAATGATTTAGCTGTACTGGCCGCGGACGCGTCATATACACCATTGGCCATGGGTAAATGTCATCTTCTATGCCTCTTCTTTTAGGAAAATTAATATTATGCTGATATTAACTTCCTTTTGTCTTATTTTCAGGAAAAGACCTCTTCGGGGAGGGCAATGTAGATATACCCTTTGGCTCTGTGTTAGGTCCTGGCGGCGACACAGAGGTGCCTGATTTTGAAGAGGAAGCATCTTCGGGTGCCGGCTCGCCTGGCGAAGAGATTTCGATATCTCAAGAGGAGGATGAGCCTGTCGTTGCGACAATGCCTTCTTTGAGTATGCCGGTCACTTCGTCTGGTGTTGGCGCTGCTTCTTTTGTCGCACCTCCTGTTGAGGCAACGGCCGAGGCAACATCGTCTGCGGTTGTTCTTGGAGGGGGACTCGCCACTATCGCGGCCACTCCCAGCATCCATTCGGATCTAGCTGCTATGACCGAGCAGTACACTCGTATCTTCTATGCCACCTTAAAAATGTTAATATCAATGGTGTTGGAGAAGAATTTAGGCTTTGCGTCGCTGAGAAGAGCCTCCTGGGCCTCTATAGTGCCGATCCGTGAATTTAACGACACTGGGGTAGCTGACGCGCTGGAGGAGATAGTTAATGGTTTGGAGCAACCCATTAACGAATACTTGCAGCTAGCTCGAGACAGCGTTGAAGATCTGGTCCAGGCTAGATACGACTCCATGACTGCGCGGCTTGCCAAAAAGATGGCAGGCCTAAATAAATCCATCCAGACACATCAGCAGGAGATGGATGAAGGAAAAGCCGTCCTGGAGGAGGCCATTGCTCTTCAAACGAAGTGCCAGGCCGAGCATGAAGGAAATGTAGCGAGGGTCCGTAGGCTGGAAACAAAACTTGCTCAGGCAAAGGAGTGGGCTTCTCAGTCATCGGAAGCTCTAGCTGTGGCAGATGGCCGATTGGGCGTAGCACAACAGAACCTGGCGCGTCTAGGAGTCTCCCGTGCTAGTTTTCTTCGGGCTAGGGCCGAACTGTCCCTCTTGAGCAACGATGAGGCACGGCTGGAGCGGGCTCGCGCTGATGTCTTGGATTCCAGGACTGAAAAGATGGCCGCACTGGCGCAGCGGCTTCGTGACCTGACTGCTCCCCCTTCATGATGTACTTTTGCTTTTCAATGTACTTTTGCTCTTTTTTGGGAATAATAAAGAGGCTTTCATCTGACTTTGTGGACCCATCATTTTGGAATATAAATGATAGGTTTAGCCGGATATATCTATTCAGAGGTAATATGATCATGATAGAATACGATCCAACTAGTTTTGTTTTGGATGTAGTTTTGTCAGAATGAGGTTTCCGCCATATTCCACTTGAGCAAAGTAGGTTAAGCATAGTACCTTTTCAGGAATTTGCCGTTGATAGGAGCCATTAACAGGTCTCCATTAGGCTTGGCTAACCTGTAAGCACCGTTTGAGAACGTTGTCTCGATCACATAAGGGCCTTCCCATTTGGGATGGAACTTGCCCTTACTCCTGTGAGTAAGAATCATCGGCCTTCTCACAGCTAAGACTAGCTCGCCGACTTTAAACACTCTTTCCTTTACTTTTTGATTAAAAGCTCTGAAAATGCGTGCTTGGTAGAACGCGATGCACTGTTGAGCTTGGAGGCGTTTCTCGTCTAATCCTTCTAGCTCTTGAAGCCTTAAAAGGTCATTCTTTTCTTGAGTTAGCTCATTAGCCACGGCTATCCTGAGTGACGGAATCTGGATCTCGATGGGGAGGACTGCTTCGCTCCCGTAAAGCAATGAGAATGGGGTACAACCTGTCGGTGCTCGTACCGTTGTTCGGTATGCCCAGAGACATTCTCCCAGGTTTTTATTCCAATCCCTCTTGTTCGAAGAGACGAACTTTTTCATGAGCTTGATAATGGTTTTGTTGAAAGCTTCCGCCAAACCATTAGCAGCTGGATTATATGCCATAGAGGTCATATTTTGTATCCGATTTTTATCGCAAAATCGATAAAACGCTTGGCTGATGAATTGAGGCCCATTGTCATGAATTATTCTCCGAGGTATCCCGAAGCGATAAATGACGTGATGCTTGATGAAGCTGATCACATTAGATGCCTTCATCTCAGCAAGAGGGATCGCCTCTGCCCATTTGGAGAAATAATCTGTGATGGCTAGTATGAACCGGTGACCTCTGAAAGAAGACGGGTGAATAGGACAAATGATATCCATACCCCATGCTTCGAAAGGCCAGGATGCAACCGTAGGATGTAGATGTTCGGGAGGTTGATGGATAAAGTCTGCATGGACCTGACAGGCTCTGCACTGTCTTGCGTATTTTATTGTATCTATGATCATAGTAGGCTAGTAATAGCCCATTCTCCTGATGCGATCCTATAGCTTTGGCCCGGGTTGATGTGCTCCGCATACACCGTCGTGAGCTTCACAGATGATCCACTGTGCCTCATCATCTGAGAGACATCTCAATAGCAGTCCGTCGTAGGTCCGGCGATATAGACACTGTGAGGATGCCTCAAAATAGAAGCGTAATGATCGTCTTTTGACGGATACTGCTTCTTTAGGGTCCTCTGGCAAGATTCCATATGCTACGAAGTCTATAAAGGGACTTCTCCAGTCTCTCCTGGGAGGATCTGTGTTTACAGCGTAGCTGCATTCTATGTGAAAGTTGTTTTTCACATAGAATAAATCTCTGCTAAGAAGGATTACCGAATTCTGCCTTCTTATAGGAATAGCTAAATCTGTAGCTAGACTGGTTAGGGCATCAGCTTCCAAATTCTGAGATCGAGGTACATGCTCTAGGAAGAAACTTTTGAATGTCATGGCTATCTCGACCGTTGCTCGGTGATAGGGGATGAGGTCTGGATTCCGGACTTCATATATTCCTCTGACTTGATTGACGATCAGCAGAGAGTCACCGAAAGCTTCCAGAGATTCGACGCCTAATTCTTTAACGACTTGGAGCCCGATTAGTAGAGCGTTATACTCTACTACATTGTTAGAACAAGGCTCGCTAAGAGAATATGCCCGATAGATGACGAGTTTATCAGGAGTAACCAGGATAATCCCAACTCCCGACACCACATTTCCCCTGGGACCAGTTCTGGAGGAACCATCGAAGAATAGTTGCCATGCATCACCTTCCATTGCGGAATTACACTCTGCAACTTCGTCGGAAATGTCCTCGTACAGCTTCGAGGCCTCCGGGATCGGATGAGCAGCTAGGAAATCAGCCAATGCTTGGCCTTTGACGGACTTCTGAGGGACGTACACCATGTCATATGGTGTTAATAACATTGCCCAATTCGTAAGTCGGGAATTAAGAACACTTGGCTTGTTCATCAGTACCCGCAGAGGATTGACCCTGGAGATGATGTGAATGGTTTGGCCTGTGATATAGTGCCGTATTTTTTGGATAGCGAACATCAGAGCCAAGCATTCTTTCTCCACCGGGTTGTACCGGTGTTCGGCCCCGACCATTATCCTGCTGAGGTAGTAGATAGCCTGCTCATGGCCCAAATCATTCTTTTGTGCGAGAAGAGCTCCCACAGAATGATCCATCGCTCGAACATACAGCACGAATGGTCTTCCTATGACTGGAGGCACTAAAACTGGCGGGCTAGTGAGGTAGCGTTTGATGTCACCGAACGCTTGCTGACAGGCTTCGTCCATACAAAGGATACACCTTTCTTCTTGAGACGGGAGTAGGGCTGATATCTCCCAGAGAGGTTGGATATGAATCTCCGGATATAAGCCAGACGACCTTGAAATCCCCTGAGTTCTCTCAGATTACGGGACGGTCGCATTTCTAAGATGGCCTTGACTTTATCAGGGTCCATTTGAATGCCTTTGGCGGTAATGATAAATCCCAGAAATTTGACACTAGATACCCCCAGGAAGGACTTTGTAGGATTCAAGTCTTGGATGTGATTGTCCTTGAGGCAGCTTTTGACAGCTACATCGTCCACGTAACACTCCACTGTCTTGCGTAAATGCTCATGGAATATGTTACTCATAGCCCGTTGGTACGTAGCCCCGGCGTTCTTCAATCCGAAGGGCATGACCGTATAGAAATATACCCCCAATGGTGTCCGGAAGGCAGTATGCTTCTCGTCCTCAGGATGCATCTTGATTTGGTTGTATCCTGAGAATCCGTCCATAAAAGATATACGTTCGAAACCGTATGTATTATCAATCATGACGTCTGTGATGGGAAGAGAAAACTCATCCTTGGGGCAGGCTGCATTCAGATCTCGGTAATCGATGCATACACGTACTTTCCCATTTTTCTTCATGACCGAGATAACATTGGCGACCTAGTCGGGATATTGTTCTTCTCGGATGAAGCCGCAGGCTATCAACTTCTTGACTTCAGCTTCGATGGCGTCCATCATATCCGGACTGAACCAGCGTTGGTGCTGCTTCACAGGCTTCGAATCGGGCAATATATTGAGCTTATGAGTAGCCACTTTTGGATCAAGGCCTGGCATGTCCTCATAATTCCACGCAAAGACGTCGATGTATTCTTTTATCAGCTGGATAACTTCTTCCTTTTCTGCTTCGGAAAGATTGTTACTGATAAATATCGGCTTTGTCAAAAGTTTGTCCCCAACGTCAACCTGGATAACTTTATCTTCAGTGGGAGGTTCTCTCTGCTCGAAGCAGAACTCCTATTGTGTATCCATTTGTTGAGCCCAAGCGTCATTCTTAAACAGTTCAGATACTTGTTCGTTTGCTTTGAAGGAATCTGTTACTACCATATTTACTGATAATGTTCGTTCGAGAGCATGATATGAGTCGGAGGGCGCTGAGCTGTTTTGAGAAGAGGAAAAGACATCCTCGTTTGACTCAGAAGTTGCAAGGGAGGTGGTATACCCTATCCCGAAATGAGTTTGCTGATAGTAGGGATTGCCGTGCAGCGGCATTCGTCTGCCTTTCCCGAAGTTGAGACCTGGTTCCAGCTTCAAGTTATAACCCATACTTTGCATGATCTTCAGAGCTTGCGGGCTGTATCTGTGAATCTGCATTTTTCCAACCTCGTCGTCGAGAGAATCCTCTTGTACAGTCGGTTTATTGCGCATGCGGCCGAAGACTATTGAATGCTGACGGCTGCAAGTAGGCGGGACAATGAAGATAGAATCTTCATGCGGTCCATATGTCGTGGTGACATTGGATGATGATGCCACTTCCCACATATACGGATGATAGGAATCTATAGCTTCCAAGAATTTTTGCGCTAGAGGTTCTATATCGTCATGGGGAGAGGATTCCTGGTTCGGAATTTGAGCATCGATATACCGGAAATGAGGATATTTATTATCATCTGAAACTTCATTTTTGGTTGTATTTACATCGATCGGCTGCCTGCTGCACCGAAGGTTGATGACCAAGGATGGAGGCTTCTGGTTCAAAGGGATTACTAGAGGATCACCCCCTTTTCCTGACCTGGTTTTGTTCAGGTGGACCGCCATAGGCTCCATGGCTTTTCGACGAGTAGTCCATCCTTTCACCTTGATTGATAGCGGTTGTTCGGCAGAGGGTTATTCTGGCTCCCGGTGGAATTCCTTCTCTGCTTCGGCTGTCACCTCTTCCTTGTAGTCTTGAGAGTACAGTACGACATCGGAGTAGTAGGATTCTTCTCCTCTAAACGGGTTCAGGTCAGCAAACCCCGTTTGTACTGTTCCTTGGATGTCTACATATTTAAAGCATTGATGTAGCGTTGAAGGAACGATGTTGTGGTCTTGGATCCAAGGTCTGCCCAGCAAAATATTGTAGGACACCTCTGAATCAATGACGTAACATGTGGCCACTGATCTGAGGTTGCCGATCTGGATCCTCAGGCAAATTTTCCCCAGCGGCTTACTCTTTCTGGCGTTGAAACCCACGATTGTAGTGGTGGTGTAAGCCAATTCGCTGGTAGGAATCCTCAGCGGTCTAAGCAGACTATAAGGAATGATGCTGATTGATGATCCCGGATCTATGTGAATCCGGTCGACCTCCATGGAACCGACGTACCCGGTGTGATAGAGGGGCCTGTCATGCCTGTTATGTTTTAACAACATGTCATCTTGAGTGAAAGTGATATTCGGGACCACCTCCATTACACTGTGGCATTGAGGACATGCCACTGGTTCTTCGTCAGGGGACTTGAGCTGGGTCAAGTATGCATCCGCCTGCATCAGTGCTTCGCTCAGGGCTAGACGAGTGTCTTGGGAGAGCCTGAGTAGCTCAAAGATGGACAGCCTGGCTGGTGTATTAGCCAGTTGGGCCAGGATGTCGAAGTTGTACGGCTTCTCTAAACCTTTATTTTGAATGTTTTTCACAGGTTTGTCGAAACGTACTTCCTTTTGCTTCCCTTTGTCCGTCGTAGTTGGTCTCGAAGGACCGGCCCCTGGTACAGCGGGCTCTGGTTCTGACAGCTTGGTAGCTGAAGCGTCTGCCGGTGCATCTTCCTGGCTGGCTTCATGGTCCTTGAGGTAAGCCCTCCCTGAACGGGTTCCAGTAGCCAAGACCTCATCTTCTGACGTTGAGTCTGCCGCAACCATGTGACATGGTTTGTGCTTCGCGTTCTTCTTAGACTTAGCTTTAGCAGCTTGAGTCTCTTTCTCGATCCCGGGCACCAAATCTGGATGAACCCACATAATCTCGCCTCGCTGGGTAGTTAGTGGCACCAGGTCATGATTTTGACCTCTAGCTGGAGGGAGATTAACGATGTTTATCGTCGTCCGGGAAATAGGCGTAACACCGTCCGAGATTTCTTGGGGAGGTAGATCGCCAAATTGCAGAGAGATCATGTTGGCTGTGACCGTCTTCTCGTTGTTGTGCAGAGTGATGGCCTTAGTATCGATCAGCTCCTGGATCTTCCTTTTCAGTATATAACACGCCTTTGTGGGATGGTGTATGTACCGATGGAAGATGCAGTACTTGGGGTTGTTGGTACTGCCGGCCTCATTGGGCCGTCTCACCTCAGGAAGGATAATCTTGCCGCTTTTGACGAGACATTCAAATATGCTCGAAATATCGTCGTCTACGAAAAAGTACACTTCAATGGGCCTGGAAGTTCCAGGTTTCGTCTACGTGGTAGCCACCGTCTTTTGCCTGGATGTGTTGATCGCCAGAGCTTCTTTACCCTTGGTACCCCGAGGATGGTCGATGTTGGAGGATGACCTTTTGCCTTTATCTGAGGCCGAGATCATGATGCCATTATCGCGCGTCTTCTGACTATTGTCCTCTGCGGCTACCGCTGAGATAATGAACGAGGGCCAATCATGGAACTGATATGGTCCTGTGAACACTATAGAAGCATGAAAAATATGCTAGATAGCTATACGCATCATGTTGATGTAGGGCAGCATAAACAGAGGACCTCAGAGCCATCAAACGTGCAAACAGAGCTTTTCCGCTGAGCACAGCATAAAAATATAGGCTCAAGGACCGTCCGTGTAATGCAGTATGTCCAGGCTGCTTCAGCGTAAACAGGCTGCTTCATCGCCTTTAGGGCTTAAAACTCTGCCGCTTTTAATGCAGCATTGAAGTAGACGAGGAACGCTTCGTATTCTTTAAAATGAACCTGTTAGATCATGTAATGAACCTGACGTATGAACTCCTGACAAAGAGTACTGCACGATAACCCAAGCAACGGGTATCATGATGGCACGACACTGCAACCCAGGCTGTCATTTACTGCCATTTCCTTTGTGTAAACCATTTTCACACATACAAAGGGATACGCTGCCTAGTTTTACACAGGCTGATGTGAGCTGTTTACACTCCGCAGAAGAAAATCAGCCTGCCACGTCAAAAGCTGCACTTCGTACAGGACTCGAGGCACGTCTCTGCATTTAATGTGCAGAGCGGTGACAGTTTCTCAAGACACGTCTTTACAGTTAAAGCGCCGAATACTGACAGATGCCCAAGGCACGTCTTTGAACCTGATGCACAGAAAGGTGGCAGGCCTTCAAAACATGCCTTCTCATTTAATGCACAGGATAATGGCGGATCTCCGTATTTAATGCTGGGAATTTGATTAAATATCACTAAACCGTCGTTTAGTGACATCCTCCTTGCGTAAACTACTCTTACGCATACATGGAAATATGCCGCCCAGTTTTACACAGGCAGCCGTGAGCTTCTTACGCTCTGCAGAAGGCAACAGACCGCCACATCAGCAGTTACTCTTCGTACAGGATTCGAGCCGCATATCTGTATTTAATGCACAGAATGATGGCAAATCTTAAAGACAAGCCTCGGCATTTAATACGCAGGATTGGGGCAGATCTCTGCATTTAATGCAAGAGATTTGATTATATCTCCAAGAGCCGTAATTTTGGCTAAAACGTCCACATCATCTCGGCTTCTACGCCTGCTCGGCTTCTATGCCCACTCGGCTTCTATGCCCACTCGGCCTCTATGACCACTCGGCTTCTGTGCCTACTCGGCTTCTACGCCTACTCGGCTTCTATGACCACTCGGCTTCTACTCCTACTCGGCTTCTACGCCTACTCGGCTTCTGTGCCCACTTGGCTTCTATGCCTACTCGGCTTCTATGCCTATTTGGCTTCTATGCCATGGTGACAGTCATTGGCTTCTACGCCAACCTCTTCTACACAAGGTATTACTACCTACGTGGCTTCTACGCCGTGATCTTCGCAGCAGATATACGCGTTCTGTCCCTTAGTTGGACGCGCGTCACATGCTCACTCAAAAGGTTATCTATACGTAGGCATTGGTTATTTTAAACCGTCGTATAAAAGGGTGTTGTACTTTCCACTACTCGGTTCCTACGCCAACTGTGTGGTCACTGTCACTAAAAACTCTATAAATAGAGACCTCTATCAACAGAGGAAAAGTTAAAAAATTGGTGAGAGAGAAATTGGTCAAAGAAATTGGAGGTCAAGAGAGAGAGAAGAGGAGAATCCAGAGCTCAGGCAAAGAGAAGGGATTGACGACTTTGGCATCGAGCATCCACCCTCTTTAGCAACCTGCAAAGCTGTTTTTTGTCTTCCACGGCACTTCTTCAACATCGTGTGGTCCAAGGGCTAAAGTGATCGACTGCAGATCAGACACCTATAGCAATATTTACCCAGATTAAATAAATTATACTTAGACATCCTCGTATAGGATTAAATTATACAATCTTGTTTGTAAACATAAAAGAAGGGCGGGTTTTCGTCTAAGACCTCATTTTCCACATTATCAATCTTTTCCCGTTTATTATCCTAAACAAGATGGCGACTCTGCTGGGAATATCTTTCTCTTCTAATGAGGAAGCTATTGCTCAACACGATGCGGTATCCGTGGGATCCGTGAAGAAGACACTGGTCGTCCAGTTCGACCAGTCTGCCTATGAAGACATGCTTCGAACAGGGGGTAGCTCTCACTCCCTCTCCGTCCAAAACAACAGGAAGCTGCGCAAGGTTTGGATGCCCAAGATATCCTCTACCATTCCTGTGGACTCGCCGATCTCTTTGATCTCTTTGACCAATGAGGTTGTAGCATTGCTCCCTCCACGCCTTGTGCGTAAAATTCAGTCGCATGTCTCTGGCAGGACCGACAAAACTTCTGGCAATGCCTCAGCGCTAACCCAGAAGTATAATCCGCGCCTTGCGCATAAAATTCAGTCGCCTGTCTCTGGCAGGACCGACAAAACTTCTGGCAATGCCTCAACGCTAACCCAGAAGTATAATCCGCGCCTTGTGCGTAAAATTCAGTCGCCTGTCTCTGGCAGGACCGACAAAACTTCTGGCAATGCCTCAGCGCTAACCCAAAAGTATAATCCGCGCTCTGTGCGTAAAATTCAGTCGCCTATCTCTGGCAGGACCGACAAAACTTCTGGCAATGCCTCAGCGCTAACCCAGAAGTATAATCCGCACCTTGCGCATAAAATTCAGTCGCCTGTCTCTGGCAGGGCCGATAAAACTTCTGGCAATGTCTCAGCGCTAACCCAGAAGTATAATCCGCGCTCTGCGCGTGAAATTCAGTCTTCCGTCCCTGGCGGAATAGACAAAATTTCTGATGATGCCTCAGCGCCAAATCAGGAATCACAAACGCGCTCCGTATGTAAAAATACATCTGTCTTCCGTGGAAAAGCAGATGATCCCTGCAATCTACGCAAAGGAAAGCGGGCGGCGAACTACTCAACTTCTCGACCCGTACGCCAGCAAAGGAACAAGCGATCATCTTCTTCTTCTGTAACTCCTACTAACCTGCACAATTATCTGATCCAGAAGCGCAAGGAGAGGGGATCTTCCAGCATGTCTATGACACCTCCTAGCGAGCACTGTTGTAATAGTCATAGGATTGTAATTAATTGTTGCTGTTCTGAAGCAAAACGGTCAGTTTTCGACCGGTTGAGCTACTCTCCATCTATCTAGGAAAAAGTGCCCACGCATGCATCTGTGAACATGGCTTCACATGTACCTAGAGGAGGGTCAGGCTCAAGACGTCATCCCTCTAGAACTCTGAGCCGAAGGAGATTCAACATGCTCCTTAGGAACACCAAAGCTGGGGTATTCCAAAACACTCGTTCGAGGTCGCGACAACCGGCTTCGTACTTTTTTGATTCCGATGCTGAGGGTCGCCAGTCTCCCGAATCAGATGCCGAAAGTATAGAGTCAACTTCTACAGAGACATATACTAATCTCTCAATGGCACCCAGGGAGATGGGAGTTTATTCCATTGGAGATGAACACGAGGACGCTTCCCCATCCGGGAACACTGAGCAGCGTATTACTACACTGGAGACATCTCTGAAAGAAATGTAATCCATGATGGAAAATATGCACCAGATGATGCTAACTCAACACACAGCAGCTATGGCTCCAGTATCGGCCCCTCTAACTCAGATACGCATGGGGGTGGACTTACCACCATCCAACACGATCCAAGAGCCTGCTCTAGATCAGGAGTCAGCAGTTCCTTCGCTTCCTCACTCGGAGAATGTATTACCTCCCGTTGGAATCACGATGCCATTGATTCCTTATCACTCCGTGCTCCCGCTACCGGCTGAAGATCCGATACAGGCAGTACGGGAGTTAAAAGCCCAATTTGATGCCCTAAAGCACAAAGACCAACTCAAGAAATTGGGAATCAACCAACCTTACCCAACTATCTGGGAAGAAGTCCCTTTCCCTCCTAGATACAAACCACAGACTATGAATTTGTTCGAGGGAAAAACATCACCAAGTCAATACATGAACTACTTCAGGATAATGACAGTGTTGTTACAAGGGAACTACGCCCTCCTCACTCGGGTGTTCAAAGGCTGTCTCTCAGGGGTAGCTTACCAGTGATACCGAAGTCTGGTGGACAACTGCATTACTTCCTTTGAAGACTTCAAGGCCTTATTCTTCATGCGATTCTACGAGGGAGGGATGGACATGTCTATGTCCTCTCTCATTGAAGTCAGGCAGAAGGAAAAGGAGAATGTTTGCACTTTCATCGAACGTTTTCGTCAAGCCACTCTGCAAATGCCTCCAGGAGTCCCAGACTCGGCACTGGTCGACATCTGCAGGAAGAACCTTCTCCCCGTGATCTCAGTGTTCACAGGACCATATCAGTTCCGTGATTGGCCCTCGTTCATCATCTCAGTGGTGGCCGCAGAGGACAACAGTCAGAAGGCGCGCGATAATGGCATCATGATCTCGGCCTCCGATAAAGGCAAGAGGTCGTACTCCAACATCGACCATCCTCGTGGTACCAAGGGTAAAGAAGCTCTGACGATCAACACGTCCAGGCAAAAGACGGTGGCTACCACGCAGACAAAGCCTGGGACTTCCAGGCCCATTGAAGTGTACTCTTTCGACGACGACGATATTCCGAGCATATTCGAATGTCTCGTCAAAAGCGGCAAGATTACCCTTCCCGAGGTGAGACGGCCCAATGAGGCCGGCAGTACCAACAATCCCAAGTACTGCATCTTCCATAGGTACATACACCACCCCACAAAGTTATGCTATATACTGGAAAGGAAGATCCAGGAGCTGATCGATGCTAAGGCCATCACTCTGCACAACAGTGAGAAGACGGTCACGGCTAACATGATCTTCCTGCAATTTGGCAATCTGCCTCCCCAAGAGATCCCGGATGGTGTTACGCCTATTTTTCGGACGACGATGGACATCGTTAATCTCCCTCCAGCTAGAGGTATAAATCATGACCTGCTACCACTAACTACCCAGCGAGACGAGACTATGTGGGTTCATCCAGATCTGGTGCCAGAGATCGAGAAAGAGACTCAAGCTGCTAAGGCTAAGTCTAAAAAAAACTCAAACATAAACCGTGTCACATGATTATGGTACACTTGGCATCAGAAGATGAGGTCTTGGCTACTGGAACACGCTCAGGGAAAGCCTACCTCCAGGACTATGGAGCCAGCCAGGAAAATGCATCGGCGGACGCTTCAGCTGCCAAGCCTTCAGAATCGGAATCCGTCGTACCAGAGGCCGGTCCTTCAAGACCAACTTCGGCGGACAAAGGGAAGCAAAAAGAAGTGCGCTTCGATAAACCTGTGAAAAACATTCAAAACAAAGGTTTAGAAAAGCCATACAACTTCGACATCCTGGCCCAACTGGCTAATACACCAGCCAGTCTGTCCATCTTTGAGCTACTCAGGCTCTCTCAGGACACTCGTCAAGCCCTGAGAGAAGCACTGATGTAGGCGGAGGCGTACTTGACCCAGCTCAAGTACCCTGACAAAGAACCCGTGGCGTGTCCTCAATGCCACAGTATGATGGAGGTGGTCCCAAACATCACTTTCACTCAAGATGACATGCTGTTAAAACATAATAGGCATGACAGACCCCTCTATTACACCGGGTACATCGGTTCCATGGAGGTCGACCAAATTCACATAGATCCGGGATCATCAATCAGCATCATTCCTCATAGTCTGCTCAGACCGCTGAGGATTCCTACCAGCGAATTGGCGTACACCACCACTATAATCGTGGGTTTCAATGCCGGAAGAAGTAAGCCGTTGGGGAAGATTCGCCTGAGGATCCAGATTGGCAACCTCAGATCGGTGGCTACATGTTAAGTCATCGATTCAGAGGTGTCCTACAATATTCTGCTGGGTAGACCTTGGATCCACGACTACAACATCGTTCCTTCAACTCTTCACCAATGTTTTAAATATGTAGATGCCCGAGGAACAGTACAAACGGAGATTGCTGACCTGAACCCGTTCAAAGGAGTAGAACCCTACTACTCTGATGCCGTGTTGTACTCTCAAGACTGCACGAAAGAGGTATCAGCCGAAGCAGAGAAGGAATCCTACCGGGAGCCAGAGCAACCCTCTGCCAAGCAAACTCTGTCAATCCAGGTGAAAGGACGAACTACTCGCCCAAAAGTTATAAAACCTATGGCTATCCACCTGAACGAGACCAGATCAGGAAGAGGGGGTGATCCTCTCGTGATCACTTTGAACCAGAAGCCTCCACCCTTGGTCATCAACCTCTAGCGCAACAGGCAGCCGAGTAAAGTAAATGCAACAGGGAACAGAGTTTCAGATGATAATAAACATCCTCTTTTCTAGTATATTGACGCCCAAATTCCAAATCAGGAATCCTCCCCCTGCGACGATATGGAACCTATAGAGCAAAAATTCTTGGAAGCTATAGATTCCTATCATCCGTATATATGGGAAGTGGCATCATCATCCAATGTCACCATGACATATGGACTGCACGAGGATTCTATCTTCATTGTCCCGCCTACTTGCAGCGGTCAGCGTTCAATAGTCTTCGGCCGCGTACGCAATGAACGGACTATACAAGAAGATTCCTTCGATGATGATGCTGGTGAAATGCAAGTTCACAGGTACAGCCCGCAAGCTTTGAAGATCATACAAAGTATGTGTTACGACTCAAAGCTGAAACCAGGTCTCAACTACGGGAAAGGCAGACGAATACCGCTGCTCAGTGATCCCCGCTACCAATAAACTCGTTTCGGGTTTGGGTATGCCATCTCCCTTGCAACTTTCGAGTCAAACGAGGATACCTTTTCCTCTTTTCAAGATGGCTCGTCGCCCTCTGACTCATCTCATGATCTCGAGCAAACATTATCAGTAAATATGGTAGTGACAGATTCCTTCGAATCAGACGGACGAGAATCTGAACTGTTTGAGAATGACGCTTGGGCTCAGCAAATGGATACACAATGGGAGTTCTGCTTCGAGCAGAGAGAACCTCCCACTGAAGACAAAGTTATCCAGATTGACGTTGGGGATGAACTTTCGCCAAAGCCAATATTTATCAGTAACAATCTTTCCGAAGCATAAAGGGAAGAAGTTATACAGCTGATAAAAGAATATATCGACATCTTTGTATGGAATTATGAGGACATGCCAGGCCTTGATCCAAAGATAGCTACTCATAGGCTCAATATATTGCCCGATTCGAAGCCTGTGAAGCAGCACCAACGCCGGTTCCGCCCGGATATGATGGACGCCATTGAAGCTAAAATCAAGAAGTTGATAGCCTGCGGTTTCATCAATGAAGAACAATATCCCGACTGGGTCGCCAATGTTGTCCCATTTATGAAGAAAAGTGGGAAAGTACGAGTCTGCATCTATTATCGAGATCTGAACGCAGCCTGCCCCAAGGATGAGTTTCCTCTTCCCATCATAGACGTCATGATTGACAATACATACGGCTTTGAACGTATGTCTTTCATGGATGGATTTTTAGGATAGAATCAAATCAAAATGCATCCTGAAGACGAGAAGCATACTGCCTTCCAGACATAATTGTGGGTATATTGTTATACGGCCATGCCCTTCAGATTGAAGAATGCCGGGGCTACGTACCAACGGGCTATGAGTAACATATTCCATGAGCATTTACGCAAGACAGTGGAATGTTACGTAGATGATGTAGCTGTCAAAAGCTACCTCAAGGATAATCACATCCAAGACTTGAAGACAGTATTTGACTTGATGCGCCAACATCAACTCAAAATGAATCCTACAAAGTCCTTTCTGGGGGTATCTAGTGGCAAATTTCTGGGATTTTTTATAACCGCCAAAGGCATTCAAGTGGACCCTGATAAAGTCAAGGCCATCTTAGAAATGCGACCGCCCCGCAATCTGAGGGAACTCAGGGGATTTCAAGGTCGTCTGGCTTATATCCGGAGATTCATATCCAACCTCTCGGGGAGATGTCAGCCATTTTCTCGTCTCATGAAGAAAGGTGTATCCTTCGTATGGGACGAAGCCTGTTAACAAGCGTTCGGCGATATCAAGTGCTACCTCACCAGTCTGCCAGTTCTGGTGCCTCCTGTCATAGGAATACCATTCCTGCTGTATGTTCGAGCGATGGATCATTCTCTGGGAGCTCTCCTCGCACAAAAGAACAAGATGGGTCATGAGCAGGCTATCTACTACATCAGCAGGATGATGGTCGGAGCCAAACACCGGTACAATCCAGTGGAGAAAGAATGCTTGGCTCCGATGTTCGCTATTCAGAAAATATGACACTATGTCACAGGCCAAACCATTCACATCATCTCCAGGATCAATCCTCTCCGGGTACTGATGAACAAACCAATTGTTCTTAATTCCCGACTCGCGACTTGGGCGATGTTATTAACACCGTATGACATGGTGTACGTCCCTCAGAAGTCCGTCAAAGGCCAAGCATTGGCTGACTTCCTAGCTGCTCATCCGATCCCGGCGGCCTCCAAGCTGTACGAGGACAATCCTGACGAAGTTGTAGAGTGTAATTCCATAATGGAAAGTGATGCATGGCAACTATTCTTCGATGGTGCCTCCAGAACTGGTCCCAGAGGAAACGTGGTTTCGGGGGTAGGAATTGTACTGGTTACTCCTGATAAGCTTATCATCTACCGAGCATATTCTCTTAGCGAGCCATGTTCCAACAATATGGTGGAATACAACGCTCTACTAATCGGCCTCCAAGTCGCTAAAGAATTAGGCGTCGAATCTCTGGAAGCTTTCGGTAATTCTCTGCTGATCGTCAATCAAGTCAGAGGAATATATGAAGTCCGAAATCCAGACCTCATCCCCTATCACCGAGCAACGGTCAAGATAGCCATGACATTCAAAGGATTCTTTCTAGAGCATGTACCTCGATCTCAGAATCTAGAAGCTGATGCCCTAGCCAGTCTAGCTGCAGATTTAGCTACCCCTATAAGAAAGCAGAATTTGGTAATCCTTCTTAACAGAGATTTATTCTGTATGAAAAATAATTTCACATAGAACACAGCTACGCGGTGGACACAGATCTTCCCAGGAGAGACTGGAGAGCTCCCTTTATAGATTTCGTAGCATACGAAATCTTGCCAGAAGATCCTAAAGAAGCGGTATCCGTCAAAAGACGATCATTACGCTTCTATTTCGACGCATCGTCACAATGTCTATATCGTCGGTCTTATGACGGACTATTATTATGATGTCTCTCTGGTGAGGAAGCACAGCGGATTATCCGTGAAGCCCACGACGGCGTATGCGGACCGTATCAACCCGGTCCTAAGCTACATGATCGTGTCAGGAGAATGGGCTATTACTGGCCTACTATGATCATAGACGTAATAAAGTATGCAAGAAAATGCAGAGCCTGTCAGGTCCATGCGAACTTTATCCATCAACCTCCCGAATATCTACATCCTACGGTTGCGTCCTGGCCTTTCGAAGCATGGGGTATGGATATCATTGGTGCTATTCACCCGTCTTCTTCCAGAGGTCACCGGTTCATACTGGCCATCACGAATTACTTCTCCAAATGGGCAGGGGCGATCCCTCTTGCTGAGGTAAAGGCATCTAATGTGATCAGCTTTATCAAGCATCACGTCATTTACTGCTTCGGGATACCCCGAAGGATAATCCATGACAATGGGCCTCAATTCATCAGCCAAGCGTTTCATCGATTTTGCGATAAAAATCGGATACATAATGTCGCATCTACGGCATACAATCCTGCTGCTAATGGTTTGGCGGAAGCTTTCAATAAAACCATTATCAAGCTCTTGAAGAAGTTCGTCTCTTCGAATAAAGGGATTGGAATAAGAAGTTGGGAGAATGTCTCTAGGCATACCGCACAACGGTACGAGCACCGACAGGTTGCACACCATTCTTATTAGTCTACGGGAGCGAAGCAGTTCTCCCCATCGAGATCCAAATTCCGTCACTCAGGATAGCCGTGGCTAATGAGTTGACTCAAGAAAAGAATGACCTATTAAGGCTTCAAGAGCTAGAAGGATTAGACGAGAAATGCCTCCAAGCTCAACAGTGCATCGCGCTCTACCAAGCACGCATTTTCAGAGCTTTTAATCAAAAAGTGAAGGAAAGGGTGTTCAAAGTCGGCGAGCTAGTGTTAGCCGTGAGAAGGCCGATGATTCTTACTCACAAAAGTAAGGGCAAATTCCAGTCCAAATGGGAAGGCCCCTATATGATCGAGACGACGTTCTCAAACGGCGCTTACAGGTTAGCCCAGCCTAATGGAGACCTGTTAATGGCTCATATCAATGGCAAATTCCTGAAAAGGTACTATGCTTAACCTCTGCTCAAGTGGAATATGGTGAAAACCTCATTCTGACAAAACTACTTCCAAAATGAAACTAGTTGGATCATATTCTATCATGTCCATATAACCTCTGAATAGATATATCCTGCTAAAACTTACTGAGAGTATATCACGTCCATATTACCTTTGATATCACTTTCACCCAAACCTGTCATTTACATTCCGAAATGGTAGGGCCACAAAGTCAGATGAAAGCCTCTTTATTATTCCCAAAAAAGGGAGCAGAAGTACATCGAAAAGCAAAAGCAAAAGTACATCATTTTGGGGGAGCAGTCAGGTCACGAAGCTGCTACGCCAGTGCGGCCATCCTCTCAGTCCAGGAATCCAAGACATCATGGCGAGCCCACTCCAGTCGTGCCTTATCGTTGCTCAGGAGGGACAGTTCGGCTCTAGCCCAAAGAAAACCAGCACGGGCGACTCCTGCACGCGCCAAGTTCTGTTGTGCTACGTCCAATCGGCTATCCGCCATAACTAGAGCTTCCGACGACTGAGAAGCCCACTCTTTTGCCTGAGCGAGTTTTGTTTCCAGCCTGAGGACCCTCGCTACATTCCCTTCGTGCTTGGCCTGGCACTTCGTCTGAAGAGCAATGGCCTCCTCCAGGATGGCTTTTCCTTCATCCATCTCCTGCTGATGTGTTTGGATAGATTCATTTACGCCTACCATCTGTTTGGCAAGCCGCACAGTCATGGAGTCATATCTAACCTGGACCAGATCTTCAATATTGTCTTGAGCTAGCTACAAGTATTCGTTAATGGGTTGCTCCAAACCATTAACTATCTCCTCCAGCGTCTCAGCTAGCCCAGTGTCGTCGAATTCTCGGATCGGCATTATCGCGGACTGGGAGGACCTCTTCAGCGACGCAAAGCTCAGATTCTTTGCCAACACCCTTGATATTGATATTTTTAAAGTAGTATAGAAGATATCAGTGTACTGCTCGATCAGTACAGCTAGATCCGATTGGACGCTGGGGGTGGCCTCGATATTGGCAAATCCCCCTCCAAGAACAACCGTAGACGATGTTGCCACGGCCGTCGCCTCAACAGGTGGTGCGACGAAAGAAGAAGCGCCAACACCGGACGACGATACCAGTATACTCACATGAGGCATTATCGCAATGACAGGCTCGTCCTCCTCTTGAAATATCGGGACCTCGTCGACAGGCGAGCCGACACCCGAAGATGTTTCCTTTTCAAAATCAGCCACCTCTGTGTCGCCGCCAGGACATGACACGGAGCCGAAGGGCGCATCTATACTCCCCTCCCCGAAAAGGTCTTCCCCTGAAAAAAGGACGAAAGGAAGTTAATATCAGCATAATGTTAATTTTCCTTGAAGAAGAGGGGTGAAGACGACGTTTACCCATGGCCGACGGCATATATGTTGCGTCTGCAGCCTGTACAGCTAAATCATTTCTTAATGATGCTAAGCGAGCTGTCATACCTGGAGAAAGGGGTCTGCTAACTGACGCTGGAAAATAGTCTTCCAGGTCTTCGTCAAATTCCAACCGAGGCTCATCGGCTGGAATCTCGCTGGGTGCCCTGACAGACACGACAGGAGTCTCTCCCGATGCTGACCCGGACAAAGGTATCCTCATTTGGCTCGGCCCCGAAGGTGACCTCGTTCCACTACCTAAAGCAGTAGCAGCGACGGCAGCCTCCAGCAGAGATTCTCCGGCACCACCAGCCGGAACTGAAGAGGTTCCCTCTCTAAAAGGCGAGGAACCTCCAATCAAAGAATCATCCCCAACCTGGGGAGATGCAGGCTCACTTCCAGGAGCCTCAATACCAGGAATTCGGAGAGGACAATTAACCATCTTCTTCCTCCTCTTGCGAGGGGAAGTTTCCTTCGGAGTAGGAGCCCTTCGCTTCCCGGAGATTACCAAAGGCCCTGCGGGCAGAGGTACTTCACCCCTCGATACCGCCAACAGAGGCTCATCTGGAGTGACGGACTCCTCACCCTCGTCAGAAGAGACCGAGGGGACTTCCACTCTTCCCCCAGACTTGGAAGAGGGCACCCTAAAACTTCCATGCATATCAAAATCGCGATGGAAGGTGTTCGTTGCCATATAGAACTGGGCATACGAGTACAGGATGCGCAGCTCCGTGGAGAGTGTGATGACCGGCACAACAAAAATTGCTCCAGTGCAACCCATAAGGAAATATTGCCATCCTCTCGCTCCATCAATGAGTCCACCCCTGGACCGAAAGCTGGTGACGGCGTTGCCCACGTGCAACTGATCATACCCAAACTGCCTGGCAAACCGACTAGGCAGGTAGGGCTCAAAGACGCAATGGTCTTCACTCCTGTACAGTAAATGAGAAGGTCTAATGCAGACCAACCATTTAAAAGCTTCAGAAGAAAGATTGGTCTTCTCTCTACCGAAATCCTTAAGCCTAATCCCCGATTGATTGCGATGTACGGAGGGGACAGTGCAGAAGAGCTTCCAGCTGTGACTGAAGCCCAGCACCTGCCGACAATCTAGAACCGTGGCCACATTCTAGGAAGATTTCTGGTCGTTCAACAAGAAACTAGCCCCCGAACTACTGCAGGAGCCGGGAGACATAACCCTGGGATTATGAAGAATTAACCATCCCATCAGATACAGGTATGGTAATTCTACCCTGGGAAAGCTATCACGCCGAGTCTCATCGGCGAGCAGCCCGTCAGTCATGGCCCTCAGGCCAGCTTGAATGCAGCACACCATGGCAGGGAGCAAGCCCAGTCTTGCCCCGAACACCAGATGCACTGCAGGCCATAGCGTGTTACGGTGAATGCGGTCCGCAGATGCGACGCCAGGTACCACCACTCGACGCAGCCATATGGAGAGAAAGCCAGCCAGTTGAGCTTCCCTGGACAGAGGCTTGCGGCAGCGCCTCAAATAACTATAGACCTTAGTGCCTATATGATACTATCCTATCCCTTCGTCGAGGAGCAAGTCCGGAGCCCCAACGTCTACCATGAGATCGTCGACTACCTGAGCATTAAGCGCGCTCAGAGGATTCATAGGCAGATCCTTGCCCTCCAATACCTTCTCCGGCTTAGCATTCCGGGACCGGTGAAAGAAGAGGTAGGACGTCCATTTATTGATGTGAGCCAAATCTGAGGGCTCACCATAAAAAGTGGTGCAAGCGAGGTAGTGGCACATCAGCTCCCATATACTTCCACTACCCGAGGATCTGAATTCCCCAACTTCCGGTTCGTAGGAACATACTCTTCATACGGAGTATCCCCCAGCGGCAGTCTCGAGATCTCTGCCATCTCATGGAGGGCCAATCCCAACTCCCCCAGTAGAGTGGCGAAAGTTTCGGTGAGCGAAATATATCGCTCCATCAGTGCCAGAAACAGGTTGGGGTTAGGAGGCAACCCAATACTGGTAGCACTCACAGCTGCAAACAGACCATTGTTCTCCTACTCGGTTGAAAATGCTTCAAGGCCCAACCAACTAAGCGAGCCCATCGAAGATTTGTAGGGGTGATCCACCCACCGCACCGAGGGTTCACCTTAGGGTATACTCTCCCGTGCCCCATAAAATCATTACAGAAAGTCGGTAATTGGACCGGCTGGATCACTAAGCTGTCTTCACTCGGGATACTGCCCGGGTACAGTCCCCTGAATATCGTAACATTACCGGTAGGGCGACTGACAAACGACCCCTGGTCAGCTCCTTTCAAATGAAATATCGTCCCCGGCCTGCCGTGAAGATCAGGAGTCAGCGTCCACGACATCCTCCTGGGATGTGTGGCATGGAAGAAAGCCGAGATGGGATAGTCTCTAGGCATCTTGGGCAGATACAAAACCAAGCTCCCGGTAGGGAAAACCCAGAGTTCTTTCTTGGGCTTCGTCTGGGACTGCTTGTCGATTATGTCCCCGAAGAGGAAAGCCGGCTTTATATATTGGTCCCCGTCTATGTACGTCAGGGGCTCTCCGTTGATCAAGTTCAGCAGTGTTCGCTCGCCCTGAGTAGATATCAGAATTTCCCTTCCTTCGGGATACTGGGGCCCGGAGATAGGAAATGTCACGTGTGACAGATCCTCCAGATAGTTGGAGTGCAGCATCCCGGCGGCAGAACCCATCACCTCGGCTAGCGGAGACGCATGCAAGTCAACTGCAAGAGTACAAGAAAAACATGTCAGTTCCTATAACTAGACATTACAGATCTTGCAGCCTACGCCAAAAATTAACAGTCTGTGCTCTACGCCAAGACCGTAAAAACTTGACCATTATGCTCGAATCCATTTCTTAAAGCATAAAGTTCAAGGCTGGCAGTATACAGTCTGTGCTTTACGCCAGACTGATAAAATTGAGTCATTACGCCAGAATCTTCATCCAGAAGCGTAACACTAAAATTTTATACGCCAACTTTTGACAGTCAAAGCTTTTACACTAGACTGCGAAAATATAGAATTTTTGCGCTGACACATTAGAAATATGGGCGTAAAATATGAAACGTCTCTGTGCATCATCTTCTTCAAAGAGGCTGTCAGCATAGAAGACGACCTAGCGCGGTCACATACAACGTGTGCAAAGGATTTTTAGTCATTCTTTTTCGTCCCAAAAGCTCTACCTTTAAGGCCGGGTGCACTGCTCGTCGGCGGGATACTTTGCTCAGAATAAAGTTCGCCTTGCCTGACCGAAGACGCTCTCACTTGAGCAGAAGAACGAGAAGAAGAATCAACCTTCTTTTCCTTAGTGGAGGAAGATTTTTTCGTGGCCATTACTGGAAACTTCGAAGACTCGGAGAAGAAACGAAGAAGAACTCGAACAGACGAAGGCTTTCTTTCGCAGAAGACGGATGAAAAGTTTTTTCTCTCAGAAACTTGGGGTATATATAGAGTTCGAATGGACTCCTTGAATCTCGAACCAAATCTCCTAATTAATATTCGGTTATGATTGGGTACTACGTCAGCCTATTACTCAGAGAAGGCGGACAGTCAGCGAATTCGAAAAGTTTTCGCGCAAAGCAGATTCGTGGTTTCTACGCTAAAGAGCTTTCTACGCTCGACAGCTACAGATCTACGGTTTTACGCTTACAGGCTATAAGTCTATGGTTCCCGGATGCCTTTGTGCTCGGTAGCTTTTATGCTCGAGAGGCTACAAACCTACGACTTCACGTTCAACAGCTACAAATCTATGGTCTCACGCTCGCTGGCGTTTAGTTTACGCTCAGAGGCAACATATCCACAACTGCACGCTCGGAAGATTTTATTTTCACAGGCTACAAATCTACAGTTCTGTACCAAGGAGCTTTCTACGCTCGACAGCTACAAATCTATAATTTTACGTTCAATGGCTACAAGTCTATGGTTTTACGCCCGGATGCCTTTGTGCTCGGTAGCTTTTATGCTCGAGAGGCTACAAACCTACGACTTCACGCTCAGGAACTACAAGTCTATGATTTCACGCTCGGTGGCGTTTAGTTTACGCTCAAAGGCTGCAAACTTATGATTTCACGCTCTATGACTTTCTGCACATCTGAAAGATGCGCAGGCCAGTACAGTACATCTGAACAAATTCTCAAGACGGTCAATTGTAGGAGTTCACACAGAAGATACTCTTCCTTGACCTCAAGATACCCTAAGTACCCGAAGCATACAGAGTTCAACATTGGAAATTACTCTTCTTTATGGGTCAATTCGAAGTTCATCCAGAATCTAGTCTGAATATTTTGTCTGCAAATTCAAGATGGCAACTCAGTTCTTGACAGCCATTCCTCGCCCTGTTCCAAGCGATTTTCGAGAAATCACTCTTGAAGACGACGGTCTGAACAAAAATTCTGTTTATCAGAAGTAAAAATAGTTCAGAGTTCTACGCGGTTCCTCGTTCCTAACAATAGGACAGTTCGCATAGGCGAATGCTAAGCGGCTTTCTATGCATCCCTAGTTATGCGTAAAAGACAGGACAGGACCTAGCACTCTTTCTATACAGAGTTGGCGTAAAGAATCAGACGTGTCGAAGCTACACATATTCAGACTTCACAGCAAAGTTTGGCAAGATGATCATATGAAGAAGAAGACGATCTTATTAAAATTACGATTACATATGAGGGAAATCCAGTCCACAAGGGTTTTTTTCAATTTTTGTGGTTACATATGAGGGAAACCCCGTCTACAAAGGGTTTCTCATTTTCATTTAAAGATCGCGCCCAGAATCTGTTTTGGCCAGGATCTCGCATGGGCGGCATCCTTCATCCATCTTCTCCAGCAGTCAGTCAGTAACCGCAAACTAACTGACAGATGGGTCAACGGCGGGAGGATACAAAACTGGGTATAGACCCAGCCGCCAACAGAAGAAAAGTAGAGTAAATCTGCTTTCTTACATCCAGCGCCGTGACAGATTAAGTTGAGATATTTCACTCAACTCAATCTTGGACAGAGCTAGTCTATCTGCTCTTGTCCACGGAGGTAATGGAAGAAGGTGCCACTTACAAGCGGCATAGCGAAATACAACCCTTTTTTTCTCTCGAAGAACCACCATACAACGTTGCTGATTATCCCGAGCAAAGGAGGCTATGATATCCTTCTATGATCCATCGTTGCAGAGGACATTTGCTCAAAGATGCCGTCTTTTTTGGCTCCTTACATGCTGGAAGAACATGATCTCCTTCTTTCTCAAGTCGATCCGACGAACTCCGGCCATTATCTCTGTGTGGTGAAGGAAGTGTGGGAAGAACAGGATAACTCCTCAGCCTTTTTATAGGCGAAAGAGATCACCGATCCCCAATAAGTCCGCCATAAAGTCATCCATGAAAGAATGTGTCAGGCTTGACCATTTCAGGCTCCATTCAGAGTGTTTCGAGTTACAAGGAAAGGTTCATGCTTCATTCAAAGTGTTTCAAATTACGAAGAATTTAAAAGCTTTGAAGGGGGTCTTGTTGAAGCATAAAAAATATGCTAGATAGCTATACGCAGCATGTTGATGCAGGACAGCGTAAACAGAGGACCTCAGAGCCATCAAACGTGCAAACAGAGCTTTTCCGCTGAGCACATCATAAAAATATAGGCTCAAGGACCGTCCGCGTAATGCAGTATGTCCAGGCTGCTTCAGCGTAAACAGGGTACTTCATCGAATTTAGGGCGTAAAACTCAGCCGCTTTCAATGCAGCATTGAAGTAGACGAGGAACGCTTCGTATTCTTTGAAATGAACCTGTCAGATCATGTAATGAACCTAACGTCTGAACTCCTGACAAAGAGTACTCCACGACAACCCAAGCGATGGGTATCATGATGGCGCGGCACTGTAACCCAGGCTGTCATTTACTGCCATTTCCTTTGCGTAAACCACTTTCACACATACAAAGGGATACGCTGCCTAGTTTTACACAGGCTGATGTGAGCTGTTTATGCTCCGTAGAAGACAAACAGCCTGCCACGTCAAAAGTTGTACTTCGTACAGGGCTCGAGGCACGTCTCTGTATTTAATGCGCAGAGCGGCGATAGTTTCTCGAGGCACGTCTCTGCACTTAAAGTGCCGAATACTGACAGATGCCCAAGGCACGTCTCTACAATTGATGCACAGAAGGGTGGCAGGCCTTCAAAATATGCCTCCTTATTTAATGCACAGGATAATGGCTGATCTCCGCATTTAATGCTGGGGATTTGATTAAATGTTACCAAACCGTCGTTTAGTGACATCCCCCTTGCGTAAACTACTCTTACGCATATAAGGGAATACGTCGCCCAGTTTTACACAGGCAGCCGTGAGCTTCTTATGCTCCGTAGAAGGCAAACAGACCACCACATCAGCAGTTACTCTTCGTACAGGATTCGAGGCGCGTATCTGTATTTAATGCACAGAATAATGGCGAATCTTAAAGACAAGCCTCTGCATTTAATGCGCAAGATGGGGGCAGATCTCTGTATTTAATGCAAGAGATTTGATTATTTCTCCAAGAGCCGTAATTCCGGCTAAAACGTCCATATCATCTCGGCTTCTACGCCTGCTCGGCTTCTATGCCCACTCGGCTTCTATGCCCACTCGGCCTCTATGACCACTCGGCTTCTACGCCTACTCGGCTTCTATGACCACTCGGCTTCTACGCCTACTTGGCTTCTACGCCTACTCGGCTTCTACGCCTACTCGGCTTCTATGCCATGGTGACAGTCATTGGCTTCTACGCCAACCTCTTCTATACAAGGGATAACTACCTACGTGGCTTCTACGCCGTAATCTTTGCAGCAGATATACGCGTTCTGTCCCTTAGTTAGACACGCGTCACATGCTCACTTAAAAGGTCATCTATACGCAGGCATTGGTTATTTTAAACCGTCGTGTAAAAGGGTGTTGTACTTTCCACTACTCGGTTCCTACGCCGACTGTGTGGTCACTGTCACTAAAAACTCTATAAATAGAGACCTCTATCAACAGAGGAAAAGTCAAAAAATTGGTGAGAGAGAAATTGGTCAAAGAAATTGGAGGTCAAGAGACAGAGGAGAGGAGAATCCAGAGCTCAGGCAAAGAGAAGGGATCGACGACTTTGGCATCGAGCATCCACCCTCTTTAGCAACCTGCGAAGCTGCTTTCTGTCTTCCACAGCACTTCTTCAACATCGTGTGGTCCAAGGGCTAAAGTGATCGACTGCAGATCAGACACCTATAGCAATATTTACCCAGATTAAATAAATTATACTCAGACATCATCGTATAGGATTAACTTATACAATCTTGTTTGTAAACATAAAAAAAGGGCGGGTTTTCGTCTAAGACCTCGTTTTCCACATTATTAATCTTTTCTGTTTATTATCCTAAACAAACACCGAGATCACAGGAAGAAGGTTTTTCCTGCAGATGTCCACCAATGCCGAGCCTGGAACTCCTGAAGGCATTTGTAAAGTGGCTTGACGAAAATATTCGATGAAAGTGCGAACATTCTCTTTTTCCTTCTGCTTGACTTCAATGAGAGAGGACATAGACATGTCCATCCCTCCTTCGTAGAATCGCGTGAATAATAACGCCTTGAAGTCTTCAAAGAAAGTAATGTAGTTGTCTGCCAGACTTCGGTACCACTGATAAGCTACCCCCGAGAGACAGCCTTTGAACACCCGACTGAGGAGGGCGTCGTTCCCTTGTAATAACACCATCATCATACTGAAGTAGTTCATGTATTAACTCGGTAACATTTTTCCTTCGAACAAAGCCATAGTCTGTGGTTTGTATCTAGGAGGGAAAGGGACCTATTTCCAGATAGCTGGGTAAGGTTGGTTGATTCCCAATTTTTTTAGCTGATCTTTGTGCTTCAGGGCATCAAATTGGGCTTTCAACTCCTGTACTGCCTACATCGGATCTTCAGCCGGTAGAGGGACCACGGAGTAATGAGGAATTGATTGCATCGTGACTCCGGCGGAAGGTAATACATTCTCCGAGTGAGGAAGCGGAGGAACTGCTGACTCCTGATCTAGAGCAGGATCTTAGATTGCATTGGATGGTGGTAAGTCCACCCCCACATGTATCTGAGTCAGAGGGACCGACCCTTGAGCCATAGCAGCTGTGTGTTGAGTCAGCATCATCTGGTGCATGTTCTCCATCATGGATTGCATTTCTTTTAGAGATGTCTCTAGTATAGTAATGCGCTGCTCAGCGCTCCCGGACGGGGAAGCTTCCTCGAGTTTATCTCCAATGGCATAAAATCCTATCTCCCTGGGTGTCATTGAAAGATTAGTATAGGTCTCTGTAGAAGTTGACTCTATACTTTAAGTATCTGATTTGGGAGACTGGCGACCCCCAGCTTCGGAACCAGAAGAGTACGAAGTCGGTTGTCGCAACCTCGAACGGGTGTTTCGGAATACCCCAGCTTTAGTGTTCCTAAGGAGCTGGTTGAATCTCCTTCGGCTCGGAGCTCCAGAGGGCTGACATCTTGAGCCCGATCTTCCTCTAGGTATATGTGAAGCCATGTTCACCGATGCATGTGCGGGCTCTTCTTCCTGGAAAGATGGAGAGTAGCTCAACCGGTCGAAAATCGACCATTTTGCTTCAGAACAGCAATAATTAATTACAATCCTATGACTATTACAAGAGTGCTCGTTAGGAGGTATAATAGACATGCTGGAAGATCCCTTATCCTTGCATTTCTGGATCAGGTACTCGTGCAGGTCAGGAGGAGTTACAGAAGAAGAAGATGACTTGTTCCTTCTGTTCACATCAGTGGGCATTCGGATATTGGGAGCCCTAGTTTTCCCTGTGCCGCCTGTATACAACAGGTTGGCCATCTGAGTGGCAGATTATCCCCGAGGAGGGTATCTTTCCGCAAATTGAGCCTTCTTTACGCTGAGGGGCTTCTCCTGGTGTAATTTGGAGCTCTACTCCGGTTGGCGTAAAGCTGAGGATGTCCTCATTCGGCCATCAGCCTCTCGCATAATCCGGAGGGCTGGTAGATTCTTCTCTTGATAGCGTAAAGGCCGAGAAGTTGAGTAGTCTGCCGCTTGCTTTCCCTTGCATAGATTACATGGGTAATCTGCTTTTTCGCGGAAGGCAGATACATTTTTACGTGCGGAGCGCATTTGGATCTTCTGATTCGGCGCTAAGGCCTTGTCAGAAGTTTTGTCTGTTCCGCCAGGGACGGGAGACTGATTTCTACGCGCAGAGCGCGGTGTAGGATTCTGGACTAACGCTGAGGCATTGTCTGAAGTTTCGTCTTTTTCGCCAGGGACGGGAGACTAAATTTTACGTGCAGAGCGCGGAGTATACTTCTGGGTTTGCGCTGAGGCATTGCCAGAAGTTTTGTCTGCCCTGCCAGAGACAGGCGACTGAATTTTACGCGCAAGGCGCGGAGGGAGCAATGCTACAACCTCGTAGGTTGGAGAAATCGGAGAGGTCGGAGAGTCCACAGGAATGGTAGAGGATGTCTTAGGCATCCAGACTTTGTGCAGCTTCTTATTGTCTTGGACTGAGAGAGAGTGAGAGCTACCCCCTGTTTGAAGCATGTCTTTATAAGCAAATTGGTCGAACTGGACGACCAGTGTCTTCTTCACGGATCCCACGGATACCGCATCGTGTTGAGCAATTGCTTCCTCGTCAGAAGAGAAAGATGTCCCTAGCAGAGTCGCCATCTTATTTCGGAGAAAAAAATAAACGAAAGTAAAAGTACGAGATACGACAAGGTTCTTTATTTTAAAGAAAACCTCTCTCTTCTTCGTCGGTGTTTTACAAACAAGATTGTACAGTTTTGATCCTACACGAGGAATATCGAAGTTTAATTTATTTAATCTGGGTAAATATTACTTTGGGTGTCTGATCTGCAGTCGATCACTTTAGCCCTTGGACCACACGATGGTGAAGAAGTGCCGTAGAAGACAGGAAGCAGCTTCGAAGGTTGCTAAAGATGATGGATGCCCGATGCCAAAGTCGTTGATCCCTTCTCTTTGCCTAAGCTCTGTATTCTTCTCTCTCTCTCTCTCTCTCTCGACCGTTTTCCCTCCTTTCGACCTTGGATCTGATACTGGATTCCTTGACCAATTTTCGATCGTTCGATCTTCAATTTTTTGACCAGTTTCCTCTGACCTCCTTCCTCTGTTGATAGAGGTCTCTATTTATAGAGTTTTTAGTGACAGTGACCACACAGTCGGCGTAGAAACCGAGTAGTAGAAAGCACAGCACCCTTTTACACGACGGTTTAAAATAACCAATGCCTGCGTATAGATGACCTTTTGAGTGGGCATGTGACACGTGTCCAACTAAGGGACAAAATATGTATGTCTGCTGTGAAGATCACGACGTAGAAACCACGTAGGTAGTTATCCCTTGTGTAGAAGAGGTTGGCGTAGAAGCCATAACTGTCACCATGGCATAGAAGCCAAGTAGACATAGAAGTCGAGTAGGCGTAGAAGCCAAGTAGGCATAGAAGCCGAGTAGGTGTAGAAGCCGAGTGGTCATAGAGGTCGAGCGGGCATAGAAGACGAGCAGGCATAGAAACCGAGTGGGCATAGAAGCCGAGTGGGCATAGAATCCGAGAGGTCATAGAGGCCGAACGGGCGTAGAAGCCGAGTGATGTGGACATTTTAGCCGAAATTACGGCTCTTGGAGATATAATCAAATCTCTTGCATTAAATACAGAGATCTGCCCCCATCATGCGCATTAAATACAGAGGCTTATCTTTAAGATTTGCCATCATTCTGCACATTAAATACAAATATGCGCCTCAAATTCTGTACGAAGAGTAATTGCTGATGTGGCGGTCTGTCTGCCTTCTACGGAGCGTAAGAAGCTCATGTCTGCCAGTATAAAATTGGGCAGCGTATCCCTTGTATGCGTAAGAGCAGTTTACGCAAGGGGAATGTCACTAGACGATGGTTTGGTAACATTTAATCAAATCTCCTGCATTAAATGCAGAGATCTTCCATTATCCTGCGCATTAAATGCAAAGGCGTGTTTTGAAGGTCTGCCACCCTTCTGTGCATAAAACGTAGAGATGTGCCTCGGGTATCTGTCAGTATTCGGTGCATTAAATGCAGAGACGTGCCTTGAGAATCTGTCACCGCTCTGCACATTAAATGCAGAGACGCGCCTCGAGCCCTATACGAAGAGCAGCTTTTGACGTGACAGGCTGTTTGTCTTCTGCGGAGCATAAATAGCTCACATCTGCCTGTGTAAAATTAGGCGGTGTATCCCTTTATATGCGTGAAAGCGGTCTATGCCAAGGAAATGGCAGTAAATGATAGCCTGGGTTGCAGTACCGTGCCATCATTATAGCCATCGCTTGGGTTGTCGTGCAGTACTCTTTGTCAGAAGCCCAGACGTTAGGTTCATTTGCATGATCTGACAGGTTTATTTCGAAGAATACGAAGCATTCCTCGTACACTTCAATGATGCATTGAAAGCGGGTGAGTTTTATGCCATAAAGGCGATGTAGCACCCTTTTTACGCTGAAGCAGCCTGGACCTATTGCATTACGCGGATGGTCCTTAAGCCTATATTTTATGCCGTGCCCAGCAGAAAAGCTCTGTTGCACGTGTGATGGCTCCGAGGTCCTCTGTTTATGCTGCCCTACATCGACATGCTGCGTAGAGCTATCCGGCGTATTTTTTATGCTTCTACATCGGGCACCATTCATAGGAACTAAACCTTGTGCACAAGTTGTTCGACCGAACCATGCATTGACACTAAGTTAATAAATAAAGTATTTCAAGCCAACAGAATATACATATCTACTTTAGCATAGTGCAATTGGCATAGTCTACCTGTCCAAGTGATCGTATTCCAATTATTTGCATGATATATTTATACAGTTATATATAATAAGTTCTAACTATAACTGAAACATGAATATATAAACACATAATGGACAGGCACGCATCAATGTAGTCGTTGAGAATTCTAGGTGACAAGCATTATAAGTGTTTCAAGTCTATCTGTTCAAGAATCCGCTTGTGTGTCGCCTACCCGATCACTTGCACGTGCAAACAGATGATCAATATCTTCTGCTTCGGTCTCCAAAGGTTCGATACAAAATATGAAAACCTAAGAATGAAGGCAATGAAATCCATCGAAACCGTTCAAGAAAACGCAAGACATAAAACCAACAAGAAAGCAACCAAGCGGCATCAAAAATGGGCAAGAAAACCAGCACAACGGAAAGGCCCCTCTCAACTCTGCCGCCGAGTCCTACCTTAAGGCACGATCAGTTGAATATGGGACCTGATTCCGAAGAAACTAATCCATAACGAGGAAAGGATTTTGATTCAATCGGTCCCGATCGAACGATACCAAGTATTTCTTAGCTGCGCTCCTCGAATAGGGGGAACGGGGAACTACATTTGGGATGCCGAACTGCTGTATCTTACATGTTCTATGTTTATTGTTTCTTGTTTGAATAATTTAGACATAGATGTTCAGAGAACCTAGGTAACTTGATTGTAGTATGCACCCCCTTGTCTTCTTACAACCTTGACCATACACCGGGGTACCTGTGTACTCTATAGTGCATAACTGGCCATATCATATCCTCGTTCTCCATATTTTGATACTGTGATGTGACAATGAGACGATCTAAATTTCGAGGACAAAATATTTCTAAGGTGGGTAGATTATAAACCCCTTCAAAATATTTTTATAAAATTTTAAATTTTGTATCCATTTAAATTTTGTTTATTTTTATTATGGTTATTATTTAAATCATTATTACCTTATATAAATATTTATCTCATAATGATCTAACCTATAGCTAACTAACTATGAACCATTTGCCTATTTAGTATTTAATTATAATAGTTTAGTATGGTAAAAAATGATAATAAAGTAATGAACCCCTGAACCCGACACCCTTCCTTCCAGGATTTGAATTTCAATATCCTCCATAAATCCTAACAAAATCTCCAAAAAAATAGAAAATATTCAATCCTTAAATAATCCTAGTCATTGATTATCCTATAGTAGGAAACCCCCCTCCCTCTCACATAATCCTATATGGTAATCCTATTACACCAAACCAAATATTTCCTTATTAAAACATATTAATTCATATCAAGTCTTCTCAATTACTTTTCAAATCATTTCAAATACCTTCCTAATATTTTCTCCATAATTTTTTATTATCCTTCAATCAGTTTCTAATGGGATTTCTAAATAAATTCTAAATATTTCTAATAACTCACCATTCAAATTTCAAAAATCTTTCCTAATATTCTAATTAAACTATTTATATATTTTGTCCAATTCAAATTCAAACTCTTTCCATTCTAATCAATCTAAATTAATTCTGTCACGACCCACACCCGGATATTCGGGCACGAGCACGTAGGTACGTCCAGCCTATGCCGCAGCATCGGTGGTAGAACGCTATCTGAGTTATTTCTAACTATCTAATATCTCAACAATATAATATGGTACATGTCAATCATCTCAACTCCAAACGGAGGAACAATATGGTATCTCACAAATATAACTAAACTCAATCACAATACAAACTAAGGAAGATAAAGCACAAATGGAATAGCGAATAAAAGAACAAGATACAATCCACAAGTCTGAAATAATATACAAGCCATAATCTCCACAAATAGTCTAATACAAGTCCAACATAATATATAAACTAAACCTCCTCGGGCTGTGCAACTATGTCCCTTTGGTCTACATGAATATCCTCTAAAGGTACGTCGTCCTGCGATACTGCTTTATGAGCCAATCATTTGAAAAAATATATATCCAGTCAGGATTAGAACGAAGTACATACCTCTGAAAGCAGTTTCAATAACATAATCGAGCATATAAAATAAATAATAGAAAAGAATACAAGATCACTAAACATATGAATAAAATGAACAAGGGTGAACATGTAATATACGAGAATAGAGAACAACAATATGAATATCTGCAATATAAGGAAATAAACTAAAATCTAACTAATGGGCCTCAGAATACAAGTTCATTATATGATCGATTTAGGTTAAACATGATCAATAAGGTAAGTCGATTACAAATATAGTATGTAATCGACATGTATATGAATAACAATGGGGCTTTGATCAAATAATCAACTCCTACTCTTCCATCCCCAACTAATACCAATGGATCCAATTACGACACGCTACAAACACGAATATGACCACTGAACATGAGCAATGGGTGTACACGAATATAATTATTCTGAATACAAGCGTTGTGTGTACACGAATAAGCACACTGAACACGAGCAGTGTGTGAACACGAAATATAAATCAATATCCAATATACATGATAAAATATATTTACATGAGTACCCGCAGAACACGATAGGGGATAACATCTTCTGACTGGATCTATGTAGTACAAGTCTATGAAATAACTGTGTCGGAATTAAGTATACAGTTATAGAACATGAATATATACACTATAATGAGTTAAAAAATAACAAAGAAATATACTCGCCTGAAGTCCTGAGTAAGGTGGGTCTCTCGATGTCCAAGCTGGTGTCACACAGACCTATATATGGTATGTTGCATCAATACAAGGTTCAAAAATAAAAATAAGTTAAATTGATGCAATTTTAGGTCATAAAGCCATTTCTAAGTCAAACTGGCTATTTCTAGGTTGTATGAGTCCAACTATAGGATACTAGATCAATACACTAAGAAACTAAGCTACACTAGCTAATCTAAGATTCTATGAGACACACAAAATGTCGTATCACAGGATACACAAGTTTTAATATATAAAAATAGTAATTTATATATATATATACAAGTCAATACATATAATACCTTAGTTAAGTAATGCAAAAATGATACCTTGGCCTTGCACCAATGCGTATCACACTACCACACACCTATCTCAATACTTAAATCCAATACCTTGAGTATCGACCCATTACCTTGACATTACCTTGGTATCCTAAGGTAATTCAAATCCTCATTTATAGCTAATATATATATATATATATATATATATATATATATATATATATATATATATATATATATATATATATATATATATATATATATATATATAACCCTCAATATACTAACTATAAAAATATATTAACTACTAATATATTACATAACAATACATACCTACTAACTACATATAGATACTTACCAAAAACTTACATGCATATATATATATATATAGTTACTTAGCTAACTAGTAATTGCTAACTTTAATACTAACAAGTATACCTAACCTTAACACCAAACTACTAATCACTTAACTACTAACCAACTAATATACTAACCAACTAGACTATTAACCAATACCTAAATAACTACTAACCACCTGAACTAACCTCACTGATGAACTACCTCAGTATTTCTGATACTTTGCTGATACCCTTGCCTACCTTGCTGCTGATATCGGGATGCAATTTATAATTACTTGTTGAACTGATGAAGGATTGTTGTGCTCGAGATGCATGCTGATACTGAGCTTCCCGTGCTTGCTGCATACTGCTACTACAGTAGCTCTCTCTTGCCTTACTGCCTTCAGTTGCTGTTGATGACCTTCTCACTGAGGGAGGCTTCCTGCCTGCTATTGCTGCAGACCCTCCTTGCTGAACTGCTACTGCTTATCATTGCGTTGGCTGTTGTGCACGAACTCACACTGCTGCATTGTATAGCTGTATATTTTCCCCTTATTGTCTAGGCTGCACTGCTTTGATCGAGCAGGTCATTGGGTTTGCAATACTAGCACATTACTGTGTACACTCTGCTGAACAGTGTACTATTGCAACTAATTCTCAATTGAGGGTATGAGCCTCTATTGGACCTGCAAATTGCTATGAAGGCTACTGCATCCTCGAGGTGGTGATGCTACTGCTGAACTGCTATATTTCTGCACTATGTACTATAGTGGTCAATGTTGTGCACACACAGTATTGCAGTGAGGTTGCTCCCCTACTGTGAATGCCTGAGACAGCATAGATCGAGCCCTTTCACTCACACACACTCACAACACAAAATACACACACACACACACACACACATATATATATATATATATATATATATATATATATATATATATATATATATATATATATATATATAAATATAAAACATACATATAGATACATGTATACACTTATAGATATATAGCTATATACACTTATGTATACTATAGACTATAGGTACATACTCATATAAATATAAATATAAATATAAATATAAATATAAATATAAATATAAATATAAATATAAATATAAATATAAATATATATATATATATATATATATATATATATATATATATATATATATATATATATATATACACAAGCACATATAGAATTAAGGACAATAAACCAAACACGTGGAGTGCACCACCCCCGTATCACACTCATTCTATGATACGCTTGCGATACAGCTCCACCATAAAACCAAACGCATCCCAAAATACACAAGCAAGTCTAGAATACTAATTATGAATAATACGAACAATAATATAATCAACTACGTGTCTGTGTCAAAAAGTGATTTACAAAAATCTCTGTGTCGGAGGAAAACTCCCAAAATTAACCCGTATCACCAAATTGACGACATACGGACTACACGTACCCAAATAATCAAGCACTCAACAATAAATAAATATTACAACAAATAATTAATCACACATGCAAAATATTAAATATAATACTCCTAAATTAAAAATATCTATATCAATTACCAAACTACCCTTGATTGAAAATGTGAGGGTGACAATCCTACCCACCTTAGAAAAATTTTGTCCTCTAAATTAAGGAAAAAACTAACTACCAAAAAAAATTAATACAAGCAAGAAAGAATTATACCCCACGGCTCGAACATATATGGATATCGCTCGCGCATCTCGGCCTCTCGCTCCCAGGTACTCTCTCCTGGCGAGTGATGCCTCCACGTGACGCATACCAAAGGAATCGTTTGGTTCCTCAGCACCTTCTCTCTCCAATCCAGAATCTTAATTGGCTTCTCTAGATAGCTAAGAGTAGGGCCCACATCGATCTTCGAGTGATCCAACACATGACTGGGATCTGCCACGTACCGTCTCAGCTGCGACACGTGAAACACGTTGTGTACTCCCTCCAATACAGGTAGTAAGTCTAGTATGTATGAAACTGCATCGACCCTCTCAAGAATACTGAAAGGTCCAATGAATCGCAGACTAAGCTTTTTGCCTCCACCGAAATAAATTGTGCCACGTGTCAGAGAAATCCTCAAAAAACCAGACCACCAACCTAGCATGAAACACAACCTTAGCATTCTAAAAAAACAAACAATCACAATAAATACAAAACAAAAATCTATACCTCAAACTCCAATAGTCTCCGGTGGCTATCGGCCTAATGCCGCTGTCTGTCCTGTGCCACTTGAAGTTTATACCTGATAAGCTTCACCTTCTCAGTTGCATCCACTTCCATCTCTAGTCCCAATAAATCTCTCTCACCAACATCATCCCATGATAACGGAGTACGCCATCTCCGTCCAAATAATGCCTCAAATGGTGACGTCTCTATACTGGCTTGGTAGCTGTTATTGTAATAAAACTCTACCAAGTGAAGATGATCCTCCCAAGAACCTCCAAGATCCAAAACACAAGTATGTAGCATGTCCTAGAGAGTTTGAATAGTACTTTTCGACTGTCCGTCGGTCTGAGGGTGATATACGGTACTGAACTTGAGCTAAGTTCCCAAGCTAGCCTGCAACTCCTCCAGAAGTGGGACGTAAAGCGACTATCCTGATCCAAGACTATGCTCACAGGAATACCATATAATCTGACTATCTGCCGCATATACATCTTCGCGAGCTTCTCCGTAGATGTACCCACTTTGAATGGCAGAAAGTGAACTGATTTGGTCAACCTGTGTACGATGACCCAAATCGCATCTTTACCTCCTGGAGAACGTGGAACTCCTGAAACAAAATCCATGGTCACATGCTACCATTTCCACTCTGGAATGGGTAAAGGCTGAAGCAATCCACCTGGCCTATGTCTCTCTGCCTTTACCTATTGGCAAACCAAGCATCTGGATACAAAGCTAGCTATCTCCCGCTTCATACCATACCACCAAACATGCTCTCTCATGTCCCTATACATCTTGTTGGCACCTGAATGCATATAGTATTAAGATCGATGCGCTTCTGAAGAATCTTCTCGCGCAATGCTCCACTCGGCACACACAATCTGGTACCATATCGTAATAATCCATCATTTGTAATGCTGAATTCCTCGGCCAACCCTATCTGGACCTGTGCTCTGATGCTTCTCAGAGACTCATCCTTGAACTGTGCAGCTCTGATCCGGTATATCAACTCTGACTGTACCTGAAGTCCCCACATCTGTGCGGCAACTCCAGGAACTAATACCTCAATGTCCAAACTGTCAAGCTCAGCCAATAAGTGTCTGTCTTTCATCAAATACATAGCCACTAGATACCTTCTCAAGGCATCCGCGACTAAGTTGGCCTTCCCTGGATGGTACTACAAATAAATATCGAAGACCTTCATCAACTCCAACCATCATCGCTGCCTCATGTTGAGCTTTTTTTGTGTAAACACATACTTCAAGTTCGTGTAATCAGTAAAGATCTCTACTCTCTCTCCATACAAGTAGTGTTTACACAGTTTAGGAGCAAATATAACTGCTGCCAACTCCAAGTCATGGGTAGGGTAATTCTTCTTATGCGAGCGTAATTACCTGGAAGCATAGGCAATCACCTTCCCATTCTACTACAACACACAACCCAAACCCTTACCCGATACATCATTGTATATAGAAAATTCTCCTGCTTCTGATGGTAATGTTAGTATTGGAGCTGTACTCAACTTCTTCTTCAGCTCCTCAAATGCTGACTGTCAATCCTCAGTCCAGACGAACTCCACGTCCTTCTTGGTAAGTCTAGTCATCGGCTCCGTAAGCCTAAAAAATCCTGAACAAACCTTCGAAAATAGCCTGCCAATCCAGGAAAACTTCTGATCTCTGCTACTGAAATCGGGGTAGACCATGACTCAACTACTGAAATCTTCTTTGGGTCCACTGAGATTGTATCTCCTGTAATCACAAGCCCGAGGAATTCAACCTTATCAAGGAAGAACTCACACTTCGAAAGCTTGCCATATAGCTTCTCCTTCATGAGGGTCTTCAGAACTATCCTCAAGTGCTTCTCATGCTTCTCTGAGGTCTTCGAATAAATCAGAATATCATCAATGAAGACTACCACAAACTGATCCAAGTACTGATGAAACACCTTATTCATCTGGTTCATGAATACCGCTGGGGCATTGGTCAACCCAAACGACATTACCAAGAACTCAAACTACCCATACTGAGTCCTGAAAGCTGTCTTCAGAATGTCTTCCTTCTTCACTTTTACCTAGGGGTACCTGACCTCAAGTCTATCTTTAAGAATACCTTCACTCTGTTTAACTGATCAAATAAATCGTCCATCTGCGACAACGGGTATTTGTTCTTGATAGTGAGGTTGTTGAGTGCCCAGTAGTCGATACACATATGTACTGACCCATCCTTCTTGGATACAAAAAGTACCGGAGCACCCCATGTTGATGAACTGGAGCGGATGAAACCCTTGTCTTGCAACTCATCCACCTGTTTCTTTAACTCCGCTAGTTTATTGTTGTTCATTCTATAGACGTGCTGTGATATTGGCTCTGTGCCTGGCACCAAATCTATAGAGAACTCCACATCTCTGTACGGTGGCCACCCCGGCAACTCCTTCGAAAAGACGTCCATATACTCTACAATCAATGGATGTGGCGGCTCCTGCTCTTCTACCAAAACTCTATAGAAGTTGCCTTCGCTCTGCTCTGCTGCTCCTTTGACAAACTCAAACTCTGGCTCTCCTGGCATCTGAAACAAAACTCTGCCTCTACAACAATCGATGCTAGCATAATGCCTACTCAACCAATCCATCCCGAGTACTATATCGTAGCTCGTAAGTGGCATTACAAGTAGACATACGCCCAATTCTCGGCCTCCCATAGAAACTCTTCGGTCCTTGCAAACATCACTGACCAGGATAATGCCACCCCCGGTCATGATCTTGCAAGTCCTCGCCAATGGTTCACCCTCAAGACAATGTCTCAGAGAAAAAGATAGCGATACAAAACTATGCGAAGCACCAAAATCAAATAAAGCATGAGCTGAAAAAGAATCAAGATATACTGAACTGAGATAACATCGTCGACTTGCTCCTCCTCCTCGACGGTCAAGGCAAAAGCTCACCCCTGTCGCTGAGCACCTCTCTGCTGCTGTTGGTAGTGAGCAAACTGCTGCTATTGTGGTGGTAGGGGTCCTCTTTGCTATCCCGCTGGTGGTCTCACGAGTGCTCTCTGTGCCTAAGCTCTGCCCTGAGCTGGGCGAGTTGGGACTTTAGGATAAGCCCTCAACTGATGGTCTCCTGATCCGCAGAATAAGCACTGGCCTAATCTCATCCTGCATGCTTCCCATCCATGTCCTTGCTTCTTACAGAAAGTGCAAGAAACAACTGGTCTCTGAATCTGGTGCATCTGATGTACTGACGCTCTAGCTGGTCCGTGATACTGCTGTCTCGGATGCTGGTAGTGTCTCTGGTGCTGCTGCTGGAAATAAGGCATCTTTATTGGACCGGTATTGGTAATTGATCCTCCTGTGTCCCTTGGCCTATTAGAGCTAAGCTATAAATCATCCTCTGCCTGTTGTGCCTGTCTGAGAATCTCCTCAAAAGTAGCGGTAGGATCTCTATTTGTATGGGATTTGACCTCCCGGTTCAGGCCCTTTCTGAACTTTCTAGCTCTCCCTCTGGGATTCTTTCCTTTCACGAAGCGACCTAGTCTACAATACTCTATCGCATACTCATCTACCGACATACCTCCCAGAACGAAGTACTGGAACTAGATCTCTAGAGATATCAAAGCCACATCTGGAAAGAACTTCTCCTTTAAGAGCTCTTTCAAATCTTTCTAAGTAAGTCAAAGTAATGAGATCCAAGGGTCTGTCCTGAACCATGTCAAAGCAATATCGAATATCATGTACCCTGCTGCCTCTATCTGCAACCTCTCTGGAATCTGCGCCAGCCACAGGTTCCGCTCGATGTCTTTGATCCAATCATCAGCATAAAGGATCCCTTATGTGCCTCAAAACTCCTTCGTCCCCATCCCCTTAAAGTCGATGATGGTACCTGGCCTCGGCTGCTATGGGATAAACTAAGGTGGTGCCATTTATGGCTGGACTGTGGAAGCTCTCTCAACTACTGCGAGCGCGATCTGGTGAGCATTCTCCATGCTCTGTCGCAGGACCTCTGACTGACACTGCTGCACCTCCATAATCTGCTGAAAGAGCAAGAATATCTGTGTCTGATTGACTGCGGGTGGTTGGGATAGAAGATCCCCTGGAACTATCTGCGCTGTCCTCTGTACCGGAGGTGGAACACCTCCGAAAGCTGCTGCAGATATGCCCACCTGGACTGGTAAAGCTGACTGTCATGACCCGCACCCGGTATAGGGGCACGAGTGCGTGGGTACGTCCAGCCTACGCCACAGCATCGACGGTAGAACGTTGTCTAGGTCACAATACTAGTTAATCACTCTCACATGAATATCCAACTCCATAAAGAGACACAGATATCATAATATAATTTGGAATACTCAATCACATAAACGAAAGCACGAAGAGATATCGAAGAAAACAAATAAAATACAAGACAAGTCTAAACAGCAATAAATAATCTAACCTACAATCCATAATATCCAAATCTCCAAGTATGCTAGAAACAAGTCCTCTAAGTCGTAGTCTGGAAAAAATATCCAGTCAGGATTGGAGCAAAGTACAAGCACTAATAGTAGTTCCATGTATATTGACAAAAACTATAATACAGTGTAAAGAAATACAAGATGGATATAAATACTGGCAATAAACAATGCTGGAATAATGAGATACTGGAAATAGAAATACTGGAGCATAAGTCATCATCAATGGTGCACTAGCAATGAACAGAAATACAAGTGTATACTAGAACCATGAGCTGGAATATCAGTGGATGCTAGATCAATGAACTAGAGATACATGTGAAGATGTCACGCCCCAGTCCCAAAATATTATGGAACTAGGCCACGTGGCATTGGCTAGCTGACACGTCTTCGAGGATATCCTAATTTAATGGATCCCAACAAAGTGTGCTACGCTGTCCTAAATCTAACAAGTCTAATATATCAACAGGCAGTGTCTAATCTCATCCACAAACAACAAGTAAAATACTGAAATGAAAGACTGGAATATAAGGACATAGTCGAATGACATAATACAACTGAAATATGTCTGGTGGGAACAAACCCACTACAAAATGTGCTGATAGTCTGAAATAAAGTACTGATAAGGAAAGTGACTGGAACAACGGCTAACTAGGTAAGGAGCTCCAGTCATAGGCGGAAGGCCTACCAATCTGATCAGGGGTACTCTGATGGAAGTACCTCCAGCTCCTCGTCAAGAGCAAACCTCGTCTCCACACCTGGGCCGTAAACTGTGGGATAATAGGCCTCGTCCAGATCTGGAAGATAACCAGATCCTCAGAGGGACGTAACAAGATACAATATGCATGCTGGATATAGTACTGAAATAAAAGTAAAGAGGGGGTGTGCTAGCCATCTAAGTGAATACAATATAAGGACAACCTAGGAACGTATAAGTAGGTGTAGGCATAACGTCCAACGTCCTCTAGAGTGTGGTATCTGCAACGTCCATCATTCCGAAGAATGAGGTATCTGTATATATATAACGTCCACACTCTAAGGGACGTGGTATCTGCAATGTATATACGTTCGTACTCTCCGTAGAGCGCGGTGTCTGAATATAGGGAGTCACCGGGTCTATGGTTCCTCAGGATACCACGAAATCCGGTGGGGGTATCCCATACGTTTGTCAGTTGTCCTTCCCGCCCAATGTAGATACGCAAGTCGAATGCACGACTTGAGTGTACTGTATCTAGATGCCAAGTCTCAATTAACTATATTATTCTAGAATACAAGCTAGTCCGTGATGCATGTCATACGTACCGATAGCGAATCGGGTACGCGGACCCGTATCCCAATATGAGTGTACCATCACGATACGTGTATAGTGCCATGGTCAAGGAAGATATCAAAATATCCTCACAGTGGATGAGTCAGCTAGCAACTAGGACATGTACACTACTCATCGACGCAATGTCGACCGCACCCGAGTCATCTTCGGACGCGCACAGTTCATGTATAATTGAAATATTTAACATTTAAATTTAAAGCAGTAATCCAGCAAGGTATACTTGCCTGTCCCGGGTAGCTGCGAAAACCAAAGCCCTGCTCCTGATGCCTCAGCGGTACTGTCCAGTAGTCCTATATATGATATAGTAATAACCAAATTAGTCGCTACAATAGCACGACTAAGACACACTGCTAGTATCTACAACTGACACCGGGTCTGGACTAAATATATATATAGCTAATACAAGTACATACATATCTATACCATAAATCATATTTAATTATATTAGAATAATATATATGTTTAGTAGTACAAAAATAGTATCCAGGTATTATTTAGCAATAATACAAGTATTAAATATATGCACCTAATTGGCAATACCATAATTTATATACTTGTACATATATCTATATTTAGATAATTAATTTGTACATAAGTAAAAATACACATATTTTTATATATTTGAACATAAATTTCATATTTATTAATTAATTACTTTGACATCAGTTATTTTTATATAAGCAATTTATACCATATATGTAACATTTATATACCTATTTATTTAGTTGTACAAAAAAAATGGCTAGTGCAGTCATAAATAACTAACATACATTAATACACAAGTATGTATATTTGTCTACGTACATATTTATATAATTTTGTAAATACCAAAATTACACAACATATATATAGATATATATTTATATTTATTATATGTGTATTCATATACATAATATCTATTTAATGCATATAGGGTATTTAAAAACAATAACCTGTATATATTATACCTATACACATAGCTTTTTAATATATATATTAAATTACACTAATTACATTGTATTGTATATGAAATACTATATTTTTACAGGAAAAACCATATCTATAATATTAATTTAGAATACTATATACATTATGTAAGTATGTATATTTATATATATATAGGTATACGTTTACACAATAGGTATTTAATACTTATAAGTATTAAAATAATATACTGAATATATTTATCTTTATAAACATTTTTCCAGTATTTACCACCCAATACCATAATATATATTAATTTAGAAATACAGTAATTATACCAACTATACGTATATATATACTAACTAGGATTTTGAATGATATACATAAGCTAATACATACTCAATGTACACTGAATTTTATCTACAAATAATGATAAATCTACCTAAAATAATGTACCTCAGCGAAGCTCGGGTCGAGGGGGTCAATGTGGTCGACTATCGCCGGAGGGGGGTGGCCGGACGGCTCTCCGACGTCGCGCGGGGAGAGGCGGGCGGCAGCAGCAGTTAGCAGCTAGGTGGCTGCTGCGGGGGCGATTTATCCGCGGGGTGGCGACGGCGTCGGCTGAAACTTCACGGGGTGGTGGAGGACTGGCTGGGGGAGGGCTCGGCCAAATTTGGTGGCCGGAGGTGCGGTGGTGGCGGAGCACGAACTAGCGGGGTGGTCGGCTGTGCACTCGGGGAGGGGACAGTCGGGTTCTGTGTGGAGTTTCTGGAGGGGGCTGCCGACGGCCAGACAGCGGGTGGCGGTGGCCGAGGGTAGGGGAGGGTCCGGCGAAGGGGTCGGGTTAGGGTGGCGGCGCCTGGACGTGGCTGGTGGCCGGCGTCAAGCTCGGGGAGGTGGAGTTGGGGTAGGCTGAATGGGGAGCTCAGTTGGGTGAGGTTAGAGTTTTAGGTATAAACCTTGGGTTGTGTGCCTTCAATGAGGTGTAAAAAATTGTATAAATAGGAGAGAGAGTGAGGGGGGCTGTCTTGGGGTTAGGGCCGGCTGTAGGAGGGTTTTGGGGAGTTGGGGAAGCTCCTACATGTTGAGGGAAGGGCTAGGATTTAGTTATTTGAAATATAGGGCCATGATGTGCCCTACATAAAGTGATGTAAGTACATAAGAAAGGGGGGAAATCAAATGCATACGGTTGGTCATGACATCTCTTTTCTCCATGATGGTTTGGGCCAATGAGAGGGTGACACCTCATTGCAATTTTGCAATTAGGTCCCTGAACAATTTGGTATTTGCACAATAAATAGAATTGGAGATTTAATGTAAGCAAACACCATGTTTGGTTTTCCTTATTGGACCATGATGGTGTATGGTGTTTTGTATGAGGCTTGTGGGTGTGGGTGGGGGTTTGGGTTGGAGTTGGGTTTCATTTAATTGAGGTTAGGTAGCCACATTAATTAATTCTTAATTAATGTAACGGTGTTTCTAATTTAATTTAATTAAAAATCGGGAGTCTAAATTTTGGTTGGACAAGGGTCATTGGTGTAGTAGGCTCAGTATACAATATTATCGTGATCTGGGTTGGTCAAAACTGGTTGAGGTTGGGTCTCAATTTAAATTGGAGCGGGCAGCGAACATAATTACGCAATTTAATTATTTGCGTACGGACGTTCGTAACGACTTTTGTGCGTCTAAAATTAGGCACGAAAATTAATGTCCGGGGTTTGTTCTAGGTTCAATATGATGGGTTTACATGTCTAGGTCAAATATGTAGCATTCGTTTTAGGGCAACAGCTATGATATCAACCCAATTAATCAAATCATTTCACAGGTATTTATAATACTATATATTAAATCATAATTAATTCAGATTAACCCTAATCATGCTAATTAAATAATTTAACCCTAATTTCTGGGCGAGAGGGTTTACAACATACCCTCCTTAGAGCATTTCGTCCTCGAAATTAAAACAGACATATAACAAAACTGTTGAATGAAATAAGTACTATCACATACCTTGGCCTTCGAAGAGATGGGGAAAACGTTGCCGAATATCATCCTCTCGTTCCCAGGTTGATTCACCTGGTGCGTGATGCCTCCATGCGACACGAACTAGAGGGATAGTCTGGCCTCGCAGTACCTTCTCGCTTCGGTCTAGGATCTCTACCGGCTCCTCCTGGTATGATAAGCTTGGACCAACGGTGATCTCCGAGTGGTGAAGCACATGACTCGGATCCGGTATGTACCTCCTCAACTGAGATACATGGAAGACGTCGTGAACTCCTTCCAGTGTCTGCGGCAAGGCCAATCTGTAAGCAACTTCTCCGACGCACTCTAGCACATCGAAGGGTCCGATGTACCTCGGACTCAGCTTCCCTCTGCCTCCAAATCTGATTGTTCCTCTGGTAGAAGAAATCTTCAGGAACACATGTTCTCCAACCTGGAACTCTAAGGGTCGTCGATGCACATTAGCCCAATGCTTCTGCCTGTCCTGTGCTGCTCGTAGATGCCCCTGAATCTTCTTTACCTTCTCCACTGTATGGACGATCAGCTCTGGTCCTAGAATCTGCCTCTCGCCTACATCGCTCCAACATACTGGGGATCGACACTTCCTACCATACAATGCCTCATAGGGAGCCATCTGAATGCTCGCCTGATAGCTATTGTTGTAGGAAAATTCGACCAAGTGCAAGTGGTCCTCCCATGAACCGCTGAAGTCAAGCATACATGCCCTCAACATGTCCTCCAACGTCTGAATGGTGCGTTCGGATTGTCCATCTGTCTGCGGGTGGTACGAAGTACTGAACTTAAGGCGGGTACCAAGATTTTCTTGCATACTTCTCCAAAAGTACGATATAAACCTCGTATCCCGGTCAGACACGATACTGACTGGCACTCCATGTAATCGTACAATCTCTCTCATGTACATGTCTGCCAAGACTTCTGTAGATTGCCCAACTCTAAAAGGTAAAAAGTGGGCAGACTTGGTGAGTCTATCTACGATTACCCATACGGCATTGCGACCACTAGGACTCCTCGAGAAACCCGTGACGAAGTCCATGGTGATGTGCTCCCATTTCCACTCCGGTATCGGAAGCGGCTGAAGTAATCCGGCAGACCTCTGATGCTCAGCCTTGACTTGCTGACACACCAGACACTTAGCCATGAAGCGGGCTATTTCTCTCTTCATCCCGTGCCACCAGTAGTACTGCCTCAGGTCTCTGTACATCTTCGTGCCTCCTGGATGTATAGAATAGGTCGAACAGTGTGCCTCCGTCATCAGCTCCTGGCGTAGCTCTCCATTCGGAACATAGAGACGATCTCCACATCTCAAAGTCCCGTCTGTATCCCAGCCTCTGTCCTCTGTCGAAGCCTCTGAAATCTGGTGTCCGTCGGCAAAGCGGCCTTGATTCTTTCTTCCAATGTCGATTGCACCTGGAAACTCGACATCTGGCCGTCTACTCTGGGCATAATTACTTCGATATCCAACTGTTCTAGATCTCTTAACAGATGTTGTTGGGTAGTCAGGAAAAATGCTATAGGCTTCCTGCTTAAAGCATCGGCTACTACATTAGCCTTTCCCGGATGGTACTGTAGCTCAATCTTTGAACCAACGTCTCTGCCTCTGGTTCAGATCCTTCTGTGTATAGACGTACTTCAGGCTCTTGTGATTTGTGAATATCTCCACGCGCTCTCCGTAAAGATAGTGCCTCCAAAGCTTCAAAGCAAAGATCACTACGGCAAGCTCCAAGTCGTGGGTAAGATAGTTCTTCTCATGGGTCCTCAGCTGTCTAGAGGCATAGGCCACAACCTTCCCATGCTGCATCAAAACGCATCCTAATCCTTTCCCGGACGCATCGCTATAGATCACGAATCCTCCGGGTCCAGAAGGTATGGTCAAGATGGGTGCTGTAGTCAGACGCTTCTTCAGCTCGTCGAACGTCGTCTGACACTCCTCTGTCCAGGTGAACTCCTGATCCTTGTGGGTCAAGCGGGTCATCGGCTCTGCGATCCTTGCGAAGTTCTCTACGAACCTCCGGTAATATCCGGCAAGTCCTAGGAAACTCCTCACCTCCGTGACGTTGGTAGGGGTCGGCCACGTCTCTACAGATGATATCTTCGCGGGATCTACTGAAATACCATCTCCCGAGATAACGTGTCCAAGGAATGCGACACGATCTAGAAGAAACTCGCACTTGCTTAGCTTGGCATAAAGCCTCTCTCGTCTCAGCGTCTCTAGCACTAGCCTCAAATGCTCCCCGTGCTCCTCGTGGCTCTTCGAATACACTAAGATGTCGTCGATGAAGACTACCACGAACTGGTCCAGATACTCATGGAAGACTCGGTTCATCAGGTTCATAAACACAGCAGGCGCATTTGTCAATCCGAAAGGCATCACTAGGAACTCGTAGTGACCATAACGAGTCCTAAATGCTGTCTTTGGAATGTCCTCCCTTCGCACCTTCACCTGATGGTAGCCCGATCTCAAGTCGATCTTCGTGAACACCACTGCTCCTATCTGCTGGTCGAACAGATCGTCGATTCGTGGTAGAGCGTACTTGTTCTTGATAGTCAGAGCATTAAGGGCTCTGTAATCAATGCACATCCGGAACGTCCCGTCCTTCTTTGGTACAAACAGCACCGGTGCTCCCCAGGGTGATGCACTAGGATGAACGAATCCCTTGATCTGCAACTCCTCTAGCTGTAGCTTCAGCTCGTCAAGCTCCTTCTTCGCCAACCGGTACACATTTGATGATATCGGTGCTGCTCCAGGTATTAGCTCGATGGTGAACTCCACCTCTCTATCAGGCGGTAGGCCTGGCAACTCCTCCGGGAAAATATCCTCGAACTCTGCAATGATTTCTCGGGGTGCCGTCTCCATCACCATGTAAGCTCCAGCTGCATGTCCTACTCCTCGCTCGATGGTGCCTCGCATGAATTCAAACTCCGGTTGTCCTAGCAGTCTAAAAGTAACGCTACCCTTCCGGCAATCTAGCACGGCATTGTACTGGCTTAACCAGTCCATAACCAGAACTACGTCAAAAGCTGGCATTGGGAGTACTAACAATCGCGCTCTCATCTTCCTACCACAAACAACTACTGAGCACGTTCTAATGGTGTTGGTAACCGGTACGATGCCTCCTCCGGTAAGTATTCTCCAACTCTTAGGTAAGGGGGAGGTTGCTACTCTACGCATTGCTACGAATCTACTAGATATAAATGACAGTGTAGCTCCAGAATCAAACAGTGCAGTTGCAGGTAATGATGCAACTAAAATTGTACCTGCTATAGCCTCTCCTTCTGGTTCCTCCTCAATAGATGCTAAAGCAAAGGCTTGCCCGCGCCTCTGCCCTCCTACCTGCTGGCGGGCCTGGTGGAAGTGTGCCTCCTGTGGAACCAAGGGTGGTCCTCTCTGCTGTCCTCTGGTAGCTGGTGGACGCTGTCCTCCTGCTGGGAGTGGTATCCTCAGTGGTGCTGCTGGTGGCCTCTGTCCAGTCTGGGGTGCTGCGTCTCTGCGCTGGGGGCAGTCTCTAGCAAGGTGCTGGCTGGCTCCACAGACCATGCAGAGCCCGAGCTTCTTCCTGCAGTCTCGGATGATGTGTCCCCTCTTGCCATAGAAGTGACAGGTCGGAAGCTCCTTCTGCTGGTTTGGCGCTGTCCTCTGCTGCGCCGGCGCTCTTGGACGGCGAATCGGTCCTCCGGCTCCTTGCTGGGTCCTGGCTGGCACGTTCATGCTGGAACATCTCGCTCCTCCTGCTCCTATAGCCTCCTGAATCCTCGCCTCTGATAGGACCTCTTCATAAGAGATCCTCGCCTGGGTAGTAGTGTACCTCTGCAGCTCGTGAGAGAGGCCATGGTGGAATTTTCTGGCTTTCTCCAGGTCATTGGGGATCAGGGCTGCTCCAAATCGGCTGAGTCTGCTGAACTCTCCGTCGTAAGCATCCACAGTCAGGTTCCCTTGCTCTAGGTGCAGGAATTGAGAGTACAGGGCGTTCCTCACCGTAGCTGAGAAATACTTCGTGTTGAAGTGCTCTAGAAATTCCTCCCAAGTCTGCTGTCGGCTAATGCTGCGCTCTATAGAGTCCCACCAGTGATGGGCGTTGCCTGTGAGTTGGGCCCTCACCGCGGTCATCCAGAGATCGGGGTGTAGCTGCGAACCCTCTAACAGCATCTCAGTGTTGGAGACCCAGTCTGAGATCTCCTCTGCCGTCTCCTTGCCCGAGAAGGTATCCGGGCCCATCGTTCTGAAGCCTCGTACAGTGCCTGCTCGCTGGGCAGGTGCTGGTGCTGGTGCTGGTGCTGGTTGAGCAGGTGTCCTCTCCAGTACTGCCATCAGACACTGTCTCAGAGTCTCCGTCTGCTGCCACTGGGCCTGCATCATCATCTGGAAGAACTGCATCATTTGAGGCTGTCCCTCCGCTGGTGGCATTTGAGGTAGAAATGGTGGAGGTGGTGGAAGCGGTACCTCCGGCTGTCTCCTTGGTGTATCCTCGGGTGCCGGCCTCTCGTACTGCGGCATCGGTGTCGCCCTCGAGGTCTGCCCCTCGAAGTACTGCCTCGGAATCGTCTGCGATGCCTGGCCGTCTGGCTGCTGTGTCTTCTCGTTGGGAGAGACCTGATGCCAGTGCATCATCGGGGCCTGAGGGATCACCTGTGCCTCTGGCTGCTGCTGTCTGGGTGGTCCCTGTGTCGTATCCTCCCTCGGTACTGCAGGTGGTACTATGGCACCGAGTATCTCACGTCGGCTCCGAAGGTTCATCTCGCTGTAAGAGATGGAACTTCATTAGAAAGAGTACGAAATAAATCAAACAGGATGCAAATATATTACAATTCAGAAGAGGTTCAAAGGCGTAATCAAGTGGATGAGACCTAGTAATTTCTATCCTATTGCAGGCTCGCTGGGCACGTTTCCATACCACAAGCGATAGATGTTTTGTGTTTCTGAGACCTGCATGGGCCACCACTAAAACCATGTCATGCCCCAGTCCCAAAATATTATAGAACTAGGCCACGTAGCATTGGCCAACTGACACGTCTTCGAGGATATCCCAATTTAATGGATTCCGACGAAGTGTGCTACGCTGTCCTAAATCTAACAAGTCTAATATATCAACAGGCAGTGTCTAATCTCATCCCCAAACAACAAGTAAAATACTGAAATGAAAGACTGGAATATAAGGACATAGTCGAATGACATAATACAACTAAAATATGTCTGGTGGGAACAAACCCACTATAAAATGTGCTGATAGTCTGAAATAAAGTACTGATAAGAAAAGTGACTGGAACGACGGTTAACTAGGTAAGAAGCTTCAGTCATAGGCAGAAGGCCTACCAATCTGATCAGGGGTACTCTGATGGAAGTACCTCCAGCTCCTCGTCAAGAGCAAACCTCGTCTCCACACCTGGGCCGTAAACTGTGGGATAATAGGCCTCGTCCAGATCTGGAAGATAACCAGGTCCTCAGAGGGACTTAACAAGATACAATATGCATGCTGGATATAGTACTGAAATAAAAGTAAAGAGGGGGTGTGCTAGCCATCTAAGTGAATGCAATATAAGGACAACCTAGGAACGTATAAGTAGGTGTAGGCATAACGTCCAACGTCCTCTAGAGTGTGGTATCTGCAACGTCCATCATTCCGAAGAATGAGGTATCAGTATATATATAATGTCCACACTCTAAGGGACGTGGTACCTGCAATATATATACGTCCGTACTCTCCGTAGAGCGCGGTGTCTGAATATAGGGAGTCACCGGGTCTATGTATCCTCTGGATACCACGGAATCCGGTGGGGGTATCCCATACGTTTGTCAGTTGTCCTTCCCGCCCAATGTAGATACGCAAGTCGAATGCACGACTTGAGTGTACCGTATCTAGATGCCAAGTCTCAATTAACTATATTATTCTAGAATACAAGCTAGTCCATGATGCATGTCGTACGTACCGATAGCGAATCGGGTACGCGGACCCGCATCCCAATATGAGTGTACCATCACGATACGTGTATAGTGCCATGGTCAAGGAAGATATCAAAATATCCTCACAGTGGGTGAGTCAGCTAGCAACTAGGACATGTACACTACTCATCGACGCAATGTCGACCGCACCCGAATCATCTTCGGACGCGCACAGTTCATGTATAATTGAAATATTTAACAATTAAATTTAAAGCAGTAATCCAGCAAGGTATACTTGCCTGTCCCGGGTAACTGCGAAATCCAAAGCCCTGCTCCTGATGCCTCAGCGGTACTGTCCAGTAGTCCTATATATGATATAGTAATGACCAAATTAGTCGCTACAATAGCACGACTAAGACACACTGCTAGTATCTACAACTGACACCGGGTCTGGACTAAATATATATATAGCTAATACAAGTACATACATATCTATACCATAAATCATATTTAATTATATTAGAATAATATATATGTTTATTAGTACAAAAATAGTATCCAGGTATTATTTAGCAATAATACAAGTATTAAATATATGCACCTAATTGGCAATACCATAATTTATATACTTGTACATATATCTATATTTAGATAATTAATTTGTACATAAGTAAAAATACACATATTTCTATATATTTGAACATAAATTTCATATTTATTAATTAATTACTTTGACATCAGTTATTTTTATATAAGCAATTTATACCATATATGTAACATTTATATACCTATTTATTTAGTTGTACAAAAAAATGGCTAGTGCAGTCATAAATAACTAACATACATTAATACACAAGTATGTATATTTGTCTACGTACATATTTATATAATTTTGTAAATACCAAAATTACACAACATATATATAGATATATATTTATATTTATTATATGTGTATTCATATACATAATATCTATTTAATGCATATAGGGTATTTAAATACAATAACCTGTATATATTATACCTATACACATAGCTTTTTAATATATATATTAAATTACACTAATTACATTGTATTGTATATGAAATACTATATTTTTACAGGAAAAACCATATCTATAATATTAATTTAGAATACTATATACATTATGTAAGTATGTATATTTATATATATATAGGTATACGTTTACACAATAGGTATTTAATACTTATAAGTATTAAAATAATATACTGAATATATTTATCTTTATAAACATTTTTCCAGTATTTACCACCCAATACCATAATATATATTAATTTAGAAATACAGTAATTATACCAACTATACGTATATATATACTAACTAGGATTTTGAATGATATACATAAGCTAATACATACTCAATGTACACTAAATTTTATCTGCAAATAATGATAAATCTACCTAAAATAATGTACCTCAGCGAAGCTCGGGTCGAGGGGGTCACGGTGGTCGACCGTCGCCGGAGGGGGGTGGCCAGACGGCGCTCCGGCGTCCCGCGGGGAGAGGCGGGCGGCAGCAGCAGTTAGCAGCTAGGTGGCTGCTGCGGGGGCGATTTCTCCGCGGGGTGGCGACGGCGTCGGCTGAAACTTCACGGGGTGGTGGAGGACTGGCTGGGGGAGGGCTCGGCCAAGTTTGGTGGCCGGAGGTGCGGTGGTGGCGGAGCACGAACCAGCGGGGTGGTCGGCAGTGCACTCGGGGAGGGGACAGTCGGGTTCTGTGTGGAGTTTCTGGAGGGGGCTGCCGGCGGCCAGACGGCGGGTGGCGGTGGTCGAGGGTAGGGGAGGGTCCGGTGAAGGGGTCGGGTTAGGGTGGCGGCGCCTGGAGGTGGCTGGTGGCCGACGTCGAGCTCGGGGAGGTGGAGTTGGGGTCGGCTGAATGGGGAGCTCGGTTGGGTGAGGTTAGAGTTTTAGGTATAAACCTTGGGTTGTGTGCCTTCAATAAGGTGTAAAAAATTGTATAAATAGGAGAGAGAGTGAGGGGGGCTGTCTTGGGGTTAGGGCCGGCTGTTGGAGAGTTTTGGGGAGTTGGGGAAGCTCCTACATGTTGAGGGAAGGGCTAGGATTTAGTCATTTGAAATGTAGGGCCATGATGTGCCCTACATAAAGTGATGTAAGTACATAGAAAAGGAGGAAAATCAAATGCATACGGTTGGTCATGACATCTCTTTTCTCCATGATGGTTTGGGCCAATGAGAGGGTGACACCTCATTGCAATTTTGCAATTAGGTCCCTGAACAATTTGGTATTTGCACAATAAATAGAATTGGGGATTTAATGTAAGCAAACACCATGTTTGGTTTTCCTCATTGGACCATGATGGTGTATGGTATTTTGTATGAGGCTTGTGGGTGTGGGTGGGGGTTTGGGTTGGAGTTGGGTTTCATTTAATTGAGGTTAGGTAGCCACATTAATTAATTCTTAATTAATGTAACGGTGTTTCTAATTTAATTTAATTAAAAACCGGGAGTCTAAATTTTGGTTGAACAAGGGTCATTGGTGTAGTAGGCTCAGTGTACAATATTATCGTGATCTAGGTTGGTCAAAACTGGTTGAGGTTGGGTCTCAATTTAAATTGGAGCGGGCAGCGAACGTAATTACGTAATTTAATTATTTGCGTACGGACGTTCGTAATGACTTTTGTGCGTCTAAAATCAGGTACGAAAATTAATGTCCGGGGTTTGTTCTAGGTTCAATATAATGGGTTTACATGTCTAAGTCAAATATGTAGCATTCGTTTTAGGGCAACAGCTATGATATCAACCCAATTAATCAAATCATTTCACAGGTATTTATAATACTATATATTAAATCATAATTAATTCAGATTAACCCTAATCATGCTAATTAAATAATTTAACCCTAATTTCTGGGCGAGGGGGTTTACAGAAGAACATTTAGCTAAGTGTGTAAAATATTAGCATATCATGTGATCAGCTTGGGACTGATCAGGCTTGCTATGTATAACTAGCTATGATTCATGTAAGGTCAGGCTAACTATCCGGATAGCTATAATGCAAGCAATAGTTAGGCTAATCATACATAACAGGCTATGAGGCATGTAATGGTCAGGCTGCACCGACGTGAGGTGTGGGTGAGCTATGATGCAAGTAGAGTTGGGCATGATCACATAATCTACTAATATTTTCCTGTTTCCCCAGCTAGCACGATGGATTCCGATCATGACTCCTCGTGACAGGTCTCGATGATGCCAACTCGTGTAAACAACAGTGTCAGAATCATGTACGCTATACAACTAGAATTATAGAGATAATCAACATAATAAAAACGGTCAGAGAATGTACTCGCCTGTGGTCCTGCTGCTGGCAATACCAATGTCCGATTTTTGAGGTCTTGTCTGAATAATCCAACAATCCTATAGACATCATTAAATAATACAATATTGCATCAGACATCACACTAACATACACACAATCATAAATACTCTGAACTCAGGGGCTACGCTAGGTATGACACTGGTCAACTAGGGTCAAGTGTGCGTCTAATTGTGCGGGTGTCGCGTCTGTAATTGCTGTGCAAGATCAGACAGTCAAAATAACACGGGTCTCGCCAGTACGTCAGTGTACATAAGGCAGTCAACTTATAATTTACAGGGTCACATGGTCAAGGTTAATACGAAATATCCGTAATTAACACTAGGTCTCATAGTACATCTATAAATATACATAGTCTTAACTAGCATATAACATTAATTACTTACAATTTATATATACCAATTAAATACATATACAATATATATATAAATGTGTGTATATATACCAATGAATAATATACATATACCAAATATATACTAATTGAATAAATATACTATATATATATGTATATATATACCAATATATACCTATTAAATATATACTAATGGAATACATATACTATACATACCAAATACATACATATACCTATTTGAATACGTATACACATACTAATGGAATACATATCCTATACATACCAAATACATACATATACCTATTTGAATACAAATACATACATATACCTATTTGAAGGAGGGCAGGAACGAACCTGCGAGGGCACGCACGGGGTTGACGATGACGACGATGACGACGACGACGATGATGACGATGACGACGATGTTGGTGATGATGATAGTTAAGGTGATAATGTTGATGATGATTAGGGCGAAGGTGTTGGTGATGATGACGATGTTGATGACAACGATGTTGATAGTGATGATGAAGTTTATGATGAAGGTGATGATCAGGAGGAGGTCGACGGAGTCATAATGGTAATGATGGTCGAGTCTCAGGCGAGGAGGACGAAGGAGAGGGCTCAGGGAGGTTGGACTGTCATGGTGGTGGAGCTCAGGTGAGGCTCGGTGGTCGGTTGAAAGAGGTGGACAGAGCAGGGAGGAGAGGTGGTGGTGTTTAATGGCGGCGGGGTCGGTGATCACCTGAGGAATGAAGGGAGAGGAGGATGAGGGGCTATGATTAGTCGGGTTGAAGTCGTAGAAGGCTCTGGCGGGAACGGTGTAAACCCCCTTGACCAATTTAGGATTTAATTAAATTAGATTGAGAGAATAGGATTAATTTGGATACAATTATTATTAATGTGCAACAATTACATGTCTTAATACACCTTACCGTTGCTTCGATGTTGGAGCACTACACTAGTAGTTACCTCAGAAAAAAGTTCATACTCAACTCCTAGACATGCCAGACTATCCATCTGACCCCTGTATAACTTTAGATGCTCGATATTGTGCTTCATGTAAGCAGCACAATATTCGTCACAAACGTTCATGTATAATTCCAATAAACCTAATTTCTCATAATTTCCCATTCCCATTTTGAGATCGAGGACAACCATAACCCAATTTCCTATAACCCAAATTAGGGTATTAACCTCTTTTGAGCCTGCTACGCTATGACTCTTGTGTTCCACCAAATTTTAATCCCATGTGTTCTCAATTGACAAAAAGAATGCCAGGTGCATTTATTGGTAATTTAATTAATTGGAGGCCAAGTTCACCCAAAATAAGACCTAACCAAGCTCATGTACACACTCGCATGAGGACCAGCCCCCACTCCGAGGAGCCAGGTCGGCCCAAGTCCCGAGGTCAGCCCACAAATACCCCCTATATAAGTATACATCTTCCCTTATTGAAAACCCTAGATTCATAAACCCTACCACCACCTCTATACCGAGTCGAAACCCTAACCGTGCACCACCTTCATCCCTTCCCCGACTTCCCAACACCGCCACCCCCTCAGGCCAACACCGCAGACCCCCTTCCGCTTGCACTGTCGTCGAACCACCCTCCCAGGCCGCTTGTACCGCCGCCTAGCCGCCATTCCGTCATCACCATCCCCATCTCCATTAAACCCGACATCCCCCATTAAACCCGACTGCCCCCGGCCCCGGCCACCACCTCCAGCACCACCGACCACCACTGTCAGGCGGATCATCACCTCTTCCCCCGACCAGCAGCATCCCCAGCCAGCCAAAGCCGCCGCTGCAAAGTCGCTGCTGCTGCTGCAACTACTGCAGTTGTTGCCGCTGCTGCCGTGATCCACTGCCCGACGCCGGAGCTCCGCTGACCGCCGGCGAGCGTGCAGTTAACGAACACAGACCCCCCATATTCAGCCTCTATTAGGTAAACCTTATTTTGCCTTTTCCTTAATGTTTTGTTGTATAGTTGTATCGGCGTGTCGTCATGTCGACATGTCTTTGTATCATTTAAAAAACACAAACTAAAATATGTTAAACCCTATTGTGTGTGTATGTTTGTTTGATTTACTAGATTAGTTAGTAATTAATAAGATAATAATTATCCCAATCATATGACTTGTTTAAGGAACTTGTATTTCACCTAAAAACGTAGACATAGACCCAGTACACTTAACATGAGGAATAAGGACATGTAATTATACAAAACATAAATAGTTTCGTAAAACCCATAACGTAGTAATTTATTGTCGCGAGAGACACGGTAACTGAGGATAGGACACGTGCGCACCCTAGCTACGTGCACACGCGACTCTGTAGTCGACCAACTGTGTCACTGCCCAATTCTAGAAAATAGGGTTTTTTTTTATTTTTATTTTATAAATTGTGAATTATATTTAATTAATTATATTTATATTTAAATAGTGATTGTATTTTTTTTTTAATGATTGTTTTAGGGTTTTGGCTAGCCTGGACCCATGTCAGACCCTAGTGGACCCATGTCCGACCCAGCCCACACCCTTGTGAGAATTATTTTGGGGCTTAGATTTATTATTTTATTTTTAGGAGGTTAGTTGGAGAGATTTGGAACTAGTTTGAGCGCATTTGGAACCCGGAACCCAAAACCGAGTGAGTAGGGGCGTTTTGGGAATATGGAACTTAGTGGAACCCCATTTATTAGCTTGGCCGGCCCCCTACCAGCCCCACACCCGTGAGCATCCAGCAAGGAGCAGCCACTTCTCCTCTCTCTTCATTCTACTTCTTCTTCTTCACTTCTTCTTCTTCTCCACTTCTTCTTTCTTCTCCTTCTTCCTCCAAAGTAAGTTTTCTTCCACTTTTCTTCTTTCTTTCTTTCTTTCATTTCTTCTTCCTTAAGCTAACCCTAATCTTACATTTTCTCTAACCTAGGTGTGAGGAGCTTAGATCTAGTGTGGGAGCTAGAATTGGTGGCTTGGAGCTTGAGGGAGGTGAATTCTAGGGATTGTGAGACTTTGGCCTTAGGATTCCAACTCCCAAGAGGTAAAACCTAACTTTACCCTTCCTAATTATTTTTATGTAGTGTAATTAGTGTTGTAGAACCCTCCTAGACCCTAACCCTACCCGTAGGAGGAAGTTGGAACTAGTTTGGGTGAGTTTAGAGACTTTGACATTAGATTTTGTGTCGAATTCGGGTGAAATCCGAATTTGGCCAAATTTTGGGTGATGCCCTAGGTTAGATGGACCTAGGTAGACGTTGTCGGGTGTCTAGAGGGTGAGTGCGTGTCTCCGTTCGGACACGGGAAGCCGTGTCGCGGAAAACGGGCGTTTCTGGCGAAATTGGGGCTTTTCGTCATCGCCGATTCTAAGTGCGTGTGCGTTTCCGCCACGTGCCTAGAATTGACGTGGGAGCATATTTTCTAGGATCTAGACATCGTGTAGAGCGCGTGGATAAATTTTGGGCCGATTTCGAGTTCGTTTGGTGTGCGTTTCAGGAGGTTTTCCGAGCCGCGCACCACGTGTTCGTCGAAATGACCGAACGGCCATTTTGACTTGGTTTCCTCGTTTCGGGCTTGTGCGCGCGTTGGGTTAGTATCGGGGAGTGTGTGCTAGAGGTTTCGAGTTATATTTTATATATTTTAGGGTATTGGTGAGTGTCGGGGTCGTTGGGCATGAGTGGGGCGCGTTGTCGTGTGTTGTTGTGTGTAGTGTTGTGCAGGTGTGTTTGTGTCTTTATATATATATTTATAAGTGTGTTTATATATATATATGTATATATTTATATGTATGTGTGTTTATGTATATATATTTATATATATATGTGTGTATTTATATCTATGTGCTTGTGTGTGTGTATGTCTATGTATATATATATGTATATGTATAAGTGTGCTTGTGTGTATATGTATATATATAGATGTGTATATATATATATATCTTAGAGTGTGTGTGTAGTGATATGTATATATATAATTGTATGTGTGTATATATATATTAATATAGGTGTTTATATATATAGCTATGTATATTTGTGCGTGAGTGTGTGTATTAGTGTGCTTGTGAGTGTGTAGGTGTGTGTGTTAGTGAGTGTGTTAGAATAGATATAAGTGTATATATATATATCTAGTTATATATATATAGAGATATGTGTATATATATATATATATATATATATATATATAGTGGTATATATATATAAGTATATAGGCGTGTGTGTGTGTGTGCTTGTGAGAGCGAGGGGGGTGAAGAAACTGAACTGCAGCAGCAGCAGTTCAGCTGCAACAGCAGCAGCTAGCTGCTGCTAGGCAGAGCAGCAGCAGCAGTATGAAGAGGGAGCAGCAGCAGCAGCTCCAAGAGGCAGCAGCAGCAGCATCAGCACAAGCAGCAGCAGCAGCTAGCATAGCAGGTAGTAGCGAGGATTGGCGTAGCTAGTGAGGGAGAGAGAGAGAGTGTTATATATAGAGATATAGATATATTAGATAGATATGTAGATAATTAGATAGGTAGATAGTTACTAGAATAGATAGATAGATAGTATTATAGATAGATCTATCTATGGATAGATACATAGGTAGATAGGTAGTTATCTATCTAAGGTGTATATATATCTATATACATATAGTTATATGAATACCTAGAGATATCTAGATAGTATATATATATATATATATACATATATTTATGTGATAGGTAAGGTAATGGGTAATTGGGTATGTGTGTGTGGATATATATATGTATATAGGTAGATACCTACTTAGATGTATTAATAAATAGTAGATATCTATATTACCTAGCCTAGATTAATAACTAGGTATATAATTAGTAGCTAGATAGCTAGTTAGAGGGTTTTAGAGCGAAACCTCAATACCTTGAGATACCGAGGTATCTCAATACCTTGAGATATTCAAGGTATTGAGTTTCGAGCGGGGTATTTGAGCATTAGCCTAGGAAATGCTTTGGAGTAATTTTTATATGTTTATATATATATAATTACGCATGCTAGCATAGGTTTTAGCGGGTTTAGGCGGGGTGCGTGACCTAGGGCGAGGTATCGGATACCGAGGGTATCCCGGTATCTCGATTAGGCGAGTTTGTGAGTTTAGTGGCTTAATGAGCTCGGTTTGACCTAGAATTTCAGGGGCACCCTAGTTTGACCTAGCTTTGACCATAATTGTCCCCGTTGACCGTAAAAGTCAACGTTTGACCTAGTTTTGACCTAGAGTTGACTTTTTGGACCCCGGGTTGACTTTCTGACCCGATTTTCACCGGTTTGACCCGTTCAACCTAGAATAGCCCTAGAAGCCTATTTTTAATTATTTTATATCAGTTTAAATGCTTAGAACCCTGTTTAATCCTTGCTTTTCACATTAGGTTCTTGCGTCACCGGTCCGGACCTCGATCCTCATCAGTTGCTCAGGACATCAGGCGAGTACCTACCTCTGATAGTTTCCATTTCATGATAGCGTTTATATCACCTGTTCTAGAACTGTAATACTTGATTCTGACACTTTATTACATGAGCTGGTACTAGTGGATCCCGTCATGAGGTGCTATCCCCCTTACCGTGTTCAGCGGGTACTCTATCACGTGTATTTCATCATGTGCTTCGGGTATTCATTATCATGTGCTATCATGTGCTTCTTGTGCTCTCGTCTTCGTGTGCGCGAGCTATTATCATGTACGTAGCGTGTTGTGGTTGGATCTAATGGTATTAGTGGGGGAGGGGAGTAGTGAGTTGGTTATATGATCAAAGCCAAAACAGTATTCATGTGTATGTCGGTTATGCAACTCACGCATAACGGAGTTATCGTAGTGTTCTTCATGTGCAACCTAAGCCGATCATATAACGAACTTGTGCTCAAGGCACTTAGCTAGTATTCATGTTTCTCACCTGCAGTTACTTTTCCACTACTTGTATTATTCTCCAGTTTACATTGCAGCTACTTATTGTGCTCCAGCATATATTTATTTCCTGTGCATCTTGATTACTTTTCTTTTACTCGTCATATACACCTTACCATGCATTTGGAGTTGCTTTCAGAGTTATGTACTTCGCTCCAGTCCTGACTGGGCATATTTTTTCCAGAGGATCCTAAGGACTATTGCCCTACGTTCTACGGGCCTGGTATTGACGACTGTTGTGACCCCGAGGAGGAGTGCGCCGAGGAGACGCCGATAGCACCCTAGTTAGCTAGGTGGGTTTCCTGGGTTATTTCCAGTGGTTTGTATTTTGGATGACTGTACTTATTCTTTTGTACTTCTGTGAGATATTGTAGCTTTTAGACTTGGACTGTATTATTTTGGATTGCCTTGCTCTCTTGGTTCTGTTTCTGGTTTATATCATATCGTGCTTATATTCTTTCTCTAGTTTTGTGATTGAGATTATTGTCATATATATATTGCGTGGTTGCCCTCCTGTTGGAGAGGATTTTATTCACATATATATATTGCGTGGTTTTGCCCTCCTTTTGGAGAGGTCATGCCGGATTTTTCTGTGAGTTATCTAGATAGTTGGTTGACCTAGAACGGACCTTTACAGCGTTCTACCGCCGATTCTGCGGCGTAGGCTGGACGTACCCACAGCTCATGCCCGATTTTTGAGTGCGGGTCGTGACACATTTTTTTGGTGGTGGCCCATGCAGGTCTGCTTTTAGGGTTACCTGCAATAGGATATAGGAGATAGGCTGAGAGAGAGTGTGCTCAATCACAACTAGGACCCTTCCTACTTCCTTTTGCTATCTTTAATTTTTCCGAAATTGTTTTCTTTTGCAATATTATTGTCCTTCATTGATGTTACCGTTTCTTGCACTATATTGACTCCTTTTGATCTGTGTTCTCCTTGATTCTATTCCAGCACTTGCTTTATTTGATTCCTGTGCTTCCCATAGCTTTGTGTCTGTATCTTTTGCTGTTAGACACCATCTTGTTGCTGAACCTTTAGCTAGACTCTGCAAGATCACGACCGTGGGTGGTATCATCCTAGTCCGTGATGTCTGCAGAGACCGAAGAGTTATCTTGGGAGGTCGGGAGTTGAGTGTGTGCCTACTCGTAATGCCACTTTCGAGCTACGATGTTGTACTCGGGATGGATTAGTTGAGTACGCATTGTGCTAGTATAGATTATCGTGGAGGCAGAGTTTTGTTTAGTCCGCCGGGTGAGCCAGAGTTTTAGTTTGCCAGAGGAGCAGCGGAACAGACCGAGGGAGTCTTCTGCGGAGCCCTGGTGGTAGAGCCGAGGTCGCTACATCCACTGATAGAGGAGTATATGGATGTCTTTCCGGAGGAGTTGCCAGGGTTACCTCCGGACAGAGATGTGGAGTTCTCTATAGACTTGGTGCCAGGCGCGGAGCCGATATCCCAGCACGTCTATAGAGTCAGCAACAGTGAGCTGATAGAGTTGAAGAAGCAGGTGGATTAGCTTCAGGACAAGGGATTTATCAGATCTAGTTCTTCTCCGTGGGGTGCTCCGGTACTTTTTGTGCCGAAGAAGGATGGGTCGATACGGATGTGTATCGACTACAGGGCTCTGAACAGCCTCACAATCAAGAACAAGTATCCGCTGCCGCGTATTGATGATCTATTTGACCAGTTGAGCGGAGCGAGGGTATTTTCCAGGATTGATCTGAGGACAGGCTACCACCAGGTGAAAGTCAGGAAGGAGGATATTCCGAAGACAGCTTTTCGGACCAGATATGGACAGTATGAGTTCTTGGTGATGCCGTTTGGGTTGACTAATGCCCCGGCAGTGTTCATGAATCTGATGAACAAGGTATTCCATCAGCATCTGGATAGGTTTGTGGTGGTGTTTATAGATGATATCTTGGTGTATTCGAAGACCCCAGAGGAGCACGAGGAGCATCTGAGGATAGTGTTGGAGACTCTCAGGAAGGAGGAGCTTTATGGAAAGCTCTCGAAGTGTGAGTTCTTCCTTGACAAGGTAGAATTCCTTGGTCATGTGGTGACTGGAGAGGGTATCTCGGTGGATCCGAGAAAGATCGTGGCAGTTGAGGCATGGAGTGCTCCGAGTTCAGTAGCCGAGGTCAGGAGTTTCTTGGGACTGGCAGGCTACTACAGGAGATTTGTTCAGGATTTTTCCCGGATTACAGAGCCGTTGTCCAGGCTGACTCGGAAGGACGTGGAGTTTGTTTGGTCAGAGGAGTGCCAGATCGCCTTTGATGAGCTGAAGAGGAGGTTGACGACAGCTCCAGTATTGACGTTGCCATCAGGTTCTGGAGGATTCACTATCTATAGTGATGCATCGGGGAAGGGACTGGGTTGTGTGTTGCAGCATAATGGGAGGGTGATTGCCTATGCTTCCAGGCAATTACGTCCTCATGAGAAGAATTACCCTACCCACGATTTGGAGTTGGCAGCAGTCATTTTTGCTCTGAAGTTGTGGAAACACTATTTATACGGAGAGCGTGTGGAGATCTTCACAGACCACAAGAGCTTGAAGTATGTGTTTACCCAAAAAGAGCTGAACATGAGGCAGAGGAGATGGTTGGAGTTGATGAAAGACTTCGACATATCATTGCAGTACCATCCAGGGAAGGCGAACGTAGTTGCGGATGCATTGAGCAGGTATCCAGTAGCTATGTGCCTGACTACAGATCGCTATCTTCTGGCAGATCTAGAGAGCTTGGGCATTGAGGTGATAGTGCCTGGAGTTGAGATGCAGATGTGGGGACTGCAGATTCAGTCAGAGTTGGTAGACCGGATCAGGGCTACACAGTTTGAGGATGAGTCCCTGAGGAGCATCAGGGAGCAGGTTCAGATGGGATTAACAGATGACTTCACCATTGCTGATGATGGTTCTTTGCGGTACGGTACCAGGTTGTGTGTGCCGAGTGGGTCGTTGCGCGAGGAGGTTCTCCAGGAGGCGCATCGATCCCAGTACTCTATGCATCCCGGTGCCAACAAGATGTATAGAGATCTGAGACAGCATGTATGGTGGTACGGGATGAAGCGAGAGGTAGCGCGCTTCGTATCCCGATGCTTAGTGTGCCAGCAGGTGAAGGCGAAGAGGCAGAGGCCAGGAGGTTTACTCCAGCCGTTACCCATTCCGGAGTGGAAATGGGAGCATGTGACCATGGATTTTATTTCTGGACTTCCCCGTTCTCCAGGCGGAAAAGATGCGATTTGGGTCATCGTGGACAGGTTGACCAAATCGGCCCACTTTCTACCGTTCAAAGTGGGTACGTCTACAGAGAGACTAGCAGAGATATATGTGGGCCAGATAGTCAGACTGCATGGAGTTCCAGTGAGCATAGTATCAGATCGGGACAGTCGCTTTACTTTGCATTTCTGGAGGAGTCTGCAGGCTAGCTTGGGCACCCAGCTCAAGTTTAGTAGTGCGTATCACCCGCAGACGGATGGTCAGTCAGAGAGGACCATTCAGACACTTGAGGACATGCTTCGGACCTGTGTTTTGGATTTCAGAGGCTCTTGGGAGGATCACTTGCACTTGGTAGAGTTTGCTTACAACAACAGCTACCAAGCCAGTATCGAGATGTCACCTTTTGAGGCATTGTATGGACGGAGGTGTCGTACTCCGTTATCATGGGATGATGTAGGTGAGAGAGCTTTGCTTGGCCCGGAGATGGTGGTTGATGCAGCGGAGAAGGTCAAGCTCATTAGAGATAGACTTCGGGTGGCGCAGGACAGGCAGCGGCATTGGGCCGATAGCCACCGGAGACCTTTGGAGTTCGAGGTATAGCTTAGAATCTAGATTTTGTTCTTGTGTTTGTTTGTGATTGCTTGTTTTAGACTAAGTGCAGAGACCTTGTTTGTGCTAGGTTGGAGATCTGGTGTTCCTGAGGATTTCTCCGACGCGGGGCACTATTCGCTTCGGTGGAGGCAGGAAGCTTAGCCCACGTTTCGTCGGACCCTTCCGTGTCCTCGAGAGGGTCGGCGTCGTGGCGTATAGGCTTGAGTTGCCGCCTACGCTGGAGGGAGTTCATGATGTGTTCCACATGTCGTAGTTGAGACGATACGTGGCGGATCCCAGTCATGTATTGGATCACTCGGAGATCGAGGTGGGCCCCACCCTTAGCTATCCAGAGCAGCCGGTGGAGATTCTGGATCGGCGGGAGAAGGTGTTGAGGAACCAGACTATTCCCTTGGTTCGCATCGCGTGGAGGCATCACTCTCCAGGGGAGTCGACCTAGGAGAGGGAGGATGAAATGCGCGAGCGATACCCCTATCTCTTCGAGCCCTGAGGTATGGTTCTTTCTTTGCATTCCTGTCCTAGTTTCGTCTTTTAATTTCGAGGACGAAATTATTTTAAGGAGGGTAGGCTTGTCACTGCCCAATTCTAGAAAATAGGGTTATTTTTTTATTTTTATTTTATAAATTGTGAATTATATTTAATTAATTATATTTATATTTAAATAGTGATTGTATTATTTTTTTTAATGATTATTTTAGGGTTTTGGCTAGCCTGGACCCATGTCAGACCCTAGTGGACCCATGTCCGACCCAGCCCACACCCTTGTGAGAATTATTTTGGGGTTTAGATTTATTATTTTATTTTTAGGAGATTAGTTGGAGAGATTTGGAACTAGTTTGAGCGCATTTGGAACCCGGAACCCAAAACCGAGTGAGTAGGGGCATTTTGGGAATATGGAACTTAGTGGAACCCCATTTATTAGCTTGGCCGGCCCCCTACCAGCCCCACACCCGTGAGCATCCAGCAAGGAGCAGCCACTTCTCCTCTCTCTTCATTCTACTTCTTCTTCTTCACTTCTTCTTCTTCTCCACTTCTTCTTTCTTCTCCTTCTTCCTCCAAAGTAAGTTTTCTTCCACTTTTCTTCTTTCTTTCATTCCTTCTTCCTTAAGCTAACCCTAACCTTACATTTTCTCTAACCTAGGTGTGAGGAGCTTAGATCTAGTGTGGGAGCTAGAATTGGTGGCTTGGAGCTTGAGGGAGGTGAATTCTAGGGATTGTGAGACTTTGGCCTTGGGATTCCAACTCCCAAGAGATAAAACCTAACTTTCCCCTTCTTAATTATTTTTGTGTAGTGTAATTAGTGTTGTAGAACCCTCCTAGACCCTAACCCTACCCGTAGGAGGAAGTTGGAACTAGTTTGGGTGAGTTTAGAGACTTTGACATTAGGTTTTGTGTCGAATTCGGGTGGAATCCGAATTTGGCCCAATTTTGGGTGATGCCCTAGGTTAGATGGACCTAGGTAGACATTGTCGGGTGTCTAGAGGGTGATTGCGTATCTCCGTTCGGACACGGGAAGCCGTGTCGCGGAGAAACGGGCGTTTCGGGCGAAATTGGGACTTTTCGTCGTCGCCGATTTTAAGTGCATGTGCGTTTCCGCCACGGGCCTAGAATCGATGTGAGAGCACATTTTCTAGGATTTAGACATCGTGTAGAGCGCGTGGGTAAATTTTGGGCCGATTCTGAGTTCGTTTGGTGTGCGTTTCAGGAGGTTTTCCGAGCCGCGCACCACGTGTTCGTCGAAATGACCGAACGGCCATTTCGACTTGGTTTCCTCGTTTCGGACTTGTGCGCACATTGGGTTAGTATCGGGGAGTGTGTGCTAGAGGTTTCGAGTTATATTTTATATATTTTAGGGTATTGGTGAGTGTCGGGGTCGTTGGGCGTGAGTGGGGCGCGTTGTCGTGTGTTGTTGTGTGTAGTGTTGTGTAGGTGTGTTTGTGTCTTTATATATATATTTATAAGTGTGTCTATATATATATATATGTATATATTTATATGTATGTGTGTTTATGTATATATATTTATATATATATGTGTGTATTTATATCTATGTGCTTGTGTGTGTGTATGTCTATGTATATATATATGTATATGTATAAGTGTGCTTGTGTGTATATGTATATATATAGATGTGTATATATATATATATCTTAGAGTGTGTGTGTAGTGATATGTATATATATAATTGTATGTGTGTATATATATATTAATATAGGTGTTTATATATATATATATAGCTATGTATATTTGTGCGTGAGTGTGTGTATTAGTGTGCTTGTGAGTGTGTAGGTATGTGTGTTAGTGAGTGTGTTAGAATAGATATAAGTGTATATATATATATCTAGTTATATATATATAGAGATATGTGTATATATATATATATATATATAGTGGTATATATATATAAGTATATAGGCGTGTGTGTGTGTGTGTGCTTGTGAGAGCGAGGGGGGTGAAGAAACTGAACTGCAGCAGCAGCAGTTTAGCTGCAACAGCAGCAGCTAGCTGCTGCTAGGCAGAGCAGCAGCAGCAGTATGAAGAGGGAGCAGCAGCAGCAGCTCCAAGAGGCAGCAGCAGCAGCAGCAGCATCAGCACAAGCAGCAACAGCAGCTAGCATAGCAGGTAGCAGCGAGGATTGGCGTAGCTAGTGAGGGAGAGGAAGAGTGTTATATATAGAGATATAGATATATTAGATAGATATGTAGATAATTAGATAGGTAGATAGTTACTAGAATAGATAGATAGATAGTATTATAGATAGATCTATCTATGGATAGATACATAGGTAGATAGGTAGTTATCTATCTAAGGTGTATATATATCTATATACATATAGTTATATGAATACCTAGAGATATCTAGATAGTATATATATATATATATACATATATTTATGTGATAGGTAAGGTAATGGGTAATTGGGTATGTGTGTGTGGATATATATATGTATATAGGTAGATACCTACTTAGATGTATTAATAAATAGTAGATATCTATATTACCTAGCCTAGATTAATAACTAGGTATATAATTAGTAGCTAGATAGCTAGTTAGAGGTTTTAGAGCGAAACCTCAATACCTTGAGATACCGAGGTATCTCAATACCTTGAGATATTCAAGGTATTGAGTTTCGAGCGGGGTATTTGAGCATTAGCCTAGGAAATGCTTTGGAGTGATTTTTATATGTTTATATATATATAATTACGCGTGCTAGCATAGGTTTTAGCGGGTTTAGGCGGGGTGCGTGGCCTAGGGCGAGGTATCGGATACCGAGGGTATCCCGGTATCTCGATTAGGCAAGTTTGTGAGTTTAGTCGCTTAATGAGCTCGGTTTGACCTAGAATTTCAGGGACACCCTAGTTTGACCTAGCTTTGACCATAATTGTCCCCGTTGACCGTAAAAGTCAATGTTTGACCTAGTTTTGACCTAGAGTTGACTTTTTGGACCCCGGGTTGACTTTTTGACCCGATTTTCACCGGTTTGACCCGTTCGACCTAGAATAGCCCTAGAAGCCTATTTTTAATTATTTTATATCAGTTTAAATGCTTAGAACCCTATTTAATCCTTGCTTTTTGCATTAGGTCCTTGCGTCACCGGTCCGGACCTCGATCCTCATCAGTTGCTCAGGACATCAGGCGAGTACCTACCTCTGATAGTTTCCATTTCATGATAGCGTTTATATCACCTGTTCTAGAACTGTAATACTTGATTCTGACACTTTATTACACGAGCTGGTACTAGTGGATCCCGTCATGAGGTGCTATCCCTCTTACCGTGTTCAGCGGGTACTCTATCACGTGTATTTCATCATGTGCTTCGGGTATTGATTATCATGTGCTATCATGTGCTTCTTGTGCTCTCGCCTTCGTGTGAGCGAGCTATTATCATGTACGTAGCGTGTTGTGGTTGGATCCAATGGTATTAGTGGGGGAGGGGAGTAGTGAGTTGGTTATATGATCAAAGCCAAAACAGTATTTATGTGTATGTCGGTTATACAACTCACGCATAACGGAGTTATCGTAGTTTTCTTCATGTGCAACCTAAGCCGATCATATAACGAACTTGTGCTCAAGGCACTTAGCTAGTATTCATGTTTCTCACCTGCAGTTACTTTTCCACTACTTGTATTGTTCTCCAGTTTACATTGCAGCTACTTATTGTGCTCCAGCATATATTTATTTCCTGTGCCTCTTGATTACTTTTTTATTGCTCGTCATATACACCTTACCATGCATTTGGAGTTGCTTTCAGAGTTATGTACTTCGCTCCAGTCCTGACTGGGCATATTTTTCCAGAGGATCCTGAGGACTATTGCCCTACGTTCTACGGGCCTGGTATTGACGACTGTTGTGTCCCCGAGGAGGAGTGCGCCGAGGAGACGCCGATAGCACCCTAGTTAGCTAGGTGGGTTTCCTGGGTTATTTCCAGTGGTTTGTATTTTGGATGACTGTACTTATTCTTTTGTGCTTCTGTGAGATGTTGTAGCTTTTAGACTTGGACTGTTTTATTTTGGATTGCCTTGCTCTCTTGGTTCTATTTCTGGTTTATATCATATCGTGCTTATATTCTTCCTCTAGTTTTGTGATTGAGATTATTGTCATATATATATTGCGTGGTTGCCCTCCTGTTGGAGAGGATTTTATTCACATATATATATTGCGTGGTTTTGCCCTCCTTTTGGAGAGGTCATGCCGGATTTTTCTGTGAGTTATCTAGATAGTTGGTTGACCTAGAACGGACCTTTACAGCGTTCTATCGCCGATTCTGCGGCGTAGGCTGGACGTACCCACGGCTCATGCTCTATTTTCGGGTACGGGTCGTGACAAACCGTGATCTTGCGAAAGTACCTAAGAGCAGTTTCGTAGATGTGTATGTATTGCTTAGTGTCTGATAACAGTATTTGCTATATTATATTGTGTGTTTAGGGTCATTGGACCAGACAGGAGACACTGCAGGAGCAGGCTATTGGCATTCACAGCTTGAGGACCCAGGCAAGATACATTGCCCTATTTACTGTATAATTTAAATTATGCATATGTTGTATGATATCTTGTTACTTTGTTTTATATGACTGTGTGCATCCGAGATTGACTCGGGTGTAGTCGACGGATGCGTCGATGATTGGTGTACTTAACCTAGTCATTAGTAGACTCACCTCATTGGAAGGATACTCTCATATCTTCTGTGACCTGACACTCTTAAATGTTTCACTGTGACAAATTCATATTGGGATGCGGGTTCGCGTACTCGACTAGCTATCGGTGCGTGTGACATGTATCACGGTTAGTACGTAATTCAGAATTTTATATTAGTAGAGACTTGGCATATAGATACGTGGTATGCACGTCGAGTATTCGACTTGTGTATCTACATTGGGCAGGGAGGACACTAGTAGGCGTATGGGATACACATATTGGAATCCGTAGTATCCAGAGGAACCACGGGTCTAATGACTCCCTTTACACTGCTGCCACGTTCTTCGGAGCGATATGGACGATATACTATACTGCTGCCACGTTCTTCGGAGTGATATGGACGATATACTGCACTGCTGCCATGCTCTTCGGGGTGTTGGACGTAATGCCAACGCCTACCCATACGTACCAAAGTTGTCCTCATATTGCATTCACTTAGACAGTTAGCACACCTTTATTGTATTTATTTTATTCAGTATTTATATACGGTATGCTTCTATGTATCTTGTTACGTCCCTCTGAGGACCTGGTACCTTTCCAGATTTGGACGAGGCATATTATTCCACAGTGTACGGACCAGGACAGGAGACGAGGTACGCTACCGAGGAGGAGCTAGGGGTGTTACCGTCAGAGTTTCCTTGATCAGTTGGTAGGCCTTCTACCTAGGATTTGGGAGCATCATTATCTAATCAGCCGATGCCCTAGCCCCTACTCTTTTTATCTATCATTCAGTACTTTTATTTTTTCATAGTAGTGGGTTTGTCCCCACCAGACATTATTGGTTGTACTATGATATTTTGAGACTGGCGTTTATCTTCTAGCATTTATTATTAGTACATTCTTGTTGTTTATATTGTGGATGAGATTAGATTACCTGTTGTTGATTGATATTGGACATGTTAGTATTTTAGGACAGCGTAGCACTCTTCGTTAGGATCCATTAAATTGGGTTATCCTCGGAGACGTAACAGCTGGCTATTGCCACGTGGCCTGGTCCCGTGTATTTTTGGGATTGGGGCATGACATAGTTTTAGTAGTGGCCCATGCAACTCTTCTTATTCGCTTATGTTATGGTGACATACCCAGCGAGCCTGCCATAGGATAGAAATTACTAGGTCTCATTCACTTTGATTGCGTCTTTGAACTTCTTTCGTATTGCTTCTAAATATCTGCATCCTGTTTGTTTGATTCCGTACTCTTTTTAATGAAGTCCTCTCTCTTGTAGCAATATAAACTTGCGTAGTGGACGAGGAGCACCCAGTGCCGTGGTGCCAGACGATACCACCCAAAGAGAGGAGGTACCCCAGGGACTACCTGGAGGGCAACCACCGCTATAGGCCCCGCTGATACTTTGGCGCGAGACTTCTCAGGGCGATCCTACACAACAGCACGAGGGACAGACCTCACAGACGATCCCCACACAGTAATTTGAGGGCCAGACTTCAGGAGCTACACCGATGCTGCAAACTGCGAGGCCGACATCTAAGGAGACACTTACTGCACAGCCAGAGGTTCTATTACCACCACTTCCACCTTATCCACCCCAGTTGCCACAATCAGATGGACAGCCACACATGCTTCAGTTCTTCCAGACTATGATGCAAGCACAGTGGTATCAGACCGAGATATTGAGACAGAGTTTGATGACAGTACTAGAGAGGAAAACTATCACAGCACCAGTACCAGCACCTCCACCAGCTCAGACAGGTGGCACTATACGATGGTTCCGACAGATGGGACCAGATACTTTTTCAGGCAACGAGACTGTAGAACAGATCTTCGATTGGGTCGCCAACACAGAGATGCTACTAGAGGCTTCACAACTGCATCCAGAACTCTGGATGACCGCAGTGAGGGCCCAACTAAAAGGCAACGCCCATCACTGGTGGGATTCTATCGAGCGCAGTATAGGCAAGAACCAGACATAGGAATAGTTCTTAGAATACTTTAATACAAAGTATTTTCCAGCTACAGTCAGAAACGCCCTATACTCCCAGTTCCTGCATCTAGAATAAGGGAATATGACTGTTGACGCATACGACGTAAAGTTTAGCCGCCTTAGCAGATTTGGTACCGTCATGATACCTAATGATCTAGAGAAGGCCTAGAGATTCCATCACGGTCTCACCTTTGAGCTACAGAGGTATACCACCACACATGCGAGGATTTCTTATGACGATGTTCTTTCAGAGGCGAGGATCCAGGAGGCCATCGGCAGAGGAGCTAGACGTTCCAACACGACCACACCAGCCAGAGCCCACCCCGGAGCAGGTGGACCGATCCGATGCCCCATAGCACAGACACAGCAAAGGACAACACCATACCAGCAAAAGGAGCTCCCGACTTGCTACCACTGTGGTAAGAGAGGACATGATAAGAAGGACTGCAGAAAGAGACTAAGGACATGCCTGATTTGTGGATCGAGCCAGCACCAAGTCCAAGACTGCCCACAGCGCAGAGAGGCAGTCCCGCAGATCGGACAGAGGCTAACAGCACCAGTTCCGAGGATACTACCCCCGCCCGGAGGTCAACTTCCACCAGCACCCGGAGGATTTCAGGGGGGACCACCCTTGGACCCACAAGAGGTACAGTTTGATCGAGCTCGACAGCAGACAGGAGGGCAGAGGCACGGACAGGCCTTTGCACTAGCAGCTACTGAGGAGGAAACGGAAGGGGAAGTAATCACAGGTACCATTTTAGTTGCATCATTACCTGCAACTACATTGTTTGATTCTGGTGCTACGCTATCTTTTATATCTAGTAGATTTATAGCAATGCATAGAGTAGCTACTTCCCCCTTACCTAAGATTTGGAAGATTCTTACCGGAGGAGGTATCGTGCCGGTTACCAGCACTATTAGAACGTGTTCGGTAGTCGTATGTGGTAGAGAGATGGGAGCGCGATTCTTGGTATTATCCATGCTATACTTTGATGTTGTGCTAGGCATGGACTGGTTAAGCCAGTATAATACCGTACTGGACTGCCGGAAGGGTAGCATCACTTTCAGACTGCCAGATCTACCGGAGTTCGAGTACATGTGAGGGACCGTCGAGTAAGGAGTAGGACAGGTAGCTGGAGCTTACATGGCTATGTAGATGGTACCCCCACCGATAGTGGCAGAATTCAAGAATGTTTTTTCGGAAGAATTGCCAGGCTTACCGTCAGATATAGACGTAGAGTTTACTATTGAGCTAGTACCCGGAGCAGCACCAGTATCTTCTAATGTATACCGATTGGCAAAGAAGGAACTAGATGAGCTGAAGCTACAATTAGAGGAGTTGCAAAGCAAAAGATTTATCCGTCCTAGTGCATCACCCTAGGGAGCATCAGTATTTTTTGTACCTAAGAAGGATGGAACAGTACGTATGTGCATTGATTACAGAGCCCTTAATGCTTTGGCTATCAAGAACAAGTACACCCTACCGCGGATTGATGATTTGTTCGACCAGCTGACAAGAGCAGTGGTGTTCACAAAGATCGACTTGAGACCGAGTTATCATCAAGTAAAGGTGCGAAGAGAAGACATTCAAAAGACAACATTTAGGACTCGTTATGGTCACTACGAGTTCTTAGTGATGCCTTTTGGACTGACGAATGCGCCTGCTATATTTATGAACTTGGTGAACAGGGTATTCCACCATTACTTAGACCGGTTCGTGGTTGTCTTCATCG
>JAYESA010000001.1:113885930-114128430 GCA_036927795.1 Iris macrosiphon | reverse complement strand
AAAAATTAGGATTATTTTTGATAAATGACCACAAAATTCAGACATACCTTGCAGATTGATTCTCAAAATTGTAAATAGTCAAATCAAAAAATTTCAATTTGTTTGGTTTTTCTCTTCACCAACAAGTAACAACCGTAGAAAATAAAAGATCTAGAAAAGAAGAAAGAAGATATCACAAAAGAGGGAGAGAGATGAGAAAGATGAAACTATATATATATATATATATATATATATATATATATATATATATATATATATATGCAAAGATAAGAAGAGGAATCGATTCTCTTTTCCCTGTAAAGAACATAATTAATTACCTGTCGATTCTTCCCCCCCCCCCCCCCCCCCCCCCCCTCAACCAGACGGTTCTTCTTCCCTAGGAAGAAACGACTAGACATGGGTTCGTTTCTTCTTCCCAGGAAGAAACAACAAACAACCTTAGTCTTTTTTGAGATGGCAAATAGGCTTAGTTTTTTTTGAGATGGCAAACAGGCTACATCCTTAGTTAATATCCAACATATTACCCTTCTTTAATTGGACCATAAACTACGGCCTACTACAAGCCTGTAACTATAACAAACAAAAAATAACTGGTGCCCCCCATTCAGTTTGGGGCCCTGAGCAGTGGCCCAACCTGCCCTGCGCCAGGGCCGGACCTGGAGATGGTGAACGTTTATTGTAGTTGAAAGTTTGAAATTATTATGGTTAGTAATTTTGTTAGTAAAAGGTGTTTTTTTTTTTTTGAGATGTCCGGCGATACGTACTGGAAATTACACACGCTGCCGCGTTACATGCCATTTGGGCCCACTGCCCCCACACCTCCCTCACTGTTTGATCCCGAGACCTCCGTCCAATCTGGGAGGTTATACCTCTTCTCACTGACCACAAAAGCCAGTTTAGTAAGGAGGTGTGTAATTTTCATATTTTATTTCTAATTAATTTAAACATATTTTGATATACATAAGGTTGGAGAAGCGTATTTTTGGACCATAAAAGTTCCATGGTGAAGCCTAGAGATTTTCTTACTAGATAAGACTAGTATCTATGTTAGTAATTATGTTAGTAGGGATTTTGCTTTTCTTATTAGATAAGACTAGTATATATGCACGTGCGTTGCACGTATTTCATAGATTATTATTAGGAAGGCTAAAAGACAGTTATTTTATTATTCTAATATTTATTAAAACTACTTAGAAAGACTGAAAGACAACTGCCTTAATTATTCTTAATTTTATTATTATACTAGTATTTAAATATTATTATTTCAATACACTTTAGGAAGACCAAATGACAACTCACATATTACCTAGTTGTCCCTATTAACTTCAATTAATATATTTAATTAGTAAATATATACAAGAGTATATTTGAAAAGAAAATTCTATCTTATTGTGAATTCATATCTAATAGAAAATTGTCCGCTAATAATATTTCGTAAATTATATAATCTGATAATCTGATACTTGAAAAGAAGATGAGTTGTACCTTCTTCGTAAGATAATTCATTTAATGTACCTTCATGATAGCAAATTAGTGTTAGCATTTGATCCATGACTAAGAACTTGGATTATTAGAAAAAGGAACTTATGTGGCTAAGAGCTTCTCTTAAAAGAAAGAGCTCATGTGGGCTAAGAGTTTCTATTGAAAGAAAGAACTTCTGGTGTGAAGGTGGGAAGAATGAAGAATTGCTGGTGTGAAGGTGGGAAAAATGAAAAATAGCTTCCAATCTGAAGGTGGGAAGAATTGAGGAGAGTATATAGAGATTGGTGTGGAGAGATTAGTAAGGATATGAATCTTGAAAAATTGTAGATGTAAAAATATATTCGTTGGATATGACTGTTGGTCTTTTATTTTTTACCCACTGACTGTAAAAATATACCAATTTGAAGGACATTTTTTTAACAATTATAGAAATAAAATGTCCTTCTTAATGGCATTTTACTTACAAGCAATTAGTGTTCCATTAAGGAAGCGGCGCATAACTAGTGCATAATAAATATTAATCTTTACAAAGAAAATGACCTTCGGAATTGTGTTTTGGTCCTTTCGAAAGATATTTTTTATGCACTTGTCATAATCTCAAGTAAAGTTTATTCTCTCACAGTAATTTCACAAAAGTGCAGTGTTGTACATGAAATTTTATGTGCTTGTTTGGATTTTTCTATGTCCAAAACGTTTTGGGTGATTCCAAAAAAATTTGTTGTTTGGTCCAACTGAAATATACCTCCATCTATTGCGTACACACATCTCCACACTCCTAGATTAATTGGGGCAACTCCATAAATTTGAAGGACCTATTAATTTCTCCAAGATACAAATCGACTTAGAGAAGAAGTAGATTTTTCATCTTCCTTACTAACCATATTTCCTAACTAACGGGCTTGTAAGGACCTATTAATTTTTACAATATTTTTTTCGATGTTTTAAAATACCAAAAAAATGGAAACAAAAAAAAGAAGAATTGAATATTTGAGGTAGGAAAGTGAATGGTGGATGGAAGTAATCATTTTCTTTCTTTAGAAAAAAAAGTGATAATTTTTCTTTCCGGATAATCATCTCTTTTATTCTATATTTTTTTGAATCTAAATAAAGTAAATGAATGAGTTTCCTTTTCTAATATCTTGATTCCGCAAACGTAGCCAAAGGCTATTGGCCGTGGATGTTGGCGTCCGTCTTCCAAGGCTTGAGTCACTAGAGCTATTTGGACTTGTAAACACCCTAAATTTTCAGATTTTTTAAAATCAATTTTGGGAATTTTCTGCAATTTTCAGGAATTTACAATATGTGCTGTGGTGATTGTAGGATTTTTAATTGCTAATAAATAATATTAAAATGTGATAAAAATATGATTTTATGGTGTAAAATAGAAAACCGGACTTAGGGTAATTTTCTGGGATTTTATTGGGCCTCGAACCTATTTTTAAAAGCCTAAAAACTATTTTTCTAATTAAATTAATAATATTATTATTATTATTGTTATTATAATTATTTTTATTTTATTAGGGGCCCGGCCCGGCCCAGTGGGCCGAGCCCAGCAGCCCAGCCCGGTCACCCTAGCGGGTCGGGCGGGTCCGCCCAACCCGGATCCGCGCCCGACCCGACCCGCATCTCCTCCCCTCCCCCACGTTCGGATCGAGCCGCTTCCCCCGCTTTCCCCTCCGGCCACGTCACCGGAGACCTCCGCCCACGCCGCTACCCACGCCCCGACTCCACCTCTGTCACGCCCCGAGGCGTCCCCCGAGTCGTGACCGCCGTGCGGGCCTGGAGTTGCGCCCGCACAAGGCTTTAATGATTTGCATAGCAAGCACATATTCAGAGTACGCAGATAAATTGAAACACATATTTGAAACATAGAAAAGTTCTCTTTATTGATAATGAACATCTATTACAAACTCTTGAACGAGTCAGCTAATATGCCGAACGGCTTACAAAAGGATTGACTCAAAATGAGATAGCAGTCCTGTACATTACATCCTTTTATAAACTCAAAACGATAAAGACCTCCAGGCTGGAGGATCGCCTTGCCACGGAGCTGCATTTGTGTATGAAGAGTTGCAGGCTCCTGACTCCAAAATGCTTCGGGGGCGCGGTGAAGATGCGCCAACAGTTGGACTGGATCGGGTAGACGACTTCGGCTCCTCGCTCGGTTCGCCTTGGTGCGGAGAACCTGTTTCAACGAGGGTCAGCATATCGAAACATGCTGGTGAAGGCGAGCTAGCCTGACTATACCAATCAACACGTTGTTTAGTGAAGCATGCATATTTGGTTGGTTTCTATCTTGCCTTAGTTCATTTACAGTTAAGCAGCATATTGAATTTACTGAAATGAACGTGCCACCGTTCGGTGGATTTTACCTGACCGTCTGAATTACCTGCACAATACTTACCATGCCTTCCCTGCCACGGAGACACAAGTTAGTATGCAACAGGTTTAAATATACAGGGGATCACTGGCGGGATGCCATAATGGACGGGGCATAGTACATGAATGAAATAACAAGTAACGGAAAGTTGAACAGGGCGTCACAAGTTATTTCATCCGATACAGGCGACTATTCAGGAGTTTCGTCCGGATCGGATCGGTGCCAGTGCCCCAGCAACCGTCCGCAGGAAATAAGACCTTGTGCACAAGTTGTCCGTGATCAACATATACACTAAGTTATCAGTTGAGGCAAATCAGGGCAATAACAGGCACGGGACAGTAATAGGAGGAGAGCTACTTTGGCATAGTCTCCCTATCAGATTATTGCATTCAGGATGAGTATGTTCATAGCATAATTTAAAGAAGAGCATACATTCTAACTTGTATTATGCATATGATAAATATTTTCGAGCGAACACGCATGCAAGTAAGTAACCGTTCACAGTTTGATTGACAAGCAGTATTAACCAAGTCTATTCTCTTTTATCTTGGTTTCTTTTATTATTACTTGGTATCGTTTGATCGGGGCGAAGGAGTGAAGCTGGAAGCAGAGCTAGCTAATCGGGTTGGTAGCCACTCACTTAGATTTTAGAAGGGAGAAGCAAAGAGGCGCTTCACGACTCCGTTCTTTGGAATGGAAAGTATTATACAGAGCAGGAGGAAGCTTCGTTCACCTGCACACGAACAGCTCGATTAATACTTCTTCCTCTCTTTCCATTCTCGGAATTGAAGGGCAGTTCAATGAACGAAAACAATGAAAACCATCGAAACCGTTCAAGGAAAACAAGCAAATCCCAAAACCAACTCAAAGCACGAAAGCAACAAGCGACATCGAAAACCGAGGCAATAAAAGATAGCAGCGGAGAGGTCCCTCCTGACTCTGCCGCTAAGCCGATCCCGGGGGCGCAGTCCACTGAATATGGGAATCGATTCCGAAGAAACAAATCCATAACGAGGACGAGTTCTTAATTCAATCTATCCCGATCGAACGATACCGTCTTGTGTTTCTTAGCCGCGCTCTCCGCACCGGGGGAACGGGGCGCTACATCCTACCCAACCAATTGGAAGTTTCGTCCCGAAACTTAGGAATAGGGCCTACCGTTAGGGAGCATTATGCTTAGCACGGAGATCCGGGAGGGGACAAGCATCTAGCTGGTGGTTGGAATCACCGCAACGGAGGCAATGCCCAAGCCGCTTACGACAATTGTTCGCTGTGTGCCCCGGCTTGTTGCAGAAATGACAAATTAGCCTCCGATTTCCTTTTTGTGAACCGCCGTCGTTGTGACGCTTTGCAGCGGTATTTCCTCTATCGTTGCCTTGGCGTTTGTGATTGTAGGTATGCACAGCGCCGGTGGAAACGTGAGGATACAGTGGCTCGAGCGATAGGGCATGATTCATGACTTCACGCATGGTTCCATACTGATTATTGACCACGTGCGAATAGATGGCAGGGCGTAGTCCACCTTCAAACCTTCTAGCTCGACTCGCTGCATCAGGTAAATAGGCCCTAGCGAACTTCGAGAGTCGGTTGAACTCGGCGGAGTATTGCTTAACTGTCATACTGCCCTGCCTCAGCTGCACGAAGTCATTTTCCATTTTACGTTGTACTGGAGGCGGTATAAACTCCTCCTCAAACGCGGCACGAAAGGTCGCCCACGAGATCGCCTCCTCTCCGTGATCAAGTTGGAGAGATCGTCGATGCACGTCCCACCAATCGTGTGCGTCGAGGCGGAGCTGCAGTTGCGCGCAGGCGACGCGCCTATCTTCGGGGACCTCTAGCAGAGTGAAGTGGTCTTCAAGTTCTGCTAGCCAATCTAGAGCTACCACTGGGTCCTCAGTCCCGTTGAACGGGGTGTTGCAGACTTTCTTGAAATGGCCCAAGTTGAAGGCAGTCACGTCCCTCGGCCTTGGGATTTGAGGCGTCTCCACTTCAAGCACGGGCTGTTCCACCGGAGTCGTTGCTGTTGTTGCGACGGAATAGTTGGCAGCCAAAGTCTGAACGATCTGATGCAGGGTATCGACCTGCTTCTGTTGGACTGAGAATCGGGTCTCTAGATTACTCTCGAGCTTAGCTTGGCGAGCATCGTCTCGTTGTCGTTGCGATTCTAACATTTGCATTACCCGCTCAAGCGGGTCGACTTGAGACATGCCTCTTTGGCTTCGAGAGCTTCCCGAATTGCCCGAACTGCTCTCTTGTGTTTCGATCGGTGGCTGCGCTGCAGATTGCGCTGGATCCATTCCTTCAAAAGAAGGTAAATTACATTAGGATCATAATGTATTATGGACTTATTGCATGAATGTATCTCATTTTGGCCTAGCGAGTTCAAGAGTTCGCACAGGAATTTGATCGTTAAAGGAACTTTTCCAGCACGAAGTCTAAGGAACCTTGAATCTGTGCTCTGATACCACTATGTCACGCCCCGAGGCGTCCCCCGAGTCATGACCGCCGTGCGGGCCTGGAGTTGCGCCCGCACAAGGCTTTAATGATTTGCATAGCAAGCACATATTCAGAGTACACAGATAAATTGAAACACAGATTTGAAACATAGAAAAGTTCTCTTTATTGATAATGAACATCTATTACAAACTCTTGAACGAGTCAGCTAATATGCCGAACGGCTTACAAAAGGGTTGACTCAAAATGAGATAGCAGTCCTGTACATTACATCCTTTTATAAACTCAAAACGATAAAGACCTCCAGGCTGGAGGATCGCCTTGCCACGGAGCTGCATTTGTGTATGAAGAGTTGCAGGCTCCTGACTCCAAAATGCTTCGGGGGCGCGGTGAAGATGCGCCAACAGTTGGACTGGATCGGGTAGACGACTTCGGCTCCTCGCTCGGTTCGCCTTGGTACGGAGAACCTGTTTCAACGAGGGTCAGCATATCGAAACATGCTGGTGAAGGCGAGCTAGCCTGACTATACCAATCAACACGTTGTTTAGTGAAGCATGCATATTTGGTTGGTTTCTATCTTGCCTTAGTTCATTTACAGTTAAGCAGCATATTGAATTTACTGAAATGAACGTGCCACCGTTCGGTGGATTTTACCTGACCGTCTGAATTACCTGCACAATACTTACCATGCCTTCCCTGCCATGGAGACACAAGTTAGTATACAACAGGTTTAAATATACAGGGGATCACTGGCGGGATGCCATAATAGACGGGGCATAGTACATGAATGAAATAACAAGTAATGGAAAGTTGAACAGGGCGTCACAAGTTATTTCATCCGATACAGGCGACTATTCAGGAGTTCCGTCCGGATCGGATCGGTGCCAGTGCCCCAGCAACCGTCCGCAGGAACTAAGACCTTGTGCACAAGTTGTCCGTGATCAACATATACACTAAGTTATCAGTTGAGGCAAATCAGGGCAATAACAGGCACGGGACAGTAATAGGAGGAGAGCTACTTTGGCATAGTCTCCCTATCAGATTATTGCATTCAGGATGAGTATGTTCATAGCATAATTTAAAGAAGAGCATACATTCTAACTTGTATTATGCATATGATAAATATTTCCGAGCGAACACGCATGCAAGTAAGTAACCGTTCACAGTTTGATTGACAAGCAGTATTAACCAAGTCTATTCTCTTTTATCTTGGTTTCTTTTATTATTACTTGGTATCGTTTGATCGGGGCGAAGGAGTGAAGCTGGAAGCAGAGCTAGCTAATCGGGTTGGTAGCCACTCACTTAGATTTTAGAAGGGAGAAGCAAAGAGGCGCTTCACGACTCCGTTCTTTGGAATGGAAAGTATTATACAGAGCAGGAGGAAGCTTCGTTCACCTGCACACGAACAGCTCGATTAATACTTCTTCCTCTCTTTCCATTCTCGGAATTGAAGGGCAGTTCAATGAACGAAAACAATGAAAACCATCGAAACCGTTCAAGGAAAACAAGCAAATCCCAAAACCAACTCAAAGCACGAAAGCAACAAGCGACATCGAAAACCGAGGCAATAAAAGATAGCAGCGGAGAGGTCCCTCCTGACTCTGCCGCTAAGCCGATCCCGGGGGCGCAGTCCACTGAATATGGGAATCGATTCCGAAGAAACAAATCCATAACGAGGACGAGTTCTTAATTCAATCTATCCCGATCGAACGATACCGTCTTGTGTTTCTTAGCCGCGCTCCCCGCACCGGGGGAACGGGGCGCTACAACCTCCGCCAGACCCGGCCACCCCCGGCTCCCCTCCACCTTTAAAAACCCCCCTACTCCTTCCTCCTCCCTCATCTCCCTAGCCCTAGCTCTACCCCGACTCCGGCGACCCAGAACTCCGGCCATCCCCCTCCCCTAGCCCCGCTGCCCTCCGCCAAGAGCTGCCCCGGCCAGCCCCTCGACCTCCTCCCCTCCCAGACCTCGCCTTCTCCTTTCCTGCCGCCTCCAGGACCCGACGCCGGCCTCACCTAGCTCCGCCGGCCTCCCCAAGCTCCGCCGCCGCCCCTGAACCCCCGCCGCAGCACCGTCCTCCCCGTCGAGCAGAACCTTAACCTAGCTGGACGCGCCGCGGACACAGCAGGACACGGGACTCGTCGACACAGTGGACACGGCTTGGACACAGCGTCCAGGATACGAGGCGGACACGAAAACCCAGTTTCGAGGAGCCCAGATCAGGTACTCGTAACTTTTTGCTCGTAGCTCCGTTTTCGATTCTGTAAATTATATTGCGAAGCCTGTATGACCCTCTCGGTGCCCGGATAAACCGCTCGGGACATCGCGTCCTGTGGTGATCGCACACCGCGATCCAAAAATAGGAAAAACTAGACCATGTTTTACCCCGGAACTGAGTACGCCCCACCAAACGGGACGACTTAGGCCCGTGCGGTCTTCACAGATATGTGCGCCTCGTCGATATGGACGTGTGGGATTTCGCGGAAGCTGATTCGGGTGTACGTGCACACCGGAATCAACGCGTATCCGCGGACATCGCCCCGTATCCGCCTTTTCTGTAATTCACCCTAACTTCGTGCACACACGTCAGATCGAGACGGAACTTGTGCCATCAGACTCGTAGCAATACGCTGGTCCTGTGGGTCAAGTTTGGTTCGATTCTGAGAACGTTGACAAAATCGCGTGTCGTGGGCCCCATAGGCCCCGCTCGACGGGCGATTTTGTGATCGGCTCATCGGAATTCAAATCTGAAAGTTCCGTTGGGTTCATATCAGCGTTCCTGACCTGTTGACACTAAGTTTGGTAAATTTAGAGACCGTTGACCCTGACACGTTTTTCGGTGCAAAGCAGGCCCACCGGTGGACCCTATTTTGGGCCGAATTTGCCGTTTTTGCCCTTGTCTCCAAATTGGACCCAAGGACAGGCGTTCCTAGCTATTTGACACCTTCTGAGCGTGATGATACTGTTTATTTCAGCTTTCGGAGACATCTCTGGAAATTTTTGAAACCAGGGCCTTAGTGGAATCCAAACACCAGGCAAGTGCACCTTGCCAAACTTGCAGTCTTTATATTTCTTGTAATAATACTTTGTTGGATGTCTTGTGAAAATTCATATAAACTTGTTTAAACTGCTTAACCTAGGAACTGCGTGACGTACCTAGTGTCCGATCATAGTCGGGTGCCAACACCGTACGCGGTGTTGGGTTCGTCATTTAGAGATGGATTTACGATCCCCTTACTTTTGTACTTGACCTATCAAGTACCCTACAACCCAGGACACTTGACACTATCATGGACAGAATCCTCCTGAGATATTCGTGGTGATTCTGTATAGGATACAAGACTTGACAGAGTTATTTTATTTATAGACAGTATGACTTGTTGCATTAGCTATAATCCCGCGGATATGGGCATGAGACGTTATAGTCATGACTTGCGTGATTACATTGGGTGGGGAGAGACACACAGGCTACAGGCTGTTCTATATATATATCTACTATTATTGTGAGGTTGTAGACTCTCCAGCAGAGCTAGACCCTTTACGTGTTATTGCTGCTACCGGCTCCCCGACACAGAGCTTGTAGCGGTCTCAGCCTGAGTACTAGTGTTGCTCTCATTTGCATATCACATAGATGGTTACATAGTTTACCCTGCTATTTTAATTAATTTAATTGCACTGCTTATTATTTGGCTTGTTTTATTTTGTGCCTTGCTATGTCCACTGAGGACCTGGAATGGATTATGTCCCCAGGTTTAGCTGAGGAGCAGTACCCCGAGATATACGGGACCGGAGCTGAAGCCATTGCTGGAGCAGAATCGAACACTGAAGACGAGGTGACTGCCGAAGATTTCTCCTGAGTGCCGGTTCCAGTACTCAGTATTTACTTATGTTTATCTCTTTTGTTCCTGGCCTATTGAGCCAGGGTATTCAGACCTAAGTCGGATTGTTTTCCCGACTAACTTGTTGTTGCTACTTATTTCCATTTCATTATGCAGTTTATTTCTTTATCTTTATGGATGAGATTAGTGTGACTTGTGGTAGTAGACCTTATTTACAGCTTAAGTATGCCCTGATGGTTCCATTAAATTGGGTTATCCATCAGTGCGTACTGCTGGCCGTTGCCACGTGTCCAGTCCCTCGATATTTTGGGTACTGGGGCGTGACATGGTTTTTGTGGTGGCCTATGCAGGTCTAAACTAAATTGTTCGGTTTCAACTTAGGGACCGAACAGGCCTGCAATAAGATAGGATAAGTTATAGGATCTCATCCATTGATTGAATCGTTTTTGGACTCTATGTCGAATTCAATTTAATTGCTTGAATTGCATCCTGTTTTGATTCCTTTGTGCGTTCTCATTGTTTTCTTTTGATACAGAGAAATGGATCCCAGAAGTGGTGACAAGACCCCCTTGGGTACACCGCCTGAAGCGGGGGTTACCTGCGAAGCTGGAACGACGCCAAATACCAGAGGACAATCCTCTCAAAGCAATCAAACTGGCCAGCCAAGTTCCAGGTTCAGGCGTGATGACATCCCGCCTCCTCTCCAGTTCCCTCCTACGATGCCTGTCTTTCCCCCAGGACAGGCAATGGACGGCCAGCAAATGTTTCATATGTTCTACGCCATGATGCAGGCACAACAACAGATTCAACAGGAGGCCCAACGTCATGAGGCCGAGAACCTAAGGAACAGCCTAGTCGCAGCATTGGAACATGCAAATCCACCAAATAGGCGGCCAGCGACGGGATCTATCACAGATTTTTGTCAACTCAAACCCCGTACCTTCTCGGGCAAGGAAGGACCAACTGAAGTGCATGAATGGCTTACGAACACGCAGCATCAATTGGAGGCCACTGAACTACCAAGGGACAAATGGATGACTGCCGTCAGGATGCAACTGACGGACAACGCGCATCATTGGTGGTTGTCCGAAGAAAGAAGGCTCGGACATGATCAGGTTACCTGGGAGGAATTCTCCAGACTCTTCCAGGAAATGTACATCCCCGCTGTGGCTCGGTCAGAACTCCAAGACAGATTCAACCGCCTGATCCAGGGCAACATGACGGTGGAGGAATATAACGCCGAATTCATTCGCCTGAGCCGCTTCGCCCCTTCGCTAATTCCTACCGAAGAGGAGAAGGCGGAGAAGTTCTTTGATGGGCTCAGGTTTGAGCTTCAAAAGTTAATCGGATCGGTCGCGCCCACCTCTTACTCCGACGTCCTAGCTGCAGCACGTCGGCTGTAGCGCGTTACTCGGAGGGAATCGAGCCTGAAATATCCTTTCTCCTCAGCACCGTCCAAGTCATCACCAAGGGAATCTGCTAAACGGCCCCAGAAGAGCCCGCCTCCAAGAGCAGCAACTAAGAACCTGTCTACTTGCCATTACTGCGGCAAGGTAGGACATATTGAAAAAGAATGTAGACGCAAGCTGGGGCTCTGCCTGGTTTGCGGATCTGGACAACACTTCTCAAAGGACTGCTCGAAACATCGAGAGGGAGTTCCGAATCGACCAGCTCCACCTGCAGCTCTTCCAGCTGGGGGAGCAACACAGACAGGGCCTGGAGGAGCCAGGCCACCTCTACCACCTCAGGCAGCAATGTTCCAGCAAGCTCGTCAGCAAAAGGGTCCCGCTCAGGGACGAGGTCAGGCTTATGCACTAGCAGTCAATGAAGAAGCTACTGCAGGCGAAGTGATAGCAGGTACCATATTAGTAGCTTCAATTCCTGCTGTAGCATTATTTGATTCTGGAGCCTCGTATTCATTTATTGCTGCTAGCTTCGTAGCTACACATAGAATAGCTACCGCACCTCTCTCGAAGATGAAGAGAATTCTAACGGGAGGTGGAATTATTCCGGTTAGTGATACATGTAGATCATGTTCGGTAGTAGTCTGTGGCCGAGAGATGCGAGCCCAATTCTTGATCTTTTCTATGCCTGATTACGATGTTGTACTTGGTATGGACTGGTTAAGTCAGTACCATGCGACACTGGATTGTAGGCTTGGAAAAGTGATATTTAGACCCCTTAGCCTTCCTGAGTTTGAATTTCTTAGAGGAGCTGTAGAACAAGGGGTCCAGCCAACTCTTAGGGTATTAACTGTAGAAGAGGATTTAGGTTACCCAAGAGTCATAACGGAATTTGTGGATGTATTTCCCGACGATCTTCCAGGTTTACCACCTGATCGAGAGATAGAATTCACAATAGACCTAACTCCAGGAGCCGAACCTATCACTTCATCGGTATATCGGCTAGCACCTAAGGAGTTAGTGGAGTTGAAAGCGCAAGTTGACGACATTCTGGAGAAAGGATTTATCCGGCCCAGTGTTTCACCTTGGGGAGCACCTATACTTTTTGTACCCAAGAAGGATGGAACTGTACGATTGTGCATTGATTACAGAGCCCTTAATGCTGTAACTATTAAGAACCGGTACCCATTACCACGCATTGATGACTTGTTTGACCAATTGAGTGGTGCTAGGGTATTCTCAAAGATTGACCTTAGATCCGGTTATCACCAGATTAGGGTGAAGAAGGAAGATATCCCAAAGACGGCCTTCAGAACTAAGTATGGACATTATGAGTTCCTAGTAATGCCGTTTGGTTTAACCAACGCACCCGCCGTATTTATGAGTTTGATGAACGGAGTCTTCCATCAGTACTTGGATAAGTTCGTGGTGGTATTCATTGATGACATCCTAGTCTACTCCAAAAACTACGAAGAGCACGAAGAACACCTCAGAATTGTGCTAGAAACTTTGAGAAGGGAGAAGCTGTATGCCAAACTCAGCAAATGTGAGTTCTGTATGAACAAGGTGCCATTCTTAGGGCATATTATCTCAGGTGAAGGACTGTCTGTGGACCCAGAGAAGGTCACTGCTATAGAAACCTGGCCTACCCCTACCTCTGTTGCGGAAGTGAGAAGTTTTCTTGGACTGGCTGGGTATTACCGGCGGTTCGTAGAAAATTTTTCAAGGATCGCAGAGCCGATGACTAAGCTGACACGGAAGGATCAGGAGTTCATATGGACGAAAGAATGCCAGAATGCCTTTGAAGAATTAAAAAGGCGTCTACCAACAGCACCAGTCTTGACTCTTCCCTCAGGGTCAGGAGGTTTTGTTGTTTATAGTGATACGTCCGGTAGTGGACTAGGTTGTATCTTGATGCAACATGGCAAGGTTATCGCTTATGCATCGAGGCAGCTGAAGGTCCACGAGAAGAGTTACCCAACACACGACCTGGAGCTAGCTGCAGTAATTTTTGCCTTGAAGATCTGGAGACATTATCTGTATGGAGAGAAGGTCGAGATATTCACTGATCATAAGAGCTTGAAGTATGTTTATACACAGAAGGAGCTCAACATGAGGCAAAGGCGTTGGCTTGAGTTGATGGTGGACTTTGACATCGATTTGCAATACCACCCGGGGAAAGCAAATGTTGTAGCCGACGCCCTCAGCAGAAAACCCTCGGCTTATTTCTTAACGGAGCAGCCTCAGCTATTACAAGACTTGCAAGATCTTCAGATAGAGGTTGTTCTACCTGGACAAAATGGTTTGCTGGCTAACCTCGAAGTGAAGTCATCACTGGTGGAGAGAATCAAGGAAGCTTTGCCTAATGATGCCAGATCCCGAAGGCTGAAAGAGAGAACAGAAGCAGGCCTGCAGACGGAACTTCGCATCCACGAAGACGGGACATTACTGTGCGAAAATTGCCTATATGTTCCAAATGGAGAATTAAGGCAGGAGTTGATGACAGAAGCACATAGCTCTATATACTCTGTCACGACCCGCACCCGGTTTAGGGGTACGAGTGCGTGGGTACGTCCAGCCTACGCCGCAGCATCGGCGGTAGAACGCTGTCTAGGTCATGTAACTATCTAATCAACTCACGTGAATACCCAACTCCATAAGGAGACGTGGATATCATAAAATAATGCTAGAAATACTCAATCACATAAACTAAAGCACGATGAGATATCCAGGCAAGCAAGAAATACAAGACAAGTCTAACGATAAAATAATCATACCTGCCATCATTAACTTCCAATCCCCAAGTGTCAGAAACCAGTCTACTAAGGTCACAGTCTGGAAAAATATTTTCCAGTCAGGAAGGAGCAAAGTACATCTCTAAATAGCAGTTCTATATTAATGATATAAACTATATAGCAGTTCTAGATGGAAATATACCAGAAGCATGTATAGGTACGAGAATAAAAGAATACTGGAAATACTGTAAGTAAATGCAGGAGAAGAACAATATGTCCATGAGCAAGAACCTATGACTAAGTATATGAGTACTAGCTTTAACATGTGATCGGCTTGGGAACTTGATCAGGCTGGTCACATGTGATTAGCTATGATTCTTGTGAGGTCAGGCTAACCGTTGGTTAGCTATGATGCATGTAGAGATCAGGCTAATCACACGTAACAGCTATGAAGCATGTAAATGGTCAGGCTGCACCCGACGTGAGATGTGGGGTGAGCTATGATGCTTGTAAAGTTGGGTATGATCACATATCTACACTAAAATACTCCCCACCCCCGACTGGTATAGTAGATCCAATCATGGTACGCTATGGCACGGGATTCCCTAGGGAGGTAGCAAGTCTCCCCGGAAATCAGTGTCTGTACATGCACAAGATAACAAGGAAACAAGTCTTATACAAGCTACACCATGAATAAGGAATAACATCTCATGACGAGATCCGTGTATACCAATCCGTGTAACCAACGTGTCAAGAGCATGGATATCTACACTAGATACAGTGAACATAGGAGATATCATAAATTAGAAACTAATCAGAGAATGTACTCGCCTTGGGTCCTTAGCTGTCAATACCAATGTCCTGTCCCAGAGTATCGTCTGGAGAATCCGACAGTCCTATAAACATATAATAACATCACTTGTATCAGATGCTACTCTAACACATAATAAAAATACACTGGCCTCAGGGCTATGCCAGGCATGGCTCTAGTCAACAAGGGTCATCTAGTATATTCGTCAATTAAATATATTGTTAATAATTAAACATAATACATATATATATTGTTATTCCAAAGTATATACAAAATAGGTATAACTGTATGTACATAAGTGGAAATACACCTTATTTATGTGAAAATTATACATCACTCATATATATAAACTAATATACATGTACCAAAATACATATTAACTTATATTATATATATATATATATATATATATATATATATATATATATATATATATATATATATATATATATATATATATATATATATATATATATACATACATACCAAAATAACACAATACTATATACAGGTAATTATACCAAAATATGTTTTACAAGTACATATATATCAATACAGTTATATATATACTATATATTTTTACATACCAAAAATATGTTTATACATGTATATATATATATAGGTACACATATTTATACCAAATATATTAATTTAATATATACTTTACCAATATATAATTATACCAAACTACATACATATATATGTTTGTACATATACCAAAATATGTTTTACAAGTACATATATTGTCAATGTTATTATTAAAATATATACTAATACTAGTACATCACATTAAATACATATACAATATTAATTGTATGTACAAAATATATATATATATACATTATACTAAGTATACATATTTGAATAAACATCTCATTGACTAATATATATAATTTCCATCAATTATATTAATAGATATATGTAAAATATATACTTTTAAATAAATAATACTTGTATATATATAAACATGATAATAATACTTGCATACGTACTAAAAGAATGTAACCTAATATAGGTATATACCTAAAATATATACCAATATAAATTATACTAGCTATAGTTGTATATTTACTAAATTACGTACATTTATATATTAACATATATCAAATACGTTCATATACATATATATGTGTATATATTTTTATACCAAAAATAGTACGTATACTATTATATTTTATATACCAAAATACGTATATATATCATATATATGCAAAAGTACATATTGGAATATACATATATTATGTATATTTATACACATTAAATATATATACATTCATTAGATATATACACATTAATATACATATTAATTATATATACACATTAATTATATATTTATACACATTAATTAGATATACATACATGTATATCTATACACATTAATTAGACATATATACATGTATATACATATGTACATACATTCCTCATTTATACACATACATGTATATACGTATGTACATTACATATATATTTATTAAATCATACATATACATACTAAAACTATACCTATACATGCTAATTACAGGGAAAGGGAAAGAGGGAAGAGAGGAGGAGCTTACTGGTGGTCGGCTGGCCGGAGTACGGCAGTGAGGGCCGGAGTAGGGTGCCACGAGGAGGAGGGGAGAATGGAGCAGCGGGGACAGGGTGGCCGGACTGGAGGGCAGCGGCTGCGGGGAACTCGGCCTGGCCGGTCGGAGAGGTGAACGCAGGAAGGAGCCCGGGGAAGAACAGCAGCGGCGAGGAGCAGTAGATGGCGATGGTGGTGGCTTTAGGTGATGGAAGGAGGAGTCGCAGCAGGATGCAGTGGAGGAGTCAGCCGCCGGATCAGGGAGCAAGGGGTTGGCCGCCGGGCCGCCGGGTCGGGGAGGAGTGAGCAGCAGGGACCAGAGTCAATGGCTCGGGGGTTGTAGATGCTGGAGTGCTGGGCTCGGCCGGGGACTCAAGCGCGTGGGGGGGGCTGCTGCCAGCGGGCCGAGCTTGGCCGCCGGAGCAGTCAGAGGGCCGCCGTGGTTGGATGGCCCGGCCGGGAACAGTGAGATGGGGTGGTCGGCCGGGAAGAGAGCCTGGGGGGATGGGTGATGAACAGTGTTCCAGGTTTCCCCCCTTCCTTCAATTTGAATTTAAAAATTTATGAAGAAAGGAAGAAGAAGAAAAAGAAGGAGAAGAAGAGAAGAAGAAAGGAAGAAGAAGAAGAATTTACATACGTAGGAGAGAAGGGATGTGGGGCTTGAGGAAGGTGGGCTTACCTAGGTTTCTCTTGGGATTAGGGTTTGATGTAACATGTCATTATATAGGGAGAGAGGTTGTTGGAATGAAGGGTTGTGATTGATCCCCTTTAAATGAGGGGTCCAGATTGGTCATGAGGGATTTCCTGTGGGAATGAGGGTGAGAGGTTTAATTAAATTATTATTAGGCTCCCTCATTGTTTTAAACAATGAGGTGTTGACACAAAATGCCAATTTGCAAATTAGCCCCCTTAAATTTGGGTATTTGCACAGATGCATGAAATGACAAAAATTTGGCGGGCGATTCGGTGTCCGGGGTTTTGTAGGGTCAGGGGGCGCTGTATGATCGGTATGGGCTCAATAGCAGGGCACTGGAATTAAATTGGGATTTCAGAATCGGTAAAAATAGTATCCTCAATTTAAATAGAAATAAAATGTAAGTTGTGTTCTAAAATTAATTAGGAGTACATGGGCCAAAATCAGGTCAGGTCATCAATACCAATAATGAAGAAGCCTCATAACAGGATATTACCCTAATTTGGGTCGCACGAAAAATAGGTCAAAATTGTCTCCAATTTCGATTGGGACGCACAAAGATACCAAAAATAGAAATTTTAAATAACGTCCGCAACGATTTTGTGCGGCTAGAAATAATGTACAGAGAGCATAAATATGAGTTACAAAATAGCAGAATGGAAGGCGGACATGTCTAGGGCAAGATGGTGAAATTTATTGGAAGGCAAAAGCCAGGGTAGCGCTCCAAATATCGAAGCAAGGCAAAGCGCAATAATTAATAAAAATACGGTAATTAATTACAAGCTCCAAGAATTAAATTCTAGATAAAATAATTAAATACAGAATTCTACAATTCGGACAGGTGGGCATCTACTGGGCTTCTAGGTCAAGTCTACTAGCTCAAAATAAATGAACACTGTATATAATACTATATTTAATTACAATCCTCCCATATTTATTTAAATTAAATATACTACCATGCCATTACTTAATTGAAACTACCATAAATTAAATATTATGAAAAGTCGAAAATACCCCTGTTTTCAGAATGTGGTAGTGACATACTCGGTTCATCCAGGAGGAACCAAGATGTACCGGGACTTAAGACAATATTACTGGTGGCATGGAATGAAAAGGGAGATTGCCCGATTTGTGGCAAAATGCTTAGTCTGCCAGCAGGTGAAGGCCGAGCACCAAAGGACTGCAGGTATGTTGCAGCCACTTCCCATACCTGAATGAAAGTGGAAGCATATTACCATGGACTTCGTCACTGGATTTCCAAGAAGCCCTAGTGGAACGGATGCAGTATGGGTCATCGTGGATCGGCTCACTAAGTCGGCTCACTTCTTGCCGTTCAGAGTCGGATAATCCACGGAAGTACTAGCCGACATGTATATGCGACAGATCGTAAAATTACAAGGAGTGCCGGTTAGTATTGTATCAGATCGAGACTCGAGATTCACATCTCACTTCTGGCGAAGCATGCAAGAGAGTCTCGGCACCAGGCTCAAATTCAGTACTGCCTATCATCCACAGACAGATGGCCAATCAGAGCGCACAATTCAGATCTTGGAAGATATGCTGCGATCATGTATACTGGACTTCAGAGGATCTTGGGAAGATCATCTGCACTTAGTGGAGTTCTCCTACAACAACAGCTATCAGGCAAGCATTCAGATGGCACCTTTCGAGGCACTGTACGGAAGGAAGTGCAGATCGCCGATATGCTGGAGCGACGTTGGCGAACGTCAAATACTGGGTCCAGAGTTGGTAACGGAGACAGTGGAGAAAGTAAAACAGATTCAGAACCATCTCCGTGCAGCCCAGGATAGACAGAAGCATTGGGCAGATGCACACAGACGACCCCTGGAGTTCAAGGAAGGAGAGCATGTATTTTTGAGGATCTCGCCCACTAGAGGTACTATCAGATTTGGCAGCAGAGGCAAGTTAAGCCCAAGGTACATTGGGCCATTTGATATATTGGAGCGCATTGGTGAGGTGGCTTACCGTCCTGCATTACCTCCATCCTTAGAGGGAGTGCATGATGTATTCCACGTCTCATAACTGAGGAGATACGTGACTGACCCAAGTCATATAGTTGATCATTCTGAGATTTCGGTGGGACCTAGCCTGAGATACGAGGAGCAGCCAGTGGGTATACTCGACACCAGTGAGAAGACACTGCGAGGGCAGACAATCAGACTGGTTCGGGTAGTTTGGAAATAGCACTCTCCTGGCGAATCGACCTGGGAGCGAGAAGATGTTATGCGCCAGCGTTATCCATACTTATTTGCTGATGCAGGTAAAACCTGAGTATTCTTTAATTCTGTAAAATCTTGCCTTTATAGTTTACCCTTCGATTGCGAGGACGCAATCCTCTTAAGGGGGATAGATTGTAAACACCCTAAATTTTCAGATTTTTTAAAATTAATTTTGGGAATTTTCTGCAATTTTTAGGAATTTACAATATGTGCTGTGGTAATTGTAGGATTTTTAATTACTAATAAATAATATTAAAATGTGATGAAAATATAATTTTATGGTGTGAAATAGAAAATCGGACTTAGGGTAATTTTTTGGGATTTTATTGGGCCTCGGACTTATTTTTAAAAGCCTAAAAACTATTTTCTAATTAAATTAATAATATTATTATTATTACTGTTATTATAATTATTTTTATTTTATTAGGGGCCCGGCCCGGCCCAGTGGGCCGAGCCCAGCAGCCCAGCCCGGTCACCGTAGCGGGTCGGGCGGGTCCGCCCAACCCGGATCCGCGCCCGACCCGACCCGCATCTCCTCCCCTCCCCCACGTTCGGATCGAGCCGCTTCCCCCGCCTTCCCCTCCGGCCACGTCACCGGAGACCTCCGCCCACGCCGCTACCCACGCCCCGACTCCACCTCCGCCAGACCCGGCCACCCCCGGCTCCCCTCCACCTTTAAAAACCCCCCCTACTCCTTCCTCCTCCCTCATCTCCCTAGCCCTAGCTCTACCCCGACTCCGGCGACCCAGAACTCCGGCCATCCCCCTCCCCTAGCCCCGCTGCCCTCCGCCAAGAGCCGCCCCGGCCAGCCCCTCGACCTCCTCCCCTCCCAGACCTCGCCTCCTCCTTTCCTGCCGCCTCCAGGACCCGACGCCGGCCTCCCCTAGCTCCGCCGGCCTCCCCAAGCTCCGTCGCCGCCCCTGAACCCCCGCCGCAGCACTGCCCTCCCCGGCGAGCAGAACCTTAACCTAGCTGGACGTGCCGCGGACACAGCAGGACACGGGACTCGTCGACACAGTGGACACGGCTTGGACACAGCGTCCAGGACACGAGGCGGACACGAAAACCCAGTTTCGAGGAGCCCAGTTCAGGTACTCGTAACTTTTTGCTCGTAGCTCCGTTTTTGATTCTGTAAATTGTATTGGGAAGCCTGTATGACCCTCTCGGTGCCCGGATAAACCGCTCGGGGCATCGCGTCCTGTGGTGATCGCACACCGCGATCCAAAAATAGGAAAAATTAGACCATGTTTTACCCCGGAACTGAGTACGCCCCACCAAACGGGATGACTTGGTCGCGTGCGGTCTTCACAGATATGTGCGCCTCGTCGATACGGACGTGTGGGATTTTGCGGAAGCTGATTCGGGTGTGCGTGCACACCGGAATCAACGCGTATCCGCGGACATCGTCCCGTATCCGCCTTTTCTGCAATTTATCCTAACTTCGTGCACACATGTCAGATTGAGACGGAACTTGCGCCATCGGACTCGTAGCGATACGCTGGTCCTGTGGTTCAAGTTTGGTTCGATTCTGAGAACGTTGACAAAATCGCGTGTCGTGGGCCCCACAGGCCCCGCTCGACGGGCGATTTTGTGATCGGCTCGTCAGAATTCAAATCTGAAAGTTCCGTTGGGTTCGTATCAGCGTTCCTGACCTGTTGACACTAAGTTTGGTGAATTTGGAGACCGTTGACCCTGACACATTTTTCGGTGCAAAGCGGGCCTACCGGTGGACCCCGTTTTGGGCCGAATTTGCCGTTTTTGCCCTTGTCTCCAAATTGGACCCAAGGATAGGCGATCCTAGCTATTTGACACCTTCTGAGCATGATGGTACTATTTATTTCAACTTTCGGAGACATCTCTGGAAATTTCCGAAACCAGGGCCTTAGTGGAATCCAAACACCAGGCAAGTGCACCTTGCCAAACTTGCAGTCTTTATATTTCTTGTAATAATACTTTGTTGGATGTCTTATAAAAATTCATATAAACTTGTTTAAACTGCTTAACCTAGGAACCGCGTGACGTACCTAGTGTCCGATCATAGTCGGGTGCCAACACCGTACGCGGTGTTGGGTTCGTCATTTAGAGATGGATTTACGATCCCCTTAATTTTGTACTTGACCTATCAAGTACCCTACAACCCAGAACACTTGACACTATCATGGACAGAATCCTCCTGAGATATTCGTGGTGATTCTATATAGGATACAGGACTTGATAGAGTTATTTTATTTATAGACAGTATGACTTGTTGCATTAGCTATAATCCCGCGGATATGGGCATGAGACGTTATGGTCATGACTTGAGTGATTAGGTGATTCTGTATAGGATACAGGACTTGATAGAGTTATTTTATTTATAGACAGTATGACTTGTTGCATTAGCTATAATCCCGCGGATATGGGCATGAGACGTTATGGTCATGACTTGAGTGATTACATTGGGTGGGGAGAGACACACAGGCTACAGGCTGTTCTATATATATATCTACTATTATTGTGAGGTTGTAGACTCTCCAGCAGAGCTAGACCCTTTACGTGTTATTGCTGCTACCGGCTCCCCGACACAGAGCTTGTAGCGGTCTCAGCCTGAGTACTAGTGTTGCTCTCATTTGCATATCACATAGATGGTTACATAGTTTACCCTGCTGTTTTAATTAATTTAATTGCACTGCTTATTATTTGGCTTATTTTATTTTGTGCCTTGCTATGTCCACTGAGGACTTGGAATGGATTATGTCCCCAGGTTTAGCTGAGGAGCAGTACCCCGAGATATACGGGACCGGAGCTGAAGCCATTGCTGGAGCAGAACCGAACACTGAAGACGAGGTGACTGCCAAAGACTTCTCCTGAGTGCCGGTTCCAGTACTCAGTATTTACTTATGTTTATCTCTTTTGTTCCTGGCCTATTGAGCCAGGGTATTCAGACCTAAGTCGGATTGTTTTCCCGACTAACTTGTTGTTGCTACTTATTTCCATTTCATTATGCAGTTTATTTCTTTATCTTTATGGATGAGATTAGTGTGACTTGTGGTAGTAGACCTTATTTACAGCTTAAGTATGCCCTGACGGTTCCATTAAATTGGGTTATCCATCAGTGCGTACTGCTGGCCGTTGCCACGTGTCCAGTCCCTCGATATTTTGGGGACTGGGGCGTGACAGGACTTGAATACTTGAAGCAGATATATAATGCGTTTGAGTGCAGTGCTCACTGCTCAGCGCGTGCTCTCAGAGGCTTCAAAGTCTGACAGTTTCCTATTGTCCTGAACTGAGATATTACGTAGGTTTTTCATCTTCCTTACGTACCAGCGAGTGCTGAATTCCTTTGTATTTTTTTTTATGGAAATTAAAAATTAGAGTTAACATTAAGTTTCATTTTCTGTGTTTGGTAAAACAAGATAATCGTTCAAGAAAAAATATTTGATTCTTCTCCCAGTGTTAGTGTTTAGTTTCTACAGGAAAAGAAAAGAAAAATCAATGTTCCAATAATATTCTAGCATTCTATAGTAAAAATAATTTCATGGAAATGCAAAAATAACGAATAAAATAGACAATAACACATTTGAGTAGGCTATTGTGGTCCTAAAATTTTATAATAAATGCTAGAAAATGAGAAGGAAAAATAAAATCAAACACATGGGGTCCTGGTAGGAACTATCTTTCCTTCTAATTTTTTTTTTTTCTATTTGAAAAATAGTTTCTAATAAATTCATGATTTCTTGAATCCTTGAACCAAACATTTTTTGAATCAGTGAACCAAACATGGCCTGTAGCAGCTTGTAGATGATATGGGGTACTAGAAGCTGGTGCGATGGAATTGAATGGGAAGACCATGCAAAGTCTTCTCTTCAGTTCTTTTCTTCTTGTATATTGATATTTTCTGGAAAATTTTGGGTCTTTCTTTCATCTCGTCTTATCCAAATTCGAGTTGATGTTGTTACTGTTTTTACATTTTTTTCTGCTGAAATTCCACCTACATATCATCATTAGTCATGTTATTTGTCGATATTCTTAAGTAAAATTTTAACTTTTTCAGCTGATGGACCGAATATGTTTTAAATTATAGATATTTGCATTTTTTTGCAATTTTTTTTGCTTTAAAATCAGTTTACTGGGTTCTTTTTTTGACTAGTTTGACATTTTCCTTGATACTTATTTTTCTTGCAGTTTGGAGTGTATATAGATGATTTAGGTTGTGGTGTTGAAAGGGATCTGGTCTCTCAAGATCTTAATATAAGCTTTGTTTGTTTCTCTTTGTTGGGTTTATATCTCACATAACATCCATGTAGGTCCAAAATGTGATGAGATAAGAATAATAAAAAATTGGAAGAGAAGAAAAAATACTAGAGATTGCACACACACAAAATTTACTGAGGTTCAGCTCAATTTGAGCATGCGTCCTCTGTCCGCCCCTTCTTTGCCGTTTTTCCTATAATCAAATGAAAGATTACAAGGTCTCTTCTCTCAAGTTGGTACAACTTAACTTGAGGATCACTATCTTTCTCAAACTCACTTGAGGTTAATTACAAGTGTGAGGATTACAAGTTTTGTGTTGTTGTGTTGTTCTTCATGCTTCAACATTTACCATCTTTCCTCTATTTATAGGGAAGATATGCCTCTTGGGTACACCACATTCGTTGCATGTAGAAGTCCAAAGGGCAACTCTTCCATCTCCGAAATATTCATTCATCCAACATCAATTTGCATGCAAGCTGAATGCATACATAATATGAATATATAGGCTATTTCAGATGGTCATAACTTCTTCAATACACCGCCAAATGACCTGGTTCAAAGTCTGCATGAAAGAGAAAATATTTTTCTCCAAATTTGTATTGAACACCGAGCTAAATAATGACTGCAACATATCCAAAACAGCCTCCCAAAACTGAATCTTGTCACAAAAACTGTACCCAAAAAATGGCTAAGTACTTAGCCGAACCCAATCGTGGGTGACCGATTTCCATGGATAAAATGTATGTTGTTTCATCATGGGGATGGACCCCGTTCCTATCAATCATGGGGATGGACCCCGTTCCTATTAATCTCCCCCTCCATCCTCATGAGGAGAAAATTTTCAAATAGTCATACATGTCCTCCTTCGACAGAAGTTATGCTTCTCTTTTAGTAGATGCTTCATCATCATGTCAGACGGATTTTTGCTTGTATCAACTTTCTTAATGTACATAAGACGATTCTCTAAAGCATCTCGGATCCAGTGATGGCGTACGTTGATGTGCTTTGTCCTTGTGTAATATGTGGTATTTTTACTCAAGTCAATGACGCTCTGACTGTCACAATATTGCGTGTACTTCTCTTGCTTGAGAGAGAACTCATTTAGGAAATTCTTCATCCACAAGAGCTCCTTGCTAGCTTTTGTAGAGTGATATATTCAACTTCTGTGGTGGATAGAGCAATACACTTTTGCAACTTTGATTACCATGATACGACTCCCTCTGCAAAGGTATATAAGTATCCTGATGTGGACTTTCTTTTGTCCAAGTCACCTGCCATGTCAGAATCAGTGTAACCTTCCAAGATAGGTTTGCCATCTCCAAAACATAAAGAATATTTAGAGGTTCCTCTAAGATATCTTAAGATCCACTTTACAACTTTCCAATGTGCTTTACCAGGATTGGCAAAAAAATGACTTACCACTCCAACCGTAAATGATATGTCGGGTCTTGTACAAACCATGAGTACATCAAACTTTTGATGACCGAGACAAATGGAATGCTCTTTATCTCCTTCATCTCCTTCTCCCTTGAAGGGCTTTGTTGTGCACTTAGCTTAAAATGAGTTGCTAGCGGTGTGCTGACTGACTAGGAGTTTAACATATTAAACCTCTCCAAAATACGTTCAATGTATCTTTCTTGTGATAGCCACAACTTTCTCGCACTTCTGTCCCGAGATATCTTCATTCCCAATATATGTTGTGTTGCTCCTATGTTCTTCATGTCAAAGGACTTGCTCAACTCTTTCTTCAACCTGTCAATTTTAGACATATCTTTTCCAAGAACAAGCATATTATCAACATATAGAGAGAGAATAATAAAATCATCATTAGAGAACTTTTGGACATAAATACAATAATCTGCAGATATTTTTTTGTAGCCATGGTCAAGCATAAAAGAATCAAACTTTCAATACCACTGTCACGGTGCCTTCTTGAACCCGTACAAGCTATTCTTCAATTTGTAAACCAATTATTCTTTTCCCTTTATTGAAACCCTCTGGCTGCTACATATAGATTTTCTTTGCCAAATCATAATGGAGGATGTTCGTTATTACAATAGGTTTGAAAAACCTTCGTTTAATAACAAAATAAAAGAGTACAAAAAAATCCTAATGCTTGCACCTGCCAAATCATAATAGATAGGGCCTTCCGAGTAGAATAGCACGAGGCGAGGGGCATCTCGTCTGCCTCTTGTGCTTGCACCTGCACTCCGGGTTACAGCGGGGTGGGTGCCTTTGGTTGCAGCTGTCACGACCCAATTCCGTAGAATGAATTGAGGCGTCCCCCAAATCGTGATCGCCGTGCGGGCCTGGGGTTGCGCCCGCACAAGGCTTTAATGATTTGCATAGCAAGCACATATTCAGAGTACGCAGATAAATTAAAACAAAGATTTGAAATATGAAAAAGTTCTCTTTATTGATAATGAACATCTATTACAAACTCTTGAACGAGTCAACTAATATGCCGAACGGCTTACAAAAGAGATGACTCAAAATGAGATAGCAATCCTGTACATTACATCCCTTTATAAACTCAAAACGATAAAGACCTCCAGGCTGGAGGATAGCTTTACCACGGAGCTGCATTTGTGTATGAAGAGTTGCAGCTTCGGACTTCAAAAGGCTTCGAGGTGCGGTGAAGATGCGCTAACAGCTAAACTGGATCGGGAAGACGACTTTGGCTCCTCGCTCGGTTCGCCTTAGTGCGGAGAACCTGTTTCAACGAGGGTCAGCATATCGAAACATGCTGGTGAAGGCGAGCTAGCCGAACTATACCAATCAACACGTTGTTTTAATGAAGCATGCATATTTTTGAGTTTCTATCTTGCCTTAGTTCATTGGTTTCTATCTTGCCTTAGTTCATTTACAAGTAAGCAGCATATAGAATTTACTGAAAATGAACGTGCCACCGTTAGGTAGATTTTTACCTGCTGTCTGAATTACCTGCAGAATACTTACCATGCCTTCCCTGAAACAAAGACACAGGTTAGTATGCAACAGGTTTAAATATACACGATGATCACTGGCTTGGTTGCCATAATGGACTAGTCCGAGACAAGGATAGCATGCAACGATAGTACACGAGGCGTTGCAAGCCATCTTGTCCCGTACACGATGACTATACACGAGTTCCGTCCGGATCGGATCAGTGCCAGTGCCCCAGCGACCGTCCGCAGAACTATACCTTGTGCACAAGTTGTCCATGATCGAACACGATTAACAAGTTAACAATTCATGCAGTAGAGGCAACACGATTGCAAGAACACGAGTGCAAGAACACGAGTGCACGACAAGCAGTAATGCATGATTCATTTAGCATAGCCTTCCTGAACAATTTTACACAATACAAGGTGTGTGTCATACTTAGCATAATTCATAGAACATTTGCACGAACAAGCATACGATAAGGCAACAGTTCACAGGTTTGATTGACAAGCATAATAACCAAGTCTATTATCTTTTATCTTGGTTTCTTTTATTATTATTTGGTATCGTTTGATCGGGGCAAAGGAGTGAAGCTTGGAAGCAGGGCTAGCTAATCGGGTTGGTAGCCACTCACTTAGATTTTGAAAAGAAGAAGGAAAGAGACGCTTCACGACTCTGCTCGCAAGTCGCCTACTGCTCGTTCACCTGCACACGAACAGCTCGATTAATACTTCTTCCTCTCTTTCCAATCTCGGAATAGAAATGCAGTTCAATGAACGAAAACAATGAAAACCATCGAAACCGTTCAAGGAAAACAAGCAAATCCCAAAACCAACTCAAAGCACGAAAGCAACAAGCGACATCGAAAACTGAGGCAATAAAAGATAGCAGCGGAGAGGTCCCTCCTGACTCTGCCGCTAAGCCGATCCTTGGGGCGCGGTCCACTGAATATGGGAATCGATTCCGAAGTAACAAATCCATAACGAGGACGAGTTCTTAATTCAATATATCCCGATCGAATGATAACAACTTGTGTTTCTTAGCCGCGCTCTCACATCGGGAGAACGGGGCGCTACATCCTACCCAACTAGTTGAAAGTTTTGTCTCGAAACTTAGGATAGAACCTACCGTTAGGGAGCATTTCGTTGGGGACGACGATCAGGAAGGTTCGGACAGGAATTAATGGCATGGCCTAATTGTCCACACGCTAGGCATAACCCAAGTCTCAAGCGACAATTGTTGGCTGTGTGCCCACGCTTTTTACAGAAATTACACGATGCCCCTGGGTTTCCTCTTTGGTGCCCTCCGTTGTTAGGGCGCTTTGTAGCAGTATTTCCTCTGTCGTTGCTTTGGCGTTTGTGATTGTAGGTATGCACAGCTCCGGCAGGAACGTGAGGATAGTGTGGCTCAAGCGATAGGGCATGATTCATGACTTCACGAATTGTACGATACTGATGAACGGCTATGTGCGAATGGATGACAGGGCGTAGTCCACCTTCAAACCTTCTAGCTCGACTCGCTACATCAGGTAAATAGGCCCTAGCGAATTTGGAGAGTCGGTTGAATTCGGCGGCATACTCCTTAACTGTCATGCTGCCTTGCCGCAGCTACACGAACTCGTTTTCCATTTGACGTTGTACTGGAGGGGGTACAAACTCCTCTTCGAATGCGGTACAAAAAGTCATCCACGAGATCGCCTCCTCTCCGTGATCAAATTGGAGAGATCGTCGATGCACGTCCCACCAATCGTGCGCGTTGAGGCGGAACTGTAGTTGCGCGCAGGCGACGCGCTTCTCTTCGGGGACCTCTAACAGAGCGAAGTGATCTTCAAGTTCGGCCAACCAATCTAGAGCTACGACTGGGTCCTCAGTCCCGTTGAATGGGGTGTTGCAGACTTTCTTGAAGTGGCCAAAGTCGAAGGCAGTCACGTCCCTCGTCCTTGGAATTTGTAGCGTCTCTACTTCAAGCACGGGCTGTTCCACCGGAGTCGTTGCTGTTGCGGCGGAATGGTTGGCAGCCAAAGTCTAAACGATCTGCTGCAGGGTATCTACCTGCTTCTGTTGGACTGAGAATCGTGCTTCTATATTGTCTTGAAACTTAAGCTGACTCTCTTCCGCCCGCTTCTCGGCCCGTTCATAGCGAGCCTCGTCCCTTTGTTGGTTTGCCTCCAACATCTGCAATATTCGTTGGACGGGATCGATGCTTGACACGGCTCGCTGGCTCTCTGAACTTCCCGAAGTACCCGAACTACTTCCTTGGCCTTGCGTTTCGTCCGGGGCTTGCGCTGCAGTTTGCGCTGGAGCCATTCCTTCAAAAGAAGGTAAATTACATTAGAATCATAATGTATTATGGACTTATTACATGAACGTATCTCATTTTGGCCTAGCGAGTTCAAGAGTTCACATAGGAATTTGATCGTTAAAGGAACTTTTCCAGCACGAAGTCTAAGGAACTTTAAATCTGTGCTCTGATACCACTATGTCACGACCCAATTCCATAGAATCAATTGAGGCGTCCCCCGAATCGTGATCGTCGTACGGGCCTGGGGTTGAGCCCGCACAAGGCTTTAATGATTTGCATAGCAAGCACATATTCAGAGTACGCAGATAAATTGAAACACAGATTTGAAATATGGAAAAGTTCTCTTTATTGATAATGAACATCTATTACAAACTCTTGAACGAGTCAACTAATATGCCGAACGGCTTACAAAAGAGATGACTCAAAATGAGATAGCAATCATGTACATTACATCCCTTTATAAACTCAAAACGATAAAGACCTCCAGGCTGGAGGATAGCTTTGCCATGGAGCTGCATTTGTGTATGAAAAGTTGCAGCTTCGGACTTCAAAAGGCTTCGAGGCGCGGTGAAGATGCGCTAACAGCTGGACTGGATCGGAAAGACGACTTCGGCTCCTCGCTCGGTTCGCCTTAGTGCGGAGAACCTGTTTCAACGAGGGTCAGCATATCGAAACATGCTGGTGAAGGCGAGCTAGCCGAACTATACCAATCAACACGTTATTTTAATGAAGCATGTATATTTATGGGTTTCTATCTTGCCTTAGTTCATTTACAAGTAAGCAGCATATAGAATTTACTGAAAATGAACGTGCCACCGTTAGGTAGATTTTTACCTGCCGTCTGAATTACCTGCACAATACTTACCATGCCTTCCCTGAAATGAAGACACAAGTTAGTATGCAACAGGTTTAAATATACACGATGATCACTGGCTTGGTTGCCATAATGGACTAGTCCGAGACAAGGATAGCATGCAACGATAGTACACGAGGCATTGCAAGCCATCTTGTCCCGTACACGATGACTATACACGAGTTTCGCCCGGATCGGATCGGTGCCAGTGCCCCAGCGACCGTCCGCAGAACTATACCTTGTGCACAAGTTGTCCATGATCGAACACGATTAACAAGTTAACAATTCATGCAGTAGAGGCAACACGATTGAAAGAACACGAGTGCAAGAACACGAGTGCACGACAAGCAGTAATGCATGATTCATTTAGCATAGCCTTCCTGAATAATTTTGCACAATACAAGGTGTGTGTCATACTTAGCATAATTCATAGAACATTTGCACGAACAAGCATACGATAAGGCAACAGTTCATAGGTTTGATTGACAAGCATAATAACCAAGTCTATTGTCTTTTATCTTGGTTTTTTTTTATTATTATTTGGTATCGTTTGATCGGGGCAAAGGAGTGAATCTTGGAAGCAGGGCTAGCTAATCGGGTTGGTAGCCACTCACTTAGATTTTGGAAAGAAGAAGGAAAGAGGCGCTTCACGACTCCGATCGCAAGCCGCCTACTGCTCGTTCACCTGCACACGAACAGCTCGATTAATACTTCTTCCTCTCTTTCCAATCTCGGAATAGAAATGCAGTTCAATGAACGAAAACAATAAAAACCATCGAAATCGTTCAAGGAAAACAAGCAAATCCCAAAACCAACTCAAAGCAAGAAAGCAACAAGCGACATCGAAAACCGAGGCAATAAAAGATAGCAGCGGAGAGGTCCCTCCTGACTCTGCCGCTAAGCCGATCCTTGGAGCGCGGTCCACTGAATATGGGAATCGATTCCGAAGTAACAAATCCATAACGAGAATGAGTTCTTAATTCAATCTATCCCGATCGAACGATACCGACTTGTGTTTCTTAGCCGCGCTCTCACATCGGGAGAACGGGACGCTACAGCAGCCGCTGGAATGTCGACTGCCTTTTTGTAGGTGCTGATGCTTTGTTACAACAACAGTTGATGTTAATGTTGGCACAGTTATGCCCTGGTGAGGACATGTCATAGTTGTTTCCCTCACTTTGCGCTTGTGATTGATCATGTTGCGCAAGTCGAGTAAGGGCCGATTCACCTTTGCATCCTCCTTATGAGCCCAAGTAGACTGAGGACACGGGTGCATAGGTGTTAATTTTTCTTTTTGACCTAGGGTTCGTACAAGAACTTGCCCCAAGTTGCCAAAGGAAGACTCTTTAGACCGACCCTGTTCGATTGCCACTGTGGGCTGGACGCACAGGCCAATTTTGTATGACTTTCTGTCAGAGGAACGCATAGTAGGTGGTGCATGCTGACGTTCGATCGAATGAGCAATTGCTTGAGCTTGGTGAGCTCGCATTACCCTAGACTTCTTTGTCCTAGCATGCGCTAGTGCGTCGTATGAAGAGTCCAAGTTCACATCTTCGCTCTTCTCAGTATGGCGCACAGAGTCAGCGCTGCGTGAGATTCAGTCGAGGACAAAACTTCTATGGATTTTTTAGCCGCATGTGACCATCTACTTACGGCTGTTGTGCGGTGCCGCATAGTCCTCATGTGGCTTTTGACGTGGCCGCATGGAACGTGTCTTAGCGCTCGAACTCCTTGCATCATAGTGTTTTTGTCTCCAGAGCTTAAGTGTTATGCACTTTCCTTGTCCTAAGAGGCTTCCGCATGAGAGGTGTAAGCATAATGTATCGTTCCTGCGACAGAGAGAGATAGGAAGAGCATGCTTCACAGTTGGGTGAGGCACAATGGCCTTTGTAACCCATGTTCTGTGGGTCTTCAGGTGATGAGCAATCTTCTTGTAAGAAAAGGCTGTCGCATGAGAGGTGGACACATGATGTGCGGTCCCTGCAAAAAAAAAGAGACGGGAAGTGCGTGCTCCGTAGTTGGGTGTGGCACAGTGGCCTTTGTAACACATGTCCTGCGGGTCTTCTTAGGCTTTGCTAGACTTAGAGAAGTGCCTCCCTCAGAGTGCATTTTTTTAAAGGCATGCTGGTCGAAGCATACAACTAGCATCCTCTGGGTTGAACCTAGCTTCGACGAATTGGACTGCGTCACGACCTTCTCATTAGAGGAGAAAAAAATCCCCAGCAGATTCGCCATTACAGTAGGTTTGGAAAACCTTCATTTAATAACAAATAAAAAGAGTACAAAAAAATCCTAGACAGGCAATCTAAGTATAATATTTGTTTATCTGGGTAGTGTGACAATGGAGATCGAGTACTGCAGCGACTCTTCTACTCCTTTGATGGTCCAACGAGTGAATGCGGGATGCTCTCTTCTCTCTTCTCTCTCCTGAGCTTGTGTGCATGTATGTAGATCGCCTGAAGGGGTATAGTCTATCTGAAGCAGAAAAATGCCAGCCTTGGGGACCTCTAAGTTGCCTCTACTTATAGCCGTCATGTTGATGGGCTATAGGTGCCGAATGTGCTTCTGTTAGGTGGTCGCAAGGGACTCCTTCAACATAATACAGTTGTAACTATAGGCGCATAGTATGGGTTGAGTCCAAAGCAAGTTGACAAGTAGACTCTTTGTTAGGATTTGTTGTTATTGGAGATCCTAGCGGTCCTCGTCTTTTGTTTGCGTGAATTGGTCAGCTTGACACGTGGCCCAAATTCAGTTGGAGAGAATCGCAACAGAAAGATTTTATCTCTGGGCACTACCAAAATAACACATATTAGCGACGTAATTAGTGACTCATGATATAGACGTCGCTAATTTTAAGGACATTAGTGACGTACAAAAGTTACGTCGTATTACGTCGCTATTAGCGACTAATTGCGACAAATAGCGACTGTAGTCAGTAATTGTGAATACAATGTCACAATTAGTCATTAAACGTCGCAATATACAAGGGGATCACTCGCGTATGCCATGAAGGAAGGGTCATAGTACATGAATAAAATAACAAGTAACGCAATGAACAGGGGTGTCACAGGTTATTCCATCCAAAACAGGTGACTATTTCGGAGTTCCGTCCGGACCGAATCTGTGCCAGTGCCCCAAGGACCGTCCGCAGGAACTAAGACCTTGTGCACAAGTTGTCCGTGATCAACGTAGTCTACTATATTATCTATTTGAGGCAATTCAGGCAAATTCAGGCACAGGACAGTAATAGGGCAAGATCTACTTTTGTATAGTCTTCATGTTCAGTTTATTGCATGGTAGGATGAGTTCTTTACAATAATATATATAGAAGAAGTATACTTTCTAACTTAAAATTTATGCATATGATTAACATTCTAAACGAACTAGCATGCAATAAGGTAACCGTTCACAAGTTGATTAACAAGCATAAAATTATTCAAGTCTATTCCTTTTTATCTTGACATATTTTAGTTATTACTTGGTATCATTTGATCGAGGCAAGCAAGAATACAAGATTTTTAGGTGTGAAAACTTGGAAGAAGGGTTAACTGAATCGAATATAAGCCACTCACAAGTTGGTTGGAGAAAGGAAGGAAAGAGGTACTTCAGGACTCCGCTCGTGCGTCGCCTACTGCTCGTTCACCTGCATTACCACGAGCAGCTAATCAATACCTCTTCCACTCTTTCCAATCTCAGAATTGAAGTGCAGTTCAACGAACAAAAATAATGAAATCCATCGAAACAGTTCAAGAAATTGCAAGCAAATCCAAAAACCAACTCAAAGCACAAAAGCAATAAAGCGATAGCAAAAACTAGGCAAAAACTTGCAGCGGAGAGGTCCCTCCTGACTCTGCCGCTAAGTCGATCCTGGGCACGGTCCACTGAATATGGGAATCGATTCTGAAGAAGCAAATCCATAACAAGGATAAGATCTTATTTTAATCTATCCCGATCGAACGATACCATCTTGTATTTCTTAACCGCACTTTCCGAATAGGGAGAACGGGACACCACACATGATAACAACATATAATGATAGAATAAATAAAAAAATATATAGTACATTCTACAGTCAAAATGTTATGCCTATCTCACAACATTAATAAATTTGCACAGTAAATAACTAGTAGTGTCACAAGTCTAAATAGATAGCACATTCTATAGTCAAAATATAATACATGTCACAAGTCCAAATATATTTATTTTATTTTCAATCATCTTCAGAAAATTTATCTTGTTCGCCTTCCTCGTCCTCCTCTTCCTCTTTCTTCTCATCTTCACTTTCATCTACTTCATCTCCGTCTTTGTCTTCCTCTTCAGATAATTCTACCTCTTCTATATTATTAGCCGTGTAATGAGTAACTTCCGTTCAGTCAACATCTACAATATTTGTTAAAAGAGGTAGCGCGTCCTCTTAATAAGCTATTTCGTCAACGTCAAATTTATTTCTAGCTTTAGTCTTGCATACTGCCTACCAATCCGACCTCGCTGTCCTCCGTCTAGGATAAGTTGTGAAGTACACGAACTGAGCCTGACATAATAGGATAAATGGTTCATAGCCTTGATATCTACGCTTGTAGTCTATATCCACAAGACCATGCTTGTCAATTTTCTAACCTTGATCTTGAATTGGATCAAACCATTCACACTTGAATATCATAATCTTAGCAGGTTCTATGCCATAATTATATGTCAACTGCACAATCTCTCGTAAGATGCCAAAAAAATTATTGTCTGGATCGACGTATTTGTAGTTCAAAGATTTGATACACAAATAACTATTTTTCGTGGAATCAAGATACAAAAAACTGTCTCAGATCAGAGCATTTGTTGACTTGAACCTAAACCCATTCACATAGTAACTTGGCCATATTTTGACGGCAGTAATTGGTCCCTTGGTTAGAGTTCTAATTAATTTAGTCTCGGGTGTTATTAGACGATCGACCTAAATACCAAAGTACCGAAAGTGAGTTATTTATTCTGCAAGTGCATACAGAAAAAGTAATTACCGAGCTCCTTACATATGCGCTCAACCAAGAAGGAAAATAATATCTTATTTCTTGTTCTACTTCTTCATCTATTATGTAGGGACTAACAGACCTCAGCTCATCATTATATGTGCTAAAAAATAATGAACCAATTGCTGATTAATAGAATAATATTAGCTTATAATATTATATTGAGATGGCATAAACGTGGACGTATTAATTACTTACCCCTCTAGCTTCTCCACTTATCCTCGTCGCAATTGAGTAATATATATAACTGAGCAACTCTTAGCTCATCGTCATACAAATATCTCTTCTTTATTTTTTTTGAAGGCTTTTCGGATGCATTGAATACTTTCAGTATTGCATCATTAGATTCCTAATACCTATCGTCATTTTTCAGAGATCTCATTCTATTAGTAGCAACATGAGATTTGAAATACGTCGAGCAAAAGTTTGTAATCTCCTCGAGAACATAAGCTTCATAAATAGAGCCCTCAACCCGTGCCTTATTTTTCATCTTTCTCTTTAGGTGATTCAGATGCTGCATGAACGGGTACATCCATCGATAACCGACAGGACCACCAATATGTACCTTATAGGAAAGATGAACTGGCATATGCTCCATGGAGTCAAAGAATCCAGGAGGAAACACCTTCTCGAACTTGCACAGTGTTACCATAATGTCCTTCTCTTGCTTTTCTAGACGATCGATGAGCAACTTAGCAGAACAAAGATCTCTGAAGAATATACTGAGCTTTGTCAATGGATCCCAAATGACCTGCGATAATAATTTTTGAAATACAATCAGAATTAATCTCTCCATGAATACGTGACAATCGTGGCTCTTCAAACCCGCCAATTTGTTCTCCTTGAGGTCGACGTATCTTCTCAAGTTCAACACGAACCCGTCTGAAAATTTTAGATCCTGAATCCACCTACAAAGTCTTCCTTTATCCTCCTTCTCCAGTGAGAAAATTGACTTAGGCTGCTTTAACATTCCATTCTCCTCCTCTATCAAATATAACACAGGACGTCTACATATTTCTTTTAAGTCCAACCTGGCCTTAGGATTATCTTTTGTCTTCCCCTTTACCTCTATTACAGTATTAGTTATGTTATCAAACAAAATTTTCTCAATATACATGACATCAAGGTTATGTCTGATCATATTGATGCTCCAATATGACAGATCCCAGAATATACTCCTCTTCGTCAGTTATGGGTGTGACCAAATCTTTCACACTTGTATCCCTTAGCAGGCTCTTCGATAGCACTTGGTAAATCTTTTACTTATTCCCATATCGTGTATCCAGGCCACTTTGGCAGTGGATTGGCCTTCTCCATAATGCCCATACGAAAAGTATTTCTGTTCCTCCGGTACGGATGATCCTTCAATAGAAATTATCGATGACAATCAAAGAAGCAGGGTTTACCTCCGTGTTTCAAACGAAAAGCCATAGTACAGTCCATGCAATACGAATGTGAGAGATGACCATGAGTGCTCCATCCCAATAATATTCCATAGGGCAAAAAGTCGTTGATGGTCCACATAAGTGCTACCCTCATATGAAAAAAAAAATTCTAGAAATATCGTACGTGTTGGCACCTACTTTCGACAGCTGATTCAACTCATCTATCAAAGTATGTAAATACATATCGATGTTCCTCTTTGAATTGTTTGGACCCGGAATAATAACGGTTAGGAACATATAGGAGTCTTCATACACATCCAAGACGGTAGATTATACAGAGTGATGATCACAGGCCAACACGAATACTGGGAGCCCGAAAGTCCGAATGCAGTAAAAACGTCGGAGGAGAGCCCCAATCTGACATTAAGCTGATCCGAAGCAAAATCTGGATACTCTCGATCAAAGTGCTTACATGCTTCTCCATCGGATGGATGATCTAATATTCTTTAGATTTGTTTTCGCCTGTGCCAACTCATATTTTCTGCAGTCTCCTTCACCATAAACAACATCTACAACCGCGGTATCAAAGGCAAGTAGTGCATTGAATCGGTAGGCTTTCTCGCACAGAGAGACACCACAGAATCTATATGTGTCTTCATCCTTATCGTCTTTGTAGTATAACGTGCACCCGTTGTGACATGCATCAATTTTCTCGTATCCTATCTAGAGCGATCTCACCATCCTCGAATATCGGTAGAACTCTTTAGGCAACTTAGCACCCTCTGGCAAGGTCTCTATAATCAAATCTATCAGTCGGTTGTAGCATTCTTGCGACATGTTAAAATTAGACTTGATGCTCAACAATCTTAAAACCACCTCCACCAGTGAATAAACCTCACAACCAGGATATAATGGATTCATTGCAGTCTCCAGCAACTCCATAAACCTTGCAGCATCGGCATTCGGTGCCTCCTTAGCTGCATCATTATTGTTCGGATCGAAACTAGGCCCCGTAGCATAAAAAACCATGTTCACCCACCCATCGTCGTAAGCAGCGTGGTCGTGGACATCCATATACGGCTCTACATAAGATAGCAACTCCGATGTTAAAGACACAAGTTCTCCATGTGCGGTCCACTAATACTAATTCGGTGTGAAACCCTTCGAGTACAAATGATATGTGACTTCCACTTTTCAATGATATTTCAAGTTACGACATCTCACATACGGACACTTAATTTTGGTATTGTCCATGTACTGAGGGAACGCCTTGGCGAACTATAGGAACTGCTTTAAACCCTCAATGAATTTATCTCGTATATCGCACTTGTCATCAGGATTACGGTTGTACATCCATGAACGATAGCACAGATAGTAATTTATATCCATTTCTAGATACTTCTGAAAAGATGAATAGACATCGTTCAAGTATATACTCATGTGAATATTTGGTAGTGTATATTATCCAAATGACACTCACTCCAGATATATAAAGATGAATAGACATCGTTCAAGAAAATAGTTTAAATTACAGTACATGTCACAAGTCTAAATGAATTTTATATTGATATTTTTAATCCTCTTCTGAAAATTTATCTTATTCGTTTAAATACAGTACATGCACTGATACTCCTAGTCCTAGATTTGATACTCAGGAATACCCAATTATGTTATACACCTAGTCGTCTACACACACATAAGAATACTCAGGAATACAGTACATGTAAACCCCCTCACCCAAAAATAGGTATTTTATATTTCTTGTATTTATTTTAGAGTATTTTTTAAATCAATTAAAATCTAATAATTTTATTAGGATACTCCATCATGGTTTGTACATTAATAATGTAGGATAGCCCCAAAATCTATATCGCCCTTCATAGGAAGTACCCTACACAGGAGGCACTACCTGTAGGATTTTTTTGTGGCACAATAATTCGATCCCTTGGCATTAGTATCACATTAGTGTAATGACCATAGATTAATTATTAAATATTTAGATGTTATATATATAATTTAATTTGGTTATTTTTCAAATCTAACTTCCTACAATTAGCATCCCATAATTTTTTATGCCAAATTAGGTATATTTCCTTTTTATAGAATTGCATAATATTTTCTATTACCTGTTTTGTGGATAACGATAACAGGAATAGAGAGAATATGTGCTTACTAATACTGACTTTGGTAAACTAATTGCCCTACTTTCGCCACCTGACTTAGAAAAAAACGTCTCATCCGTGGATTCAGATGCTTAATTATTTACTTAGTTAATTAGATAACATAATTACTTAATTTATTATAACTAAATAAATGTCTAATTATTAAATATAAAATATTTTTATAAAATATTTTGGGTGTAGTATTTATTAAAAGCCTTACAAAATATTTTTTTAGAATTTATTTTGGTGTTTAAATATTATTTTTGGATTTTCTCATTCATATATGTGAAAATACATTAATAAATATAAGGTTATTATTATAATAATAATAATACTAATAGTAATAATGATAATAATAATAATAATAGTAATAGTAATAATGAAAATAATAATAATAATAATAATAATAATAATAGTTAATAATAATAGAAAGAAAAAGAAAAAGAAAAGAAAAGAAAACATTAAAACAATTCTAATCTAAAACCTAACTTAAAGCTAATACTAATCAACTTCTAAACCCTAACTATTACCAACCTATACATAAACAACCCAAAACCCCCCTCCTTAAGCTACAGCAACCCAACCCCCCCGCGCAGGAACACTTTTCTCCCCCCCCCCCTTATATATATATATATATATACAACAAACCATCTAAACCCTAATCCTAACCGAACCCCTCGGCGACCTCAGCCAGAGACCGGCGACCTCCGGCCGACCCCGACGCCGCCGCCCCCGTGTCGTCCGCGTCCGGATGTGCGTGCGCATGCGCACAGTTTTGGCCCATCTTCAAGGTGATGTATCTCCCTCAATTTTGATTATTTTTGCGTGCGGTTTATTCGTGTACGCTCACAACCTAACCCTATAGGATTTTTATTCAAACGGCACGAGTTTTCATGTCCCAGATTGGTCAAAAAAATGACCGAAAAACTGACCAAAACAGTTCAGAAATTCGAATCCAAAATCCCATGTTAACACCCAATTTACTATCAACCTGTTTATTATTTTCGAAAACCAATAAAAGAGTTTTTCTTCTCTATATAATCGAGAATTTTTTTTGTTAATTTGTTCTATGTATAAAATTATTCAACCTCCAAATCCATAAAAACTTATTTTTGAAACACAAAATTTTGTGATACGGAGCACGCCCCGCCAAACGGGACTGCCTCATCGCATACTAATTATACCGAAAGGCACGTATGGTATATCCTGATGTGTGGGCTTTCACGAAAGCTGATTCGGACGTGTGTGCGCATCGAAATTAACCCATATCCGTAAAAAGTTTCCGTATCGTAACTTTTATAAAATACCGTACCATTTTGTGTACGCTCGTCGGAATGTGACGAAACTTGCACCATTGGATTCATGGTATCACGCTGGTCCTGTGACCCAAGTTTTGCGCGATTCCGAGATAGTTGACCAAGCCGCCTATTTGCGGGCCCCATGGTTGACTTTTATGGCAAATTTGTGTTCGGCTAACCGGAATCCAAAATTGGACATACCGTTGGGTTCGTATTGACGTTTAGAATTTGTTTGACCTATAATTTTTTTTATTTAGAGACATTTATCTCTGGCATACTTTTTGGTGCAAAGTGGCCCACATGTGGACCCGCTTTGACCTAAAATTATCGTTTTGCCCCTGTTTCCAAAATGGACGAAATGGTAGTATTTTTTAGCTATCTCGCTTATTCTGGGAACGTTGGTGATATTTATTTCAGCATCCAGAGACGTTCATTCTGATGCCATAGTTTCTGATCCATTATGCCTGACGTCTAAACGCTTACACTTTGCAGCTTTCTTGCCAGGCAAGATACCTTACCAAATTGCTTACAATTCTTTGCATGCTTATTTTATTTTTATATATTCATTACATGTGTATTTTCTTTCAATCATATTTATATACTATATATATGTTGACACACACTTGACACATAGTATCATGGGAGGGAAGGACAATCAATAGGCATATGGGCTCTAACCACTCTGGTAAACCGTAGTAACTAGCACGCACTATGGCAGTCATGTCCGATGGTCGCTACCCTCGCAGTATGTCGGCTGATAGTGTCACGATGGTCGCTACCCTCGCGGTATGATGGCTAATGATGTCCCTGAAGTGTGTGTGAGTTATGAGATTAGATAGAGTAGCCTACCCATGCCCATATGTCAAAAAGTTGTCCTCATTATGCATTTATATATATTGTCTTGTACAGCGTACTTATATATTTTCTACCTATTATGCATGTTTACTGTATTCAAATTGGCATCCTTCTATATATCTTGTTACGTCCCTCTAAGGACCTGGTCCCTTTCCAGGTGTAAACGATCTTGACTATTCGCAGGAGTACGGATCAGGACTTGCTACTTATATCTTTCGAAGAGGTCTTCTTTTCGAGTCTCATTGTTCATTAGATGTTCTTATGTGGTTTCCCTTATATTCTAGTTTGGCAGTGGATTTGTTTCCACCCGACTATCATTCTTTGATACTTCATATTGAGATTCAGTTATTTATTTCTATTTAGTAGATTGGTTATTTATTTCTATTTGATTCTGTGGATGAGATTTAGTTATGCCCTGTGACATATGATAATTATATACCACATGTGAGTTAACATTCATATTACAGCGTACGTGTGTATTATGGTATCTATATATTGGAGTTGCCATATACATACGGTTGGCATGCTTACGTATTTCTAGTCCTATGTATTTTGGGACTGGGGCGTGATATATTTTTGTGGTGGCCCATGAAAGTCGAGAGCATATTATCTCGGTTGCGTTACTGTACCGAGCAAGCCTGTACATAGGATTAGAGTATAGGATCTTATCCACTTATTTAATCAACGCCCTTGATTTTATTTCGTATTCTTATTTGATTGCTTGTATTGCATCTTGTTTGATTCTTTCACAATGTCAATCTTTTCTTTTCTTTTGTGCTTGATAGGGGTTAGGAAGATGACTTGTACTAAGTATATCCACTTTAATGTTCAATAACACTACTAATTAAATACTTGTAAGTTGGGTAGTATGCCTCATAACCTAGTATCATATAGTCATTTTAACCCATTAATGAATTATAATTGAATGACACCAACTATAGACTTGCATAAGAAGATAGTGTTTATCCAAACTGTAGAACTTAGAGGCCATACCCCCATTTGGTCGACCAGAGACTTAGATAAGAAGTTAGTATAGCAACTGTAGAGGCACAACACAAATCTTCTTGGTGAACTTGAATTATTTTTGTACCTTCTTTCATCATAATCTAGCGTATTTATATTTTCTGTACTACCTCGACTTATGCTGCTATTATAGCCTAGTTTTGCAAGCTTATTTTTTATCGAGCTTGTTCATGACATATGTATTATTAGGTGCACACACTAATACAATTGTCTATTTAGAATCAGTGTATTATGGTCTGATCAACCTTAGTGCTCATGGTTCGCTCTTTGCATGACTACCTTACATGGATTGAGATATATAGTTGACTCAACTTGTTACATGAATATACTTACCCTCTAGACAAGTCAAAGCATATCATATCAGGAACATAACTGTTCTGATATGAACATGTGAATAGAAATTTACCAAAAATAAGATTTTAATCCACAACTGCCTTGACAACTCTCTTTTTAATTCTTAAAATTGCCTTGAACCCCGTACTTGTATTCTATCACCTCTTTTTTGAATTCTTTATTATTGTTCTTCGTTTTCCCCTATTTTAGAAAGATAAACGCTTGTGCTTGGTATAAGTTTGATACACAGAGAGTACTAGATATACCCCTTAGGCCAATCATATTACCTTGTGACTATCTTTTATAATTAAGGGCATATCACATGTGATATATTTGGTGTTAAAACTTTTGAGGATTGAATAAAACGATTAAAGAATTTGAGAAAAAATTTCTTAAATGTATAGCCTTATGTGATAGATGGATAAATTCTAAGTTGGGTAGGAGTTGCATTATCAAATTGAGATAAATTTCTTTTAGATTGTGATCAAGTAAAATTTGATTGAGAGGTTTAAGTCATTTTAAATATTAAATATTTTTAGAAGAATGATTAATACGATAATTATTAATGAATTTTGAAATCTTGATATTACGGACCAAATATTTATACCTTGAGCACATGATTTAAATTTTGAATATTGGAGATGAAATTAACGACTTAAATTTTGAGGATATATATAGAATTATAGACATGAACATTGATGGATTGAGTTCAAAATTTTACGATTTGATGATTTGAATTAAAAGTTGAATTTTGATTGTTGGATTACCCATTTGAAATGTTGTCATGACCCGCACCCTAAATTTGGGCATGAGTCATGGGTACGTCCAGCCTACGCCGCAGCATCGGCGGTAGAACGCTGTCTAGGTCTCAACATAACATATATATCCTGTCAATAGTCTCAACTCCGCACGGAGGTCCTCTGAAAAATATTATCCAGTCAGGATTGGAGCGAAGCACAAGCACTAACAGCAGTTTCATTAAATTGACAAAAACTATAAACAGTGTAAGAATACAAGATGAGAAGAAATACAGGAAATGTAAAGTACTGGAGAAATAAAATAGGCAGTAGAGCATCTAGCAAATGTTGATGATCGAAATTGAGTTTAAAATTTGAAAAGTATAAAATTCTTAAGTTGAGAATAGGAATAAGATTTGATTAGAATTATTTATTATTTAAAATCTAAAGAAGATTATGATAGTTGGAGATCGTGACATAAAATTTGATGTGGGTTATTTAAATCTTGAAGAGGTTATATGGATTTGAATTAAAATTTGGATGTTGATGATTTAAAAACCGAGAAGAGATTATGATAGGTTGAATTTTGATTTAAGCAGTGTTTACTTTAATTTTGAAGTGAATGCGATAAATTTGAATAGATTTTGTTACTTAAATTTTTGGAGGAGATTACGATAGACTTGTCTCGTATACGGATGTGAGGGATTTAGAAAATCATGCCTTATTTTTAATTTTGAGGATGAAATTCTTTTAAGTTGGGTAGATTGTAAACCCCCTCACCAAAAATAGATATTTTGTATTTCTTGTATTTATTTTAGAGTATTTTTTTAAAATCAATTAAAATCTAATAATTTTATTAGGACACTCCACCATGGTTTGGACATTAATAATGTAGGATAGCCCCAAAATCTATATAGCCCATCATAGGAAGTATCCTACACAGGAGGCACTACATGTAGGATCTTTTCGTGGCACAGAAATTCGATCCCTTGGCATTAGTATGACATTAGTATAACGACCATAGATTAATTATTAAATATTTAGTATGACATAGTTGACACTCACTAATACACTCCTGGATATCCACACTTGACATGTATGTGTGTATCCGTATCTGATAAAATGCTTACAATCTTATCCTCAATATCATGTCATAACCTTTCATATCCATGTGTCCTATAATTTTACCATATGTATCATGAGGTGATATGATACAAACTTGTGTGTGTGTGTGTTCGTGTCCGTGTTAGGGTTAATGTATGCGTGTTAGTGTGTCTGCCTGTCCGAGTTTGGGTTAGTGTTAGTGGTCGCATGTGTGTTTGTGTGTGTCCGAGTTAGGATTAGGATAGGGTTAGTGTCCGCAGCACCGAGATATCCATACACACACACTATCATTATACTGTGCACAAGTGTGCACTGTACAATACCTCACTTGATACCGAAGACTGCGTCTGTGTCATGTCTCGGCTTTGGGTTAGGGTCTGTGTCAAGTCCAATGTCGTGTCAGTGAAAAGAGATAGTATTAGGGTAAGGGTATGTGTCATGTCCCATGTCGTATTAGTAATATATCGTGTCAGTGTAGGTGTCTATGTCGTATCCTGTATCATGTCTATGTCTGTGTATGTGTCATGTCCGCTATCGTGTCCATATATGTGTGTGAGAGAGAGAGAAAGATAGGGTTAGGTTAGGGTTTACTCCCTCTATGAATTTATCCCGCACACTACATTAGTGTATAAGCAAAATCTTCGACTTGATTCTCTGATACATATATAGAAACCCTATTTAGGATGGTCACACCTATCATTTATCAATTAAGTTAAATACACACATGCAATACTATTTTACAATAAAAATGTATGTTAATATGGTAAATTAATTAATTACATGGATAAATATTGTGTCGTGTCTGTGTCAGTGTGTATCTCGTGTCTGTCTTAGTGTGTGTATCTATGATAATGTGTCATGTCTGTATCAGTGTATGTGTGTGTCAGTGTATGTGTGTCATGTCTATTTTAGGGTTTGTCTGTGACAGTGTGTGTGTGTCGTGTCTATGTCAATGTGTGTGTGTCATATCTATGTCAGTGTTATATCGTGTCTGTATCTGTGAGAGAGAGAGATAGGGTTAGGGTTTACCTAGATAAGGAGGAGGAGGAGGAGGAGAAGCCCGAGGTCGTCGGAGGGGAGGAGACACGTCGGAAGGGAGGAGCCAGGTGGGAGGGGGGCACTCGGGGGGTGGGGAGCCGGAATAAGGGGTGTGGGGGAGCCGGTAGGGGGGTAGGGACGGGGGGAGGAGGAGGACGCCGAAGGGGGGGTACTTCGCCGGAGGGGGGGGAGGGGGGAGTTTCAAAATTTTAGGAAGGGGATTGACAGAAAGGAAAAAATAAAATCCTGAACCCTATATTAAAAAGTTTAGCGACGTCATCAATAGACGTCGCTAAACGTCACTAGTTAAAAAAATTAGCGATGTCATAAATATTTGTCGCTAAACGTCGCTAATTAAAAAGTTTGCGACGTCGCTAAAAATGTCGCTAAAAATCGAAAAAACAACGTCGGTAAATACGTCGCTAAACGTCGCTAAATCAAAAAACTCAGCGACGTTTAGCGACGTTAAAGAAGCTTATAGCGACTATTCTTTAAAAAATTGAAGTACAGTCGTTATGTGTCGTCAACAGTGACGTATAGCGACGTTTATTTTTGGAGTCGCTCAAGTCTTCAATATTAGCGACATTTTATTATGATGTCGCTAAAGACGTCACAATTTTATCATATTTGGTAGTGTGCCCTTGGAATTAAATCAATGTAGAACTCCACGTCCCGAACTGGTGGCATGCCTGGAAGCTCGTTGGAAAATACGTCTGGGAACTCGCAAACAACTCTAGGTATTTGTACCTTCTCGGTTATTGTCATCCTAAGGATAACTGATGGAGACTTTACCTCGCCTCTCAAAAATAAAAACTCCTCCTCGTCAGGGACACGAAAGATAACACTCAACCAATCCATTCCAAGGACGATATCATAGTCGCCCATAAAAAACTCTATCAGCCTAACTGGAAACTCTCTACTGCACACTACGACTCGATATGAGACAAACTCTATCTACTTCCAGCAGACCGTCACCAGTAAGTATATTCAACCTTATAGGTAAGGACTCGGTCTCCATGCCTACTCCTACCGCAAATCTTGCAAAAATAAACAAGTGTCATGCTCTAGAATCAAATAATGCTAAAGCTGAATGCGAATGTAAGAGAATGGTACATGCAACCAACTCTCTAGCCGCTAGAGCCTCCTTGTACGATATCCCAAAAGCCTGTCCTTGCCCTATGGGCACTGGTACCCTCTATTGTTGGCCTCTCTGCCTATCCTGAGACTGGGCCTGTGCATACTGCTAAGGCCTCTGCTATTAGAACATCTCGGACTGCGACGGTAAAGGCCTTGGGGCCTGATATTGCTGTACCGACGCTGGTGCCCTGAACTAAGGGACTACTGGATGGATTATTGATGATCCAGCTGAAGCCCTCTGGGGACAAGTACTAATCTTTTGTCCTGCTTACCATATGCCAGACAAAAACCATGTACCTACGATACTCTACGAAGGCGTGGCCTAACTTTCCACAGTGGGAACATCCAACCGAAGAAGACATTCTTCGGTTGCTGAGAACGAATATGAGAAGACTGCTGAACCGAAGCCACTCTCCTTGGAGATCCGATCAACAAAGCTTGAACTTCCGAAGCTGGTGCTGAAGACTGGATAGAAGATCCCCACAAAATATGAGAATCTTTTGGCCCCTAACTCTATCAACAATCCTCTAGAAAGTGTACTCGTGCCTCCTCACCGTACTCATTATAGTGTCGAAAGTCTGAAACTCATGCTACTCGACCACTAAGATAATCTCCAAGTGAAGTCCCTGCTGGAACCTTCATGCTCAGTCCAACTCGATCACTACCAAAGTGGGAGCAAACCGACTGAGCCTACACAACTTTGCCTCATAGCCATCGACGGTCCTCTCCACCTGCCTGAGATTGTTAAATCTTATGTCATAAGTCGTAATACGACACCGCATCGAAGTACCGAGTCTGAAATCTCTCACCAAAGTCCGCCTATGGTATCAGTGCCGTTAATGAAACCTTCTGAGCTGCCCACCAGTCGTGGGCCAAATCTAGTAACTATAGCCTAACCACTTCCACTCGCTCCCTAGCCGGTACTCCTGCTGTCTCGAGTATAGACTCAGTATCTTGGAGCCACGCATCAGACGTAATCGTATCCTCAATACCATAAAAGTATTAGGGATGGAGACGCCTGAAGCAGTTCGCAAAATTATATAGCTGAGGAGCACCTCGCTCTATGGCCGTCTGTACTAACTGAGTGATTACGTTACTCTATCACTGATGAGTTGCCATGAACCCCCTTAGAACATCCATCAGCGCTCAAACAAAATCTGGCTGCTCTGGCTGAATTGGATGCATGGTTACTGCCAATGGTTCAGGCTGAACATACTGCTCTGCCCCAGGATCTATCCTCGACTCTGCCCCTGAATACTGAGGCTGAGCCCCAGGAATTAAATGACCATCGGGACGTTGATCTTCCATCATCCGAGCTTGTATGATATAATCAGAAAGACCTAAAATAGTGCCCCTGAAAGTTAAAGGACACAAAGATCAAATTGAGGTACAAGATAGACCAAAGATGAAAGCAAATAACAGGTCAAAGGATCAAAGATATAGGATAGTCCGAAAGAAGATCAAATATGAGCAAAAGGATCAAGACTTATAATCACTGATAACCCCCACATGTCTAAAAACCAGATCTACATGGGCCACCACTAAAATCCTGTCAGGCCCAGAACCAGAATAATGGAGAGCAGGGGCTGACAAAGCCAGCTACGTATACCAGAGTACTCCAGTACCCCAAGATACGGTCATGGCTGTGAATAGACCTGAGAGGTTAATACTACAAGCCAACAGTCCATCCTAGGTCAATCAATCCTAGTGTCTCAATCACAAGCAGGAATCCACAATATACAAGAAATATGATCATCGAAAGCAAGATAGTAAAGCGTCCCAAACCAAATATACATAGATGATCATGAAACTAGTAATACAAAATAAAGAACTAACAAGAGTATAAGTCATACATGACCAACTTTTGCTATAGTCTAGAATATGAGCAATGCCCGGTAGGCGATTTATCAGGTACAAAATAAGAGCTAAACAAGTTCTCTAAATGTCATAAAATAATATGTAAAATAAGAGGGTGAACAAAATAGAAACTCACTCAATCGGTCTAGTGCTCCTGGTGGTCACCATCCTCTAAAAGGAACAGAAGATCCTCTGGCTCCGCTATCGGATCTGCCCAAGCAAAACTAGTAGGTCAGACCCCAAATAGGAAGTACCATAAGAAGGCCAAACATGAACTAAAATTAGCAATACAACACAAAGCTACAGGGTCATAAGTAGTATGTAATAACCAGGATAATGTAAAGTGCATAGGAAACAAGAAAGAAATAGGAAACATGTAAAGAAAACATGGAACATATACAATAAAATGGACAGGTAGCATGTACAGGAATCATATAAAGTGAACGGGAATATGTAAGTATAACCGAGACAGGAAACAGGTACAAGGATCATGTAATTATAGTACAGGATCATGTCAGGTAAGCAAGGACATATAAGTAAACAAAAAAATAGCGAGAACAAGGAATAGGAAAGTAAACCAGACTGGTATAAGTACAAGAACTGACATAGCAAGAATGGACTCATCCAACAATCATGGCAAGCAAATAGTACGGCTTGCTACGTTAATGAACTAGGGTTATCACAAATTCCTAATTACTAACAAGTGCAAAAGCTGAGAATTTCTATGGTTGCATGCCCTGTAGTCTGTCCAAGCTATCCAAATGAAAAAAACAAGTAAGTACTGGTGCCCTACTCGACGGTGTGCTAAAAATGTGCCATATTCGACGACATGCTACAAATCCACTCAGGTTGATGGCAAGATAACGGGACTACATGCAACAAAGAGATTCTTCCTTCTCGATTCTCTAATCATTTGAAGCTAGTCATTAATCCTTAGGAGTTTATTTCAGGATTCTGGGTATGACATTCCGCAGAAACCATCCAAGACATGATGCTCTCCACATGGATGAACTAGACAAGATAATGATTTGACAAGCTCATGAACAAGGCTTAGACAAGAAAATAATTACACGGTTATAGGCATGATGAGCGTGTGCTATAGCAATCTACAACAGGTAATATACATATTAAAAATTAGGAGTGCACCAACAACGGGCTACTATCATGTATGTATTGTAGTACCCTGCTCTTAGCGGTGCACTATATAAGGCTTGTGGTTCGATTGACTCAGTCGAATTGGGTATGGGAAAACTTTATGGCAGAATCGATCACGGACAATGTAATGAACCTTTCCAATATGGATCGACTTCTGTTGGAATGAGTCCAATAGTTTTCGTTGGATTTTTGATTGGCTTTCTTGGATTTTTGCTGCTTGATTTTGATGAATGCATTTTCGTGATTGATTTTTGATGATTGATTGTTTAGCCCATTTTTATCGATTCCATGCATTCATTCTAGAGAAACTCTGAGAGAAATGAAGACGGTAGTCTAACCAAATGTTGGTGCCAATTCAGATAGATGCGTGACCGGAGCCTGAGCAAGCAAGTGTCCTTTTCTCTCGATATTCTCTATTTGGTGAGCGGTTATATCCCTTCCTCTCTACTACTTTATGCCAATAAGCAATAATGTTCTCTTGTAACCATGCTAAGTCCAATGATCGATAAAGCCACTAATGCCACAAGTTTCATACCACTATTATAAATCAATAGAATTATATTGATAACAGAAAAGTTCAAGTATGTAATAAAAGGAAGCATATAATCAATGTGTTGTGGTTTGGTGCAATGACTTAGTAGTAAATTGGAGTCTATAGACTACCAATCGAATTAAATGAATAAGTATGCTGAAATAAGAATAAGAAAATATTTATTGGTACTCTAAATGTTTTAATACCTTATACTGCTATTTTTGCTTATCATATAGTCGTAGATGCATTGTATAGTCATGGACAACTTGTACACAAGGTAGTAAATTTTCTTGAATGGGACCTGGGGCACTGGGGACCGTTCGGCCTAAGAGAAATAGTAGCGCTTTGGTAGCACCAGATATAAGTGAGACATTCATTGAGGCTTGCTACCTTCTTTGAATGGCGCATCGTATGCCCATCGAAGTCCTATACAGCATGTCCATTGTGGTGCTATGCCACAAATGAACCAGTGGGAATGAGTTGCATACTAATGATGTCTTATGTAGGGATGGTAAGAACAATCCTGTAAATTATACAGGAACGACGATTGGCCGGGGTAAGGATTCCATATGTGCAAAGCTTATATATATTTCATTGCATGAAGTATTGCTTATGAACTGTTGCCTATTAAAATATCGCATATATAAAATATTGCCTATTCAACTGCTACCATAACTAAGAAGTGTTGGTTTAGGTGAGTGGGCCAGTTCTGCTCACCATTACAAGTTAAGTACTGACCCACGTCTCTGTGGGCAAACCAGGTGATTGAGAGATCGGGGGCGCTCAAGGGAATTAAAACTTTTGTTGCAGTCTTTTCAAGCTTCTTCCTATTTTATAGTATTTCAAAGATTTCTAGTAGCTGATTTCAAGTTTCCAAGAAGTAATAAAGGGGCATAATATATGGGATAAGAATATTATTTTATTTTAGCCTATCAGTCTTTCTTTTATGCAAAGCTATGTTAGCCATTCAGACATTTCTATTTCGGTGCTAAAAAAATTATAATTTGTTGCAATGAATCAATAAAAGAATTATTTTTTTTATATACAAATGTGTAGTTTATAATCTGCTACTGTGTTATATAGCTGTTTATAAAAGATTTTGACACAATGTGCACGTTCTTGCCTTGTACAAGTACAAATCCAGACTTGTACGGTATCACGCCCAGCGAGGATGATCGGTTCTGCAGAACCGAATGCGAGGACGAATCGGTTCTGTGGAACCGGAGCGTGACAAGTTGGTATCAGAGCACGGTTTAAAGTTCCTCGGATTTTAAAAATTGGTTTTCAAGTAGAAGTTTTCAACAATAACGATTTTCTCAAATGATTTGCTTTTCGATAGTGCTGCATGAAATAATATTCCATACAATAAGCCCATAAATATATTTTTAGTGCTAATGAAAGTTATTTCTTTTGCAAATAACTAAGGGTGATAGCGCCAAGGCGACATTGTCGTCTGACCCAATAGACAAAGTAAAAAAAATGTTATAAGCGCAAAGGAAGCATAGCGATTCACATCACAAGATGATTGAGGCACAGCATCGTGAGCTTCAAGCACAGCTAACAAACCAGTTTCAATCACGATTTGACGTGCAACAGTAGCAAGTTGATAACTTGTCTCAACTGGTGGCTATATTAACTAAGAATAACAACGAGGCCGAAGTGGCTGCCGCAAAAGTGACAGTGGTAGTAGAAGCAGAGGAGACGGAATAGCCTCCAAAGACTGACATTTAAGTTTTCCGAATTCAAAAGCTATAACTCGCCTGAGTTTAATGGCAAGGCAGAACTAGAGGAAGTAATGGACTTCCTAAAGACTTTGGAGGGCATCTTCCATATGCTGGATGTGCAAAGAACCAAAAGGGTGGATTGTGCTACTGTGAGGCTGCGTCTCAAAGCAGAAGACTGGTAGGAGTCAAAGAGACAAGCACTGTGCAGTGCCAACCAAGAAACCAAAGTCTATTGGGAGACATTTAAGTAGGCGTTCATCGCACAGTTCATTCCACCAGCTGTCTTTCACAGGAAGGAAAAAGAGTTTGTAGCGCTCGAGCAGGACAATATGTCCGTTAGTGACTACGAAGTAGAGTTCTTAAAGAGATCCAAGTTCGACGGCTACATGATACCGAATGATGAGGCAAAACGACTACGATTCATTGAAGGTCTGAATGAAGGCTTACAGCGAGACGTTCTCAACCGGAAGTGTGCGATGTACCGAAAAGCCTATGAAGCGGCTCTCGAGATGGAAAAAATTTATCCTCGAGGGGTGACACAGCACAACCGTGGGAACAGCTACAAAGGACCCATAGCAGCAAGCGGATCTGATGCTTCCAAGCGTCAAAACACAAATGACAACAGGGGACCCTATCAGCGACCGTACTGTAACAGGTGCAAGCGGATTGGACACCGTCAAGACGAGTATCAGGCTGAATAGTTTAAGTATGGCAGTTTGGATCACAAGGCTGCGTGGTGCAATAGTGGGGGGGAAATAAGAATTACGATCAATATCGCAATCAGAATCATGATCAACAGTACAATCAGAATCGTGAACAAGCGCTACAAGCTCCACAGGCGGCAGTTGTGAATGCTCAGAACCCATGACCAGGAGGATAGGGTAGAGTGTTTGCAATAACTCAAGAAGAAGTGCTTGCCTCAAACACTATCATAATAGGTATATTGCTTTACAGAGAAATACATGCTCGTGTACTATTTGACTATGGTGCTAAACATAGCTTCATATCATCTGCATTTGCTAATGAACACAAATTTTGTAAGAAAATATTATATATGAATCTTAGTGTCAACACTCCGTCCGGAATAGATTTGCCTGCTAGTTTAATTTGTATGGACATTTACCTTTGAATTAAGGGAAGTACGTGTCCTTAGATTCAATAGTCCAGGACATCGCCAATTACGACATCATCTTAGGCATGGATTGGCTCAGAGCGTGCATTGGGACAATCGACTGTGCGGAGAAGAGAGTTGTGTTTCGCATTCCTAGCGAGGTAGAGTTCTCTTATTTGTGCAGTCTAGCGACTAAAACAATGATGGTGGTATCGACAATAACAACAAAATGTATGCTATATTTGGGGTGTGAAGGGTTCCTTGCTTCTGTGTGGGACATTAGGATGAAGGGCGCAGACTCGAGTGAGACTGAAGTCGTAGCAGAATTCCTTGACGTATTTCCAGAGGATATACCTGGAATGCCTCCAGACCGAGAAATTGAGTTCAGTATTGACATATTTTCGGATACTCGGCCAATATCAAAAGCTCCGTATCGGATGGTTCCTATTGAATTAAAAGAACTGAAGTCACAACTACATGAGTTACTAGATCGTGGCTATATTCGTCCTAGTGGTTCACCTTTGTTCGTCCCAATGTTTCACCTTGGGGAGCTCCAGTGTTATTTGTAAAGAAGAAAGACGGCACAATATGTCTTTTCATAGATTATCGGGAATTAAATAAAGCGACAGTCCGGAACAAGTATCTGTTGCCAAGATTTGATGATCTGTTTGACCAACTTCAGGGCGCAACAATATTTTTAATGATTGATAACAAATGCTGCAGCGGTTTCATGGATATGATGAATCGAGTATTCTGACCCTTCTTAGACAAGTTCATCACCATTTTCATCGATGATATCTTAATATACTCAAGGGACAGAAATTTACGTTGAACATTTAAGGACCGTACTGTAGACACTTCGTGAACATCAGTTATTTCAAGTGCGAGTTCTGGATGAGTAGTGTGGCTTTTCTTGGGCATGTTATTTCAGCAGAAGGTATATCAGTTGACCCAAAGAAAATAGAGGCAGTGGTGGACTGGAAACAACCTACATCGGCTAGTGAGATCAGAAGTTTCCTTGACTTGGCTGACTACTATCGGAGATTCGTAAAGAACTTCGCAAAGATTGCGTTACCTCTGACTCGCCTCACCCAAAAAGGAGTAGTATTCAAATAGAAAGACGATTGTGAGAGCAGTTTTCAGGAACTGAAGCAACGGCTCATCTCGGCTCCAATTCTTACTCTTCCAGATGGACCTGAGGGATTTTAGATCTATAGTGATGCATCTCGACTCGGATTGGAATGTGTTCTTACGCAACGTGAGAAAGTAATTGCGTATGCTAAAACAACAAGAATAGAATTACCTTAGGTTCTCTTATATATATATATATATATATAAGATCCGAATCAAGAGTCACGCTTATAAATCCCGCAAAAAGCTTCGTCATTTCTAACCGTTGGATCGTCTTTAAGCCATCTAATCTTGACCGTTGTTTTGATCAACGGTCAAGATTTGATGACCTAAAGCACCATCCAACGGACCACAGTGACGGGACTCTTTGGAGACTTTATAAGCCGGGCTATTGATCCGGATCCATATATATATATATGCCATAGGTTCTCTCTTATAAAAATTAAATTAACCTCTTTTTTTAATTATCCTTAATTTTAATTTACTACTTAGCTATAGGTTAATTGTTACTAGCCATAAAATTAATCGCTTTGCAATTCCTCCTTTAATGACCTATACTAAATATAAGGGCTACTTGATTTTATCCCCTGTTAGAATAGGTATGTTGATATTACCCCATGTTAGATCAAAAGTTAAGATTATAAAACTTTTAAAGACACTTTTAAGGGGTATTCTCAATTTTTGATCAAACATGAGGGTAATATGAATATACCTAATCTAAACATGAGGGTAATATGAATATACCTAATCTAATATAGGATAAAATCAAATAGCCCCTAAATTATAATTGTCCACGTGTTAGCTACAAGTTTTTCCAAGTACATGAAAATTCTTAACGTGTTTTCTCTTAAAATGTATATTTTTGCAGTGACAGCAACTGTGAATGGTCTATATTCATTCTTAGCTAGTAAGTTGTTTCTTCTTGTTCCAATGAAACCATCTAAAACAACTACTTTTCTGTGAAAAAATTCTAAAACAACTTCTTCTTGTTCTTACACTATTATGTGTGTTGAGTGTTTATTAAATGTGTTCTTGTTCTTACACTATTATGTGTGTTGAGTGTTTATTAACTGTGTTTTTTAACTCCTATTCTTCCTATAGCTTCCACTGCTACCGTTTCTATTCTAAGTTCGTTCATATCATATACCATGTACATAATTAAAGATAGCCAATTTTAAATCAACTTGATTATATATATATATATATATATATATATATATATATATATATATATATACACACACACACACACACATATATGTTTTTTAATTTAACTTAATTTATTATTATTATTTTCTATTCCCTTATTCGAATTAATTTAAAAATATTTTTAGTGTCATCAAGTCTACTTAAATAAAAAGTCAAATTATCTCAAAAAAAAAAAAAAAAAAATCGGGACGGGATTTATATTCTACCCACCTTAAAATGATTTCGTCCTCAAAATTCAAATTCATCCTTAAAATTCTCAAAATTTAAAATACAAGTCTAACATTATCATAATATCCTCGAAATTTAAAATAACCATATCCATTCCATCGATCTTATTCAAAATTTCAAAATTTAAAATTTTGTAGTCTTTATTTTTTTTTCATACTCAAATTTTAAATTGATGATTCAACTCCAATAATTCAAAATTTAATCAAATCCTCAAATTAAAATTTTCAAATCCAATATATTAAAATTTTAACTTTCAAGGCATGGCATTATTATCCTTAAAATCAAATTTCAAGTCCCTTTTTCTCCACATCAACTCAAATAAGTCATAAATATTCTTGTAAAAATTTTAGAAGTAAAAAGTATTTTAATCTCTTAATCTCTACAATGTCTACCCACCTTAAAACTTGCCCATCTTCCATAAGCACAAGTTTATACCTCAAAGAAAATTTCCTCAATTTATTTGGTGGTGTCAATCAATCCTCAAAAATTTTAATAATAACTTATATTCCATATAATACGTCCTTAATCACTAAAGATAACCACCTAATAATCTAATTGGCCTATGGGGTATATAGCTAGTACTAACCATGTGTCTAACTTACATGAAGCATGAGCGTTCATCTTTCCGAAATAGGAAAAGACAAGAAACAATAATAAGGAGTTCAAGAAAGATATGCTCGAATACAAATATGTGGTTCAAGGATGCTGGTAGAATTCAAAGGAGAGTTTTTAAGGTAGTTGTGGATTGAGATCCTATTTTGGTTTGTTCATATTCGCAGGCTCGTATTAGTACAGTTACGTGATCGATACGATATGCTCTAACTTGCATGAGCCACCACAAAAACTATGTCACACCGCAGCCCCAAAATACGTAGGACCAGAGTACGTAACAATGGACAGCTACATATCAAGTGGACTCCAGCCCAACTCGAATACGTATAAGCTATCTATAATATGGCATAATTTTTAATATGGCAAGTCTAACTACATATCAATCCACATAAAGAATAAATATATCAAGAATGAACAATATATAATACAGTCGGTCGCCCTGTAATATACGTCTGAACAAGCTCGAGAAAAGATTAAGCTTGCAAAACTAGGCTATAACAGCCGAGTAAGTCAAGATAGCCCAATATAAGTACGTGAGATTATGATGAATGAAAGTACAAATAGTTCAAGTTCATCAAGAATCTAAGACATGTCCAGTGGAGGCAAATCCACTACTAGTAGATGAAAAATAAAAGACAAGAAAATTAAACTAAATATTTATAGGGCCATAAAAAGTTGTCGTACCCTTGGGTCCAAGTCCATACATCTGCGGATAATTCTCGTCTGCCAAATCTGGAGAACAAATCCAGGTCATCAGTGGAACATAACAAGATACAGAAGGAATATGTCAATATGTAACAGTAAATAAACATGCAAAAGAGATAAAGTAGACACCAAAGAAACAACAACTAAGACGCAAGGAACACTAAGATGGTGGCATGCCATAGAGAAAAGTGATGCTAGATATGGCGAACAAATAAATCAAATAATTCTATGGAGTGTAGCCAATGCAAGAGTTTTCTAATCTATAGAAGATCTCAATTGTAGTTCAATGCATGAACTCTGAATCGAGAATGGTCAAGTAGCCAATCCTAGTATCAATCTTCTCTCCTAAGGGAACACAAGTGTCACGCCCCCATCCTCGCTTGGGCGTGATGTCGCACGAGCCTGAGTTGTGCTCGCGCAAAGCCAGGTCCGAACAGCGGAATAAAAATAAACACAAGTATGATAAAAATAAGCTCTTTATTTATATAGAAATAATGTTACAAGCGGCGCTAGGCCGAGATTATAAGTCGCTCAAGCTCTCTCTCTCGAAACAATAAAATATGCCAATCGGCTTACTACTGTGGAATGATAACATAGGCGATGTTCCAACACATTATGTTCTACTACCAAAATTTGGCCAATTAGCGAAGTTATTAGCGACGTCAAAAAATAATGTCGCTAATTTTTATAAACTCAGCGACTCCATAAAAAGATGTCACAATATGTCATAAACAGCGACGTTTAACGACATCCAGCGACTACTTTCAGTATTGAGGGAATAGACGATGCGAGGAGTCTTTGAACGTCGCTATTTTTTTGTAAATAGCGAAGTTTAGTGACGGCGTTTAATATACGTCGCTAATTTATTTAAAAAATAGCGACGTTTGGCGACTTATAACACGTCACTAATTTATTTAAAAATAGTAACATTTAGCAACGTTTCATACGTCGCTAATTTTTATTTACTGTGATGTTTAGCGACGTATCATACGTCGCTAATTCATTTCAAAAATAGCGACGTTTAGCAACTTATGACACATCGCTAATTTTTATTTACTACGACGTTTAGCGACGTCAGATTGAGATGTTGCTAAAATATTTTCATATAGGGTTCAGATTTTATTTTTTCCCATCGATTCCCAAATTTTCGTAAACTCCTCCCAAACAAACTCTCCTTTCTATCCGGTGACACGACCGCGCACGCCCGCGTGCTCCTCTCCGGCTACCCTGTCTTCCTCTCTCGCGACCCCGTGCTCCTCCCTGCCTCTCCTCGTGCTCCTCCACCCCCTAACAAACTCTCCCTTCCCTCCGACGACTTGACCGCGCGGACCTGTGCTCCTCTCCGGCTACCCCGTCCTCCTCTCCGACGACCCCGTGCTCCTCCCCTCCTCTCCGGCTACCCCATCCTCCTCGCCACTAGTCCCCCTCTCCCCTTCCGTGACACAGGCGACCCCAAACGCGGCTCCTCCCCTCCGGTGTTATCCTCCTCCGTCAACCCCTCTCTCAAGCGCTCCTCCTCCCTTCCTCCAGGCTTGGTAAACCCTAACCCAGACCCGGACACAACTAAGACACACACATATACTGGACACAATCAGGATATATGGACACACACAGGACACAACCCTAACCTGATACATGGACCGGAATACATGGACACACACACAGGACCTAATCCTAAATGACACGATTCGTACTAACACGGATACACATGTAGACACGCATGGACATAGACACATACGGGCACATATGGACACACGTAGATATGGACATACATGGAGACACACCCGGACATACATAGAGACACACCCTAGTTAGTATGGAAGTTTGGTTGCGTAATTAGGAATTTGGTTGCACTAGTGTATCACACACATGGACACACATAATACAATATCCACAAATATGCTATATAGTTGTTTGATAGAATTTTATTATAAATTTAGTATCATATGTTGTTAAGTATCATGTAATTGGCTTGTGAGTATAGAAGTATGTGTGTGTTCATGTGTATGCGTGTATTCATGTGTGTGTGTGTGCGCGCGCGCACGTGCGGGTGTGCATGTCAAGTCACTACTAAATTTTGTCCAATTAGCGACGAAATATTAGATTATATGAGAAGTGCAGTACACACGGGATGTTGGATTAGCGACGGGATGTTGGATTATACCTTTATACTTCATAGACGTTGATTTGGGGGGTTCCTTTGATACTATATATATAATATGGTCGGAATATTAGAATATATGAGAAGTGCTGCAGGTAGTGTGGGAGAATGACAATTTGGTTATGACACGACACAGGACATGACATAGACCCTAACCCAAAGCTGAGATACGACACAGACCCTAATCCTATCTGAGTTAATTAGACGCAGTCTTGGGTATCAAGTGAGGTATTGTGCAGTGCACACTTGTGCACAGTATTGTGAGGGTGTGTGTGTGGATATCTTGGTTCTACAGACACTAACCCTATCATAATCCTAACTCGGACACATACACATGCTGACATTAACACTAACCCAAACTCGGACACGCGGATACACTAACACGCATACCCAACCCTAACACGGACACTAACACGAACACACACACATATGTTTGTATCATGTCATCTCATGATATATATGGTAAAATTATAGGACACATAGATATAAAAGGTTAGGACACGATATCGAGGATAAGGTTGTAAGCATTTTATCGAACACAGACACACGTATACATGTCAAGTGTGGATATCCAGGATTGTATCATAAAGTGTCAACTATGTATCCTGGACCTAAAAAATTGACACTGGATATCCATGACTTAACTTTTCAATTATAAAGTCATGGCCTAAACAAATATCAAGTATGGATATCCAGGATACAGAGTTGACACTCACTGATACACTTCAATATGAGTATCCAGGATACAGAGTTGAACGAAGAAGTATCAATGCTAGGACTAGGTATATTAGTACATGTACTGTATTCCTGAGTAGTTTTATGTGTGTGTAGACGAGTAGGTGTATAACACAATTGGGTATTCTTGAGTATCAATGCTAGGACTAGGAGTATCAGTGCATGTACTGTATTTAATCGAAGAAGATAAATTTTCAGAAGAGGATTGAAAATATTAATATAAAATCCATTTAGACTTGTGATATCTACTGTAATTTAACTATTTTTTTGAATGATGTCTATTTATCTTTGCATATCTAGAGTGAGTATCATTTGGATAATATATACTACCAAATACTCACATGTGTATATACTTGAACGATGTCTATTCATCTTTGCAGATGTATCTAGAAATGGATATGAATTACTATCAATGTTATCGTTCGTGGATGTACAACCGTCATCCTGATGACATGTGCGGTGTGCGGAATGAATTTATAGATGGTGTACAACAGTTTTTGCAGTTCGCCATGGTGTTCCCTCAGTACATGGATGGTACCAAAATTAAGTATCCGTATGTGAGATATCGTACCTTGAAATATCATCCAGAAGTGAAAGTCACATATCATTTATACTCGAAGGATTTCATGCCGAATTACTATCAGTAAACCGCGCATGGAGAACTTGTCTCTTTAGCATCAAAGTTGGAGCCTTATGTGGAGCTATATATGGATGTCTACGACCATGCTGCTTACGACGATAGGTGGGTGAACATGGTTTTTGATGCGGCGGGGCCTAGTTTTGATCCGGACAATCATGATACAACTAAGAAGGCACCGAATATCCATAACCACGCTGCTTACGACGACAGGTGGGTAAACTGGTCGAGATGGAGTTTGGATAATAGTAGATCGTCTCACAAAAGTAGCTCACTTTCTTCCTTTTCGAGTAAGACAGTCTATAAAAAAATTGTCTGAAATATATGTGCGACAGATAGTAAGACAATATGGTGTCCCAGTAAGTATCGTGTCAGATCGAGATACTCGATTCACTTCATATTTTTGGAAAATTTTGCATCAGAGTTTGGACACCAAGTTAAGATTCAACACAACTTACCACCCTCAGACAGACGGACAATAAGAAAGAACCATCCAGACCTTGGAAGATATGCTACGAGCCTGTACCTTAGATCTTGGTGGATCTTGGGAGAATCACCTTCACTTGGTAGAATTCTTGCACCACAGCAGTTATCAAGCTAGTATTCAGATGGCACCTTTCGAAGCAGTATACGGCAGGAAGTGTAGATCACCATTGGCTTGGGACGACATTGATGAGCAAAAGATGTTAGTCCCTGAAATAATCAAATAGACAGTAGAGGTTGTCAAGTATATCAGAGAGCAACTTCAGGTTGCACAAGATAGGCATCGGCATTGGGCAGATCAGCATCGTAGGCCTTTAGAGTTTTGTGTCGGTGACCACGTATTTTTACGAATTTTGCCAACCTATGGAGTCATTAGATTTGGGGTTCGCAGAAAACTTAGTCCGCGATACGTAGGTCCGTTCAATATTCTCAAGCGGGTAGGCGATGTTGCTTATCGTCTTTTCCTTCCGCCTTCGTTACGTAAGGTACATGATATATTTCATGTGTCTCAGTAGCGTAGGTATGTTTTGGATTCGAATCATATCCTCGATCACTCTAAATTAGTCATTGGTACCGAGTTATCTTACGAGGAGTAATATGTATCCATGTTGGACCAAAGGGAGAAGGTGCTCAAGAATCAGACTATTTCTCTTGTCCGGGTTGCTTGGGGCCATCACACTCTTGGAGAATCGAGGTGAGAGTACGAAGATGATATTCGGTCTCGATACCCAAACCTATGCAATTCGAAAGATATATTCTACCTTATGCCTTCATATCTCAAATTATGTAATCAAGTAATCACCTTTATGTCATGATGATATTGCTTGCATGTGTAGTTGCTAGTAGATTTATATCGTGCTTGTCCTGACTTCTCTAGCTATTGCTTGGATTCGAATTCCGTAGACGAAACTTTTCTAAGGTGGATAGAGATATCACTCCCCGTTCCCGATATACGTATTTGGAATATATTTTTATTTTAGCATGGTTGCATATGCATGAAGACTAGACCCATTCTTTGGTTTAACCTTGTTCATGGCTTATTTTATGGGTTGGTTCAACTCATGAGAGCTTTTGGTTCAACCCTCAAACCCTACCATATATAACCCAATATTTTTTCTCTCTCCTCACTTCTTCATTACTTCCTCCTTCTTTAGCTTTCTCTCCCCATTTCATAGGTAAGTACACCTTGCATGAAAAATAGAGAAACCCTCCATATTATTATTTTATTATGTTTATTATGTATTTCTAAGCACTTTTAAATCTTGTTTTTTTCTGTTTTGATGGATAGATTAGTGTAGATCTACATTTCTAACTTAGGATTTTAATGGGTTTTATGAGTATTTCTTGGTTTTGATCTATTAAACTCATGTCTTTGAAAACTAGTTTTTGCTACATGATAGAGCTTTCTATTAGAGCATTTTAGCTTTTGGTTGACCCGATTTGGACTTAAAATGAGATTTTTATGAACAAAATAATATTTCAGTTTTTGGAGCTTTTTTGCCATAGCTGAACTTGTTGTTAGAGAAGACGAAGTCTTCATGCGGCCACCGAGCTATGCGGCTGAGAGTGTCATACGGCCCGAGAGGGTTATCCGACCTAAACTCTTGCCGTATACTGACAGCATGCGTCCATCTTGTTGGGCGCATGACTGCTGATTTGCACTGTGTCCTTGAACACCTTGTTCTTTCATTTATTGAACGAATAAAAATTTTGCTTAAGTCCTGGAGAACAACATGCGGTATTGAACCCCCTACGATACCGACACTCATACGGCCAGGAGAATAGCGGCCCCTGTTTCTGGGATGTATGACTCTGAACCGTTGGCACTTATTTATATAGTTTTGTCTTTTCTTCCTGACACACTTTATGGTCTCGTCTTTTCTTCCTGACACACTTTATGGCTTGTCACCTAGTCACATCAGTCACTTTATGTCTTAACTTTCACACTTTATTTATTTTATGTCACTTAAATACTTGTCCCAAGGAATAGACTTAACCCTGGATATGCGGCCAAGTGGCTCATGCGGTATGGCTTCATACGACATAACTTTATGCGGCCTGACTTCTTATGCGGCCAGGATTGTTATGTGGACTGACTTCATTTGGCTTAGAGACCCATGCAGCCTTGCTTATTTTGACTGAATATCTTCTTGACTCTTGTGACCCAACGTATAATTGGTAATTGGACTCGAATACTGTATCTGTGCTGATACCCCCATTGCCTGATTATTGTAATATTTTAATGTGCATCGAGGTACGACAAATCATGTCACTTATTAAAAGATTATATTTAGGTTGTGCATCAAGAATGCCTCCAAATCCCTGAACACGTGATATTATATATATATATTGTTTTCCCAACATGGGCCTAATAAGCGAGTTAACTACCAAAGCGTGGCTAGAATATTGATTGTATGAATGTTGCATACACGCTCGGGTGAATCCAGATTTGACTTCCATGGATTCGTATCTAGCGTGCCCATACTTTGTATGACATCTTAAGAAAAAATTATGCGACCACGCCTTGAGATTTCAAGCACAACATAGGGCTTATTAGGTAACGGTAGTAACATTTGGAGGGAACGATATCCCGAGATCATGCCAACGAACCTTTCCACATAGATTCATTCTAAGTGCGTTATGGGCTGGCCACCACGGATATTGTATATCATCAGCCTTAGTAGAGTGCAGTATCTGACTTATTATTATGTAAGCCACTGTTTCAATATAGGAATACTGGAACGGCTAATACCGTATTTTTGGTGCAGTAGCCCTATGGGGGACTGGAAATCCTGAAAGTTTCTGTTTTATTATATTGGTTCGGATAGCTCAAGTTTGGCACTGGCATGATCTGAGAATACTTATTATGCATTATTCTGAGATAACCTCAGACTCCATAAAATAATAAGCCGTACAAATGATTGGCCGATTTAGGAAGAAATGGATTTGGTTGTGATTGTATTGTTCAGCTAGTAGCCTAGGGAAGTGGACTATCATAGTGTGATTTTTCAACCCTTGTCCTTGTTTGGTTGTAGGGTTGAGCCTTAGCGCTAGGATATGCCACGGACCTAAGTTACGACACTAAACCTATGTAATATTATATTATTTTCTTTGGGTTTTTGTTTCTCTATTTTATGCTTCCTTTGTGGTACTTGCTATTTGGGGTCTAACCCTACTAGTTTTCATGGCCAGATTTTGAGCTAGCACCTGAGGATCCATCTTTCTTTCCCTAAAATCATGGCGCGGACCAGGACTATGGTTTAGCGAGTGGGTTTTCTTCTTCCCTGCTCATCTTGCACATTTACTTCTTTTTGGCATTTATCCACCGGCACCTGTTAGCCGGCTCTTCTGGACATTAGTTTTCTTTACATGATTATATTAAATTAGACTGCAGCTGATCATTGTTATGTACTTTTGTTACTCTTTTAGCTTCTAATTTTGTGCCGCTGGACTCCAGAATTTTTTGAGAAAGAATTTGGGATTCCTTATTGCTTATCATATATGCTCTATGCTTATTGTTTCTTGTTTGAATGATTGAGACATAGATGCTCTTGACCATAGGAGACTTGATTGTAGCATGTACCCCCTTGTCTTATACAGCCGTGATCGATGTATGATATATAGTACCTTGTACGGGATAGCTGGCCATGTTATTCTCCATATTCTTGTAGTGGGGCGTGACACTTACAAACTGTTAAAAAGAAAGAAAAGTACAAAAAGATCCTAAACAGGAATCTAAGTACAATTGATTCTGGAAAAGTATAGCTGTAGAGATATGATCTGTGGACGATCACTTTACTCCTTGGACCACACGACGATAAAAAAATGCACACCATGAGAGTGAACTGCACACGAAGATAAAAAAATATAGGGAATGCTGCGAACAACTTGGCGAGTTGAACAATAAGAAAGCTCTGGCACAACGGCACGAGAAGCTTCTATTTCTCTCGCTCTGCTCTTGAATTTCAAAGACTTAAAAATTTAGCCTCTTTCTCTCTATCTATCTGTATGTGCTACTCTTTGTGTGTGTATTCTGAAGGTAGCCGACGCCTGTGTCCTCCTCGGTTGTACAGAACCTGTATTTATAGAGTTTAGGTGCGGTTACGAGAGTGTGCACGCACTATGGACAGTCAACATTGTTTTACCATTATACGAGCACTTTGGGTGGATTAACACCCCACGTTCTACATGAGTGGGTGCACAACTTGCTGCCTACTTGACACGTAGCTTCATATATGAGGAAAGCATAGGTCATGGGGGACATTTATTTGTAAACTTTTCATGAGAAGTACGGCATGTAAGACACACATTCGTAACTGCTCACTGTCGGTTAGGATAGTACGCGCGCTTTAGAAGTTGTCTGAAGACTAGCGCATTTTTAGTAAGATTGGCACTGCACATTTTTGAGGGAGTTGGCACTGCGGCACATTTGTTAGAGAGTTAGTACTGCGACGCACTTTTGAAGGAATGGCACTGCGGCACACTTTTGAAGAAAATGGTACTGCGACGCACTTTTAAAGAGATTGGCACTGTGGCGCACTTTTGAATAAATTGGCACTGCGACACACTTTTGAAAAAATTGGCACTACGGCGCACTTTTCAAAAGAATGGCACTAAAGAACATTTTTGAGGGAGTTGGCACTGCGGCACACTTTGAAGAAATTGGCACTGCGACGCACTTTTAAAGAGATTAGTACTGCGACACTTTTAAAGAGAATGGCACAGCGGCGCACTTTTGAAGAAATTGGCACTGCGGCACACTTTTGAAGAAATTGGCACTACGGTGCACTTTAAAAAAATAGTACTGCGACGCACTTTTGAAAAGATTGGCACTGCGACGTACTTTTGAAGAGATGGCACTGCGATTGGGTCGCTAAACGACAACCTGGGTCTACGTACCGTAGCTCTCCTGTAATAATGACGTCTGACTCTTCGGTTTCTATATCTGTCAGATGTCATGCCCCGATTTTGTCGAATCGTAGGGGCATCCCCCGGCGTGACCGCCGTATGGGCCTGGGGTTGCGCCCGCACAAGACTAAAGTATTTTGCATAACGAGCACATATTCAGAGTACGCAGATAAATTGAAACACAGATTTGAAACATGGAAAAGTTTTCTTTGTTGATATATGAATATCTATTACAAACTCTTGAACGAGTCAGCTAATTTGTCGTACGGGCTTACAAAAGTGTTGACTAAAATGAGATAGCAGTCCTGTACATTACAACCCTTTACTAAACTTCAAAATGTATAGACCTCCGGGCTGGAGGACGGCTTTGCCATGAAGCTGCATTGTGTTTGGGTTGCAAGCTCCTTCAAGTACTTCAAAATATGGCGCAGTCAGGATGCTCCTACAGCTGGACTGGATCGGGAAAGACGACTTCGGCTCCTCGCTCGGTTCGCCTTAGTGCGGGAAACCTGCTTCAACGAGGGTTAGTATGTCGAAACATACTGGTGAAGGCGAGCTAAACCCAACTATACCAATCACACGTTGTTTAATGAAGCATGCATATTAATTGTTGTCTTTCTATCTTGCCTTAGTTTATTTACAAGCAACAGTATATATGTATAATACTAAAATGAACTTGCCACCGTTCAGTGGCTTTTACATGTCCGTCTGAACCATCTGTACAATACTTACCATGCCTTCCCTGCCACGAAGACACAAGTTAGTTTACAACAGGTCTTAAATATACAAGATGATCACTGGCTTAATTTCCATAATGGACATAGTCAATGACGAGGATGGTTTGCTGCTGCAAGTACATGAGGTGCTGCATACCATCCTGTCCAAGAACGTGAGACTAAACGTGAAGTTCCGTCCGAAATTGGATCGGTGCCAGTGCCCCAACAATCGTCCGCAGGAACTATACCATGTGCACAAGTTGTCCATGATCTAACGGTATCAATAATTCGTTAAACATTTCCATGCACTTCAGGCAACACGAGTACAAGATATATCAATAATTGTTAAACATTCATGCACTTCAGGCAACACGAGTACGAGACATATAACATTGCATGATTTATTTTATATAGCCTCCCTGAACAATTATGCGCATACAAGGTGTGTTCCATACTTAGCACGATTTATAGAACATTTGTGTCACCACCCCGTTTCCAGAGCCGGATTTTTTTTTTTAATTTAGTTAATTGTGGATTATTTATATTTAATTTTATTTATATTTAATTATTGATTGTATTATATTTTTTTATTATTTGTTTTAGGATTTTGGCTAGCTTGGACCCATGTCAGACCCTAGTGGACCCATGTCCGACCTAGCCCACACCCTTGTGAGAATTATTTTGGGGCTTAGATTTATTATTTTATTTTTATGAGGTTAGTTGGAGAGATTTGGAACTAGTTTGAGTGCTTTTGGAACCCGGAACCCGAAACCAAGTCATGTAGGGGCATTTTGGGCATTTGGAAACTTGGCAACCCCTTTATTCATGCTCCCACCCGACCAAACCCCCATTCCCGTAGCATACACAGCAGCCCCCATCCCCTTTTCTTCTTCTTCACTTCTTCTTCTTCTCTACTCCTTCTTCTTCTTCATTTCTTCTTCCAATTTTTCACTTCAAGTAAGTTTTCTTCTTTTTCTTCTCTTCCTTATTCCATTTCTTACTTTCATGTGAACCCTAACCCTACATTCTTCCCCAACCTAGGTGGGTAGAGCTTAGATTTGGAGTTGGAGCTAGATTTGGGAGCTTGGAAGCTTGATTTGGAGGATTTAGAGCATTTTGGAGATTTTGGCTTGGGATTCCAACTCACAAGAGGTAAACCCTAATTTTCTCCCTTGTAATTATTTTTATATAATGTAATTAATAGTTTAGAACCTTCCTAGACCCTTAGGCTACCCGTGGGAGGAAGTTGGAACTAGTTTGGTTGGGTTTAGAGACTTTAACATTAGGTTTTGTGTCAATTTCGGGTGGAATCCGAATTTGGCCCAATTTTGGGTGATGCCCTAGGTTAGATGGACCTAGGTAGATGTTGTCGGGTGTCTTGAGGGTGAGTGCGTGTCTCCGTTCGGACACGGGAAGCTGCGTCGCGAAGAAACGGGCGTTTCGGGCAAATTTGGGGCTTTTCATCATCGCCGATTCTAAGTACGTGTGCGTTTCTGCCACGGACCTAGAATCGACACGGGAGCACATTTTCTAGGATCTAGACATCGTGTAGAGCGCGTGGGTAAATTTTGGGCCGATTCCGAGTTCGTTTGGTGTGCGTTTCAGGAGGTTTTCCGAGCCGCGCACCACGTATTCGTCGAAATGACCGAACGGCCATTTCGACTTGGTTTCCTCGTTTTGGGCTTGTGCGCGCATTGGGTTAGTATCGGGGAGTGTGTGCTAGAGTTTTCGATTTATATTTTATATATTTATAGGCGTTGGTGAGTGTCGGGGTCGTTGGGCGTGCGTAGGTGGGGCGTTGTGAGCGTTGTGTGCATCGTTGTGGTAGTGTTGTGTTTGTGTATATATGTCTCTATATATATATTTATTTGTGTGTGTGTTCCTATATATATATATATATATATATATATATATATATATATATATATATATATATATATATATATATATTCTATTTATATATATATATATGTGTGGTTATGTGTTTGTGAGTGTGTTAGTGAGTGCTAGTGTATGTGTGTAGGTGAGTGCTTGTGTGAGTGTGTGCTAGTGTGTAGGTGAGTGTGTGTGAGTGTGAGTGTGAGTGAGTGCCTATATATATATATATATATATATATATGAGTTTCAGTTTATGTATATATGTATTTATATATATATGTAGGAGTGTTTGTGTGTGGGGTTGTGTGTTTGTGAGAGTGTGTGTGAGAGTGTGTGTGAGGGTGTGTGAGTGTGAGTGTGTGTGAGGGTATATGTATTTATGTTTGAGTGTGTGAGTGTGTATGTGTATATATATATAAATATATAAGTGTAGATATATATGTGTGTATATATATATAGATGTGTGTTTATATATGTATAGATATATGTGTGTGCTTATGTGTGTGTGTTGATAGTGTTGTGAGTGTGTGTGTGTATTAGTGTGTGAGTGTGCTAGTGTGTGTGTTAGAGTGTGTAGATGAGTGTGAATATATATATAGATATCTAGTTATATATATATAGATGTATATATATGTATATATATATATATATATATGTATATATATATAGGGGTGTGTGTATGTGTATGTGAGATGAGAGGGGGGGCAGAACCTGCTGCAGCAGCAGCAGTAGCATAGAGCACAGCAGCAGCAGTAACAGGTAGCAGTTGCAGCAGCAAATCCAGCATCAGTGGCAGCAGCATACGCAGTAGCAGCCGCAGCAAACGCAGCGCTAGCAACAGCAGCAAGCTCCAGAGTAGCGAGGGCTAGTGAGGGAGGAAGAGAGATTGATATATATATACATGTTGATAGATAGATATATAAATAGATAGATAGATAGGTAAATAGCTAGATAGATAGATATATGAGATAAATAGATAGATAGACTAATAGATAGATAGATAGATAGGTATCTATAGATTTGTTAGATAGATAGTTAGTTAAATAGATAAATAGATAATTAGTTAGATAGATGCATAGATAGATAAATAGGTATATGTTAGATAGATCAATAGATATCTCTAGATAGGTAAATATTAGATAGATAGTTAGATACTTAGATTGATAGATAGACATAAACATAGATAGGTAAATGTTTAGATAGATAGATAGATTGATAGATAGCTAAATATTAGATAGATAGTTAGATATCCATATCTATATGCATAGATATATATATAGATATATACATAGCTAGATAGATAGTTAGATATCTAGGTATAGATATATATATTTATGTGTATAGGTAAGATAATGGGTATGAGTATATATGTATGTGGATATATATGTATATAGGTAGATACCTACTTAGATATATATATATATATGGTAGATATCTATATTACCTAGCCTAGGTTAATAACTAGGTGCATAATTAGTAGCTAGATAGCTAGTTAGAGGAGTTTAGAGCGGTATCTCAATACCTTGAGATACCGAGGTATCTCAATACCTTGAGATATCCAAGGTATTGAGTTTCGAGCGGGATTTTTGAGCAATAGCCTAGGAATAGTATTGGAGTAATTTTTATATGTATATGTGTATATATTTACGCGTGCTAGCATAGGTTTTAGCGGGTTTAGGCGGGGTGCGTAGCCTAGGTTGAGGTATCGGATACCGAGGGTATCCCGGTATCTCAAGGAGGCGAGTTTGTGAGTTTTCTAGCTTAATGACCTCGGTTTGACCTAGAATTTCAGGACCACCCTAGTTTGACCCAGACTTGACCGTAGTTGACTCGGTTGACCGCCAAAGTCAACTTTTGACCTAGTTTTGACCCAGAGTTGACTTTTTGGACCCAGAGTTGACTTTTTGATCCAGATTTTACCGGTTTGACCCGTTTGACCTAGAACGACCCTAGAAGCCTATTTTTAGTTATTTTATATCTGTTTAACTCATTAGAACCCTGTTTAACCTTTTTTCCGTATTAGGTCCTTGCGACACCGGATCGGATCGCCAGTTGCTCAGGACGTCAGGCGAGTACATTCTCTGATAGTTTTCATTATCTGATGATTATTATGATTCAGCTTCTAGTATAGTATCATCTGATTATTCTGGCACAATACGGGACACTGACTGGTATTACTGGATTTATTTACTTGCGACACGTACATTTTATGTTTCTGGCCTCTATTCTGGAATCACTACTGGCATCACCTACAGGCATCATTCATGTTCAGGCTGGACTCATCTTGATTTGCGTGTTGGGTCTTGGATCCACTTGTATTAGTCAGGGCGGGGAAATACTCGAGTAGACATGTAAACATTCCTATCTGGCATCATCAGGAATCACTCCCTCTGGTCTAATCTGGAATGATAGCAGCCGCGCACCCAGTGCGCGGTGAGCCGTACTTACCCCTAGCCGTTTACATGTCGAAACAAGTATTTCAAAGACACCGAGTTCATTCTTTATAGTCTGGACTCTCATGCATTTCTTGACTTGTCTCACTTACATGTTTCTGGACTTGACTCACTACATATTTTTCATGCTGGACTCACTACACGTTCATGTGCACGGACTTGATCTTAGCTTAGATTTCTTGTATCTTACAGTTATTACTATCTTGCTCTGATATCCATGCATCTTTATCTTTATGCACCAGTTATACATATTTTCTTGTTTCATACTTGCTTCATTCTTCTTGCTACTTGCTATAACTATTTTATAGTTTTCATCATTTAAATGGAACTGCTGTTAGAGATGTACTTGCTCCAGTCCTGACTGAACATATTTTTCAGAGTATCCGGAGGATTGGTGTCCGATGTTTTATGGACCTGAGCCTGTCGATGGTGCAGACAGGGACCCTCTAGTTTAGGGGTGATTTTCGGGTTGGTAGCCGGGATCACTGGAACTTTGTTGTTGTTTTTATTAGCTTTTAGCACCGGATTTGTCTCCGGTTTTAGATTGAGACTTGTTTGTATATTATTTTGGACATTGTTGTATTATTATTTGATGTTGTGGTTGTTGTAGTAGTTGTTGTTGGTTAGACTTTATAGTTGTTAGATCTCTGTGTTATCTTATCGTGCTTAGATTCGTGATTGAGTACTTGATTATCATTGTGATATTTGCTCCTCCGTTTGGAGTTGAGATCTTGACAGGTTTATATTGTTTGTGTGGTTGCCCTCCTTTTGGAGAGGTCATGGCCAATTTTTGTGTGAGATTATTATTTAGTTAGTTGACCTAGACAACGTTCTACCGCCGATGCTGCGGCGTAGGCTGGACGTACCCACGACTCATGCTCGATTTTTTGGGTGCGGGTCGTGACAATTTGTAACGAACTAGCATACAATAAGATAACAGTTCACATGTTTGGTTGACAAGCAATACAATTTAAGTCTATTCCCTTTTTATCTTGACATCTTTTAGTTATTATTTGGTATCGTCTGATCGGGGCAAACAAGGATGCAAGATTTATATATATGAAGCTTGGAAGAAGGGATAGCTAATCGGGATGGTAGCCACTCACTTAGATGGTTGGAAGGGAGAAGGAAAGAGGCTTCAAGACTCCGCTCGTAAGCCGCCTACTGCTCGTTCACCTGCATCACGAACAGCTCAATCAATACCTCTTCCTCTCTTTCCAATCTCGGAATTGAAGTGCAATTCAATGAAAGAAAACAATGAAATTCATCAAAATCGTTCAAGAAAACCCAAGCAAATCCGAAAACTAACTCAAAGCACGAAAGCAACCAGCGATATCAAAATCCGAGGCAATAAAAGATAACAGCGGAGAGGTCCCTCCTGACTCTGCCGCTAAGTCGATCCCGGGGGCACGGTCCACTGAATATGGGAATCGATTTCGAAGAAACAAATCCATAACAAGGACGAGTTCTTGTTTCAATCTATCCCGATCGAACGATATCATCTTGTGTTTCTTATCCCGCTCCCCGAATAGGAGGAACGGGGCTCCATATCCTACCCAACAAATTAGTAGTTTCGTCCACGAAACTTAGGAATAGAACCTACCGTTAGTGAACGTTACGTTCGGAATGTCGAGCAGAGTATTTGGGGCAGTCACAAATTCTATGATTTGCATCGCCACAAAGGAGACATAACCCTTGTTTCATGCGACATTCGTTGGAAATGTGCCCCAGTTTTTTGCAAAAGTGACATTTTTGATCCAATCCACTTTCTACTGACCACCATTATTATGGCGCCTTGTAGCAGTGTTTTCTCTATCGTTGCTTTGGCGTTTGTGACTGGATGTATGCACAGCGTCGGCAGGAACGTGAGGATACTGTGGTTCAAGTGATAGAGCGTGATTCATGACTTCACGTATTATCCGATACTGATGAACGACTACGTGCGCATGGATCATAGGGCACAAACCACCTTCAAATCTTCTAGCTCGACTCGCTACATCAGGTAAATAGACCCTAGCAAATTTGGAGAGTCGGTTGAATTCGGCGGAATACTGCTTAACTGTCATTCTGCCCTGCCGCAGCTGCACGAACTCATTCTCCATCTGACGTTGCACTGGAGGGGGTATGAACTCCTCTTCAAATACGGCACAAAAAGTCATCCACGAGATCGCCTCCTCTCCATGGTCAAATTAGAGAGATCGTCGATGCACGTCCCACCAATCGTGCGCGTTGAGGAGGAGCTGTAGTTGCGCGCAGGCAACGCGCTTCTCTTCGGGGACCTCTAGCAGAGCAAAGTGGTCTTCAAGTTCGTCCAACCAATCTAGAGCCACGATTGGGTCCTCAGTCCCGTTGAATGGAGTGTTGTAGACTTTCTTGAAGTGGCCAAAGTCGAAGGCAGTCACTTCCCTCGTCCTTGGAATTTGCGGCGTCTCTACTTCAAGCACGGGCTGTTCCACCGGAGTCGTTGCTGTTGCAGCGGAATGGTTGGAAGCCAAAGTATGAATGATCTGTTGCAGGGTATCCACCTGCTTTTGTTGGACTGAGAATCGAGCTTCTATATTGTCTTAAAACTTGAGCTGACTCTCCTCCGCCTGCTTCTCAGCCCGTTCGTAGCGCACCTCGTCCCTTTGTTGGTTTGCCTCCAACATCAGCAACATTTACTGGATGGTATCGATGCTTGGCATGGCTCGCTGGCTCTCTGAACTTCTCGAAGTGTCCGAACTACTTCCTTGGCCTTGCATTTCATCCGGTGCTAGCGCTGTGGATTGCGTTGGTGCCATTCCTTCAAAAGAAGGTAAATTACATTAGGATCATAATGTATTATGGACTTATTGCTTGAACGTATCTCATTTTGGTCTAGCGAGTTCAAGAGTTCGCACAAGAATTTGATAGTTAAAGAAACTTTTCCAGTACGAGAGTCTAAGGAACTTGAATCTGTGCTTTGATACTACTATGTCACGCCCCGATTTCGCCGAATCATAGGGACGTCCCCCGGCGTGACCACCGTGCGGGCCTGGGGTTGCGCCCGCACAAGGCTAAAGTATTTTGCATAACGAGCACATATTCAGAGTATGCAGATAAATTGAAACACAGATTTGAAACATGGAAAAGTTCTCTTTGTTGATATATGAACATCTATTACAAACTCTTGAACGAGTCAGCTAATTTGCCGCACGGGCTTACAAAAGTGTTGACTCAAAATGAGATAGCAGTCATGTACATTACATCCCTTTACTAAACTTCAAAATGTATAGACCTCCGGGCTAGAGGACGGCTTTGCCACGAAGCTGCATTGTGTTTGGGTTGCAAGCTCCTTCAAGTACTTCAAAATGCGGCGCAGTCAGGATGCGCCTACAGCTAGACTGGATCGGGAAAGAAGACTTCGGCTCCTTGCTCGGTTCGCCTTAGTGCGGGGAACCTGTTTCAACGAGGGTCAGTATGTCGAAACATACTGGTGAAGGTGAGCTAAACCCAACTATACCAATCACACGTTGTTTAATAAAGCATTCATATTAATTGTTGTCTTTCTATCTTGCCTTAGTTTATTTACAAGCAACAGTATATATGTATAATACTGAAATGAACTTGCCACCGTTTGGTGGGTTTTACCTATCCGTCTGAACCACCTGCACAATACTTACCATGCCTTCCCTGCCACGAAGACACAAGTTAGTTTGCAACAGGTCTTAAATATACAAGATGATCACTGGCTTGATTGCCATAATGGACATAGTCAATGACGAGGATGGTTTGCAGCTGCAAGTACGTGAGGTGATGCATATCATCCAGTCCAAGAACGTGAGACTAAACGTGAAGTTCCATCCGAAATTGGATCGGTGCTAGTGCCCAGCAGCCGTCCGCAGGAACTTTACCTTGTGCACAAGTTGTGCATGATCTAACAGTATCAATAATTCGTTAAATATTTCCATGCACTTCAGGCAACACGAGTACAAGACATATCAATAATTGTTAAATATTCATGCACTTCAGGCAACACGAGTACGAGACATATAACATTGCATGATTTATTTTACATAGCCTCCCTGAACAATTATGTGCATACAAGGTGTGTTCCATACTTAGCACGATTTATAGAACATTTGCAATGAACTAGCATACAATAAGATAACAGTTCACATGTTTGGTTGACAAGCAATACAATTCAAGTCTATTCCCTTTTATCTTGACATCTTTTAGTTATTATTTGGTATCGTCTGATCGGGGCAAACAAGGATGCAAGATTTATAGATGTGAAGCTTGGAAGAAGGGATAGCTAATCGGGATGGTAGCCACTCACTTAGATGGTTGGAAGGGAGAAGGAAAGAGGCACTTCAAGACTCCGCTCGTAAGCCGCCTACTGCTCGTTCACCTGCATCATGTACAACTCGATCAATACCTCTTCCTTTCTTTCTAATCTCGGAATTGTAGTACAATTCAATTAACAAAAATAATAAAATTGATCGAAATCGTTCAAGAAAACCAAAGCAAATCTGAAAACTAACTCAAAGCACGAAAGCAACAAGCGATATCGAAATCCGAGGCAATAAAAGATAACAGCGAAGAGGTCCCTCCTGACTCTGTCGCTAAGTCGATCCTGGGGGCACGGTCCACTGAATATGGGAATCGATTTCGAAAAAATAAATCCATAACGAGGACGAGTTCTTGTTTCAATCTATCCCGATCAAACGATACCATCTTGTGTTTCTTAGCCGCGCTCCCCGAATAGGAGGAACGGAGCGCCACATCAGATGTCAGTTTGTTGCATTAAATGTTGAGAGAGAGAAGATCGTTTGTGCGCCATCTTTCGTAACATCAAGAAAGTGCGCCATTTTTCAACTCTCTGAATAGTACGCCATCCTCTAAAATTAATGAAAAGTGAGCCAAAGTAAGAAAATGTGCGCCTTTCTTCTGGAGCAAGTAGAAAGTGCGTCATTCTTCTACTGTTTAGTTTATTTGTAAAAAAATTGCGCCATCTATCTGAGGCACACTTTTATACTTCTAAATAGGGTTAGGGTTAGGGTTCGGTTTAAGGAGAGAGGAAGAAGAAAGAAAATTGAAGCAGAAAGAGTGAAATAAAGAATAAAAGGGAGCAGAGAGAAAAACTCATATATAAGGGGAGAGGGGGATGGTTTAGCCATGGGTTCAACCAAGATGAACCAAACCAAGTGTCCAGTCTACATGCGGGTCCTAAACCGGGTCTATGGCAATGTTAATGGGTATTCTACAGTAGTCTCTCCAGACAACAAAAAAAATATAAATGAAACAAACCATCATACAAATATAGCAGGAATATAATATCAGGAAAATTAAATTTGAATATCAAAAATTTAAGAAATATCAAATTAGGAAACGGGTGTGACATCTCTACTCTCCTTAGAAAAATTTCATTCTCAAAATTTTATTAAGGCTAGTCGAGAAGGAAAACACTCTAGAAGGCTCAGAAAATTAAAAATAACTTATCAGGAAATGAATCACATCAAGCAAGTAACTGAAATAGAAGAGATAACTGCATAATGTAAATAATTGCACACAATCTCACACAGAAAAATGGAGGCATATGGATACATATACCCCTAAGTCAGTCAAATAGGAATTCGTCCTTGCTTTCCTATGCTAACTCACACAAATGGACAAGAGCCAGGCCTTGAGGTAAGTCGGTACCAATGACTATATCGAGGATATGACTCTAATTCAGAACATACCTTCACAGTCGGAACACATGATGGATATCACGTACCATGAGATACGGAGGCAGAATAGCGGGACGAGAAACTCATCTTCACTCGCCGAATAACTCGACCTAACCGTTGCACTTCGGACATAGTAGAATACAATATTGGTCCATTTGTCATGGTCGAACCAATTTTGATAATCGATCTAACCTGGACTCGATATAAGCTACTGTGACACTTTTCAGACGTACTGCAATGACTGCAACATCAACAGTTCAGAGCTACTTTCCGTCGTCGTGTATGTCTTTATTTTATATATGCAATATAATTTTTTGCTTTATTGAGTCTAGGAATATACTATACATCGTGTCGTACTGGCAATTAGGCTACCCTAAATTATTTTCAAAATAGCCCATCTCTTTTTTTTAAAACAGTCTATCTTGAAATAGCTAAGTTGGACCCAAAACTCAACCCAGTTTCTGTTCTGGCCCTGAGCTAAGGGAACAGAACTAAGACCGAGTTCGGCCCGAGTTTGGCCTTAGTGGACGTTTTGTTCAGAAACTTGGTCTCCCTACAGTTTCAGATACAAAGGCTATTTTCTGATACTTTGCAGACGAACTCTAGCCAAGTTCTGTCCAAACTCTCCTTTGAGTAATCTATAAATAGAGAAAATATTTCACATTCTAAATCAATTCACTTTCATCTTCTCTTCTAGTATACGAGTTCTAAAAAGCCTTTACTTTCACATCCCAAGCCAGTTACAATTCTCTAGTCTTAGTTGCCAGTACGGTTCGGTCTAGAAGTTTAGAGAGTTGTAATCAGAAGCTTGTTCAGATGTTCTCTACTTCACACTTGAAGTCATCGAGCTCTTCGGATCAAAGCTCGTGTCTATAAGAAGTTGGCAAGCCTTCGGATCAAAGCTTGTGTTCCATTCGTATAGTGGATTCCAACTGGGAGCTAGAGTCCTCCCTCCTGGATTAGTCCTCATATTGAGGGATACCAGGATACGTCATTGTGTTTGCATTTTTCTGCTCTCTCTTTACATTACTTTGGCTTATACTGTGATAGTTGTGACATACTTGCAAAATGATTGCTAGACTGTTATTGTAGCTGTGATACATACTTATATCTGTGACACATATATAGCAGTCTAACTTGCTAGAAATTTTTAATTGCTAAATTTTGCTGCATACTCAATTCAACCCCCCCCCCTCTAGAGTATATTCTATTATATTTTGATCCTATAATTGGTATCAGAGTAGGTACTCTCTGAATTAGTGTATGATCCCAATTGATCCTATAATTGGTATCAGAACGGGTTGCTCAATATACAGGTTTATAGCATTTATCAATTTAATTATATACCTATCATTGTCCTGCTAAGGTATATTTTTACTATTATTTAGTTAACTGTTATTTACTTGCTTATTTCCTATATATACTTTTATTGTCACTTATATCTCATGGCTAACTTTACAAAAGAAGGATAATCCATAGATAGACCTCCACGTTTTGATAGAAACAATTACACTTATTGGAAGATATGGATGAGCTTATACTTAAAATTACTTGGTTTTGACGTATGGACTAATGTTATTAAACGTTACAGAAAATCTACTATCATTTCTCCTCTTACTTCCAATATTATTAACAAACCCTATTATGACAACGCGGAAGAAGAAAAAAGATTAGCTAGTCTTGATGCAAAAGCAATGAATGCTCTTTGCTTTAGACAATAATGAACTTAATCATATTTCTTCTTGTGCAACCTCATATGATATCTGGAAACTTCTTGAAGCTACTTATGAGAACATGCATGAAGAAGAAGCTAGCGATATGGAAGTAGAAAAAAATGCTAAGACAAGCATATGGTGTGAAAGCAAAGCAAGCGATTATGAAGAAGAAAAGAATCCCCGCAACTCTGTTAATGTGTGCCTAATGGCATTTAATCAGGTAACCACTAATCCTTTCTATGATGATTTTGACATTCGATGAGCTAGGTGATGCCTTTAGTGACCTCTTAGAAGATCATAGAAAGTTGCTTGGTAAATACAAGACCTCGAAGACGGTACTCAAGGAACACAAACTTTAGATAGAAAGGCTAACCCTACTTCTAGCAGATATTAGAGAATCTGAACCTTCTAGTGAGACTAATGAGTTAGCTTCCATCAAGTTACATTTATACGAAGTATTAAGCACTCTTGAAGAGAAAGACAAAACCATAGCTCAACTGCAAGAAGATTTTTAAATTGAGAAAAAGAAGAGTATCAATGCACTGATTAGGAATGATGCCCTAACAGCTTATTATAATAGATTGTATGACACTTCTAAAAAGTTGAAAATTAGGTTAGAAAAATAGCTGATGATGACTGCTTCCTCTCCTAACATGTGTCGCTTACCCAAAAGGAACATTGTTCAACCAAAGACTATCAAACCTATGCCTAAGAGGACAAATCCTCAAAGACATGCCTTCTACTAAAAGTATCCTACCAAAACCCCTAGACCTACCAAACAAGCACAAAATAATGCACCTAATACTAAGCATGCTAGATGTCATTATTGTGGCACTATTGGTCACATTGCTCCTGTATGTAGAGTTAAAAAATTAGTTGCTTTGAATATTTGTGCATGGATACCTAAAACTAACTTTTCAGGACCCAACAAGAAATGGGTACCAAAAGTTTTATCTGCAAATTGTTTTGTAGGTGGACAATCCTACCCACTCTAGAAGCAAATGGATCCTCGACATCAGTTGCTCACGGCAGATAACCGGCGATGCATATTTGTTTGCAATACTGTCGAAGAAGAAAGAAGGACACATCTTCTTCGGTAACAATCTGAAAGGTTATATAATAGGTATCGGTAACATTGGTAAGGCTCCCTATCCGGTGATTAAAGATATTTGTCTACTAACCGAGTTAAAGCATAACCTACTCAGTATAAGTCATTTAGCTGACCATGGTTATAGTATTAACTTTGTTAAAGACAAATATATTATAGTTGATAGCTCAACTAACAGTATTATTTTTGAAGGAATTAGGGAAGATAATATCTATATTTTCTATCTTTTGGAAGATACTAACACTACAGGTAGATGTCTGCTCGCCAAAAGTGATGAGAGTCAAATATGGCATATGAGACTTGGACATGCAAATATGGACACTATATCGAGATTATCCACTAAGAAATTTGTACGGGACATACCGGAGATCTGTCTTCAAAAAAGATATGGTATGTAGCAACTTTCAGAAAAACAAAGCTACAAAATCAACATTTAAGTCGATCAACGATGTAAGTACCACTCAACCTCTACAATTATTATATATGGACTTATTTGGACCCAACAGAGTTGCTAGTCTAAATGGTAAGTTGTATGCATTTGTAATTGTAGATGATTACTCTAGATACACGTGGGTATATTTTCTTGCTCATAAGAATGACGGACTTTCAAAACTTGGCATATTTTGTAAAAAGTTACAAAATGAGAAAGGATTCATGATCACTCGCATTAGAAGTGATCATGGCGACAAATTTAAAAATGCTAACTTTGAGCAATTTTGTAACACACATGGTTATTTGCAGAAATTCTCTTGTTCTAGAACTCCGTAACAGAACGGCGTTGTAGAACGTAAGAACAGAACTCTTAGCGAAATGGCTAGAGTAATGTTAAACCAATTCAGCCTACCTAAGTATTTATGGGTAGAAGCTGTCAATACAGCGTGCTATATTTTGAATAGAGTTTTGATTTAACCTAAATCAAAGAAAACTCCCTATGAATTATGGTTTGATAGAATACCCTATATTTTCTACTTTAAGATCTTTAGATGCAAATGTTTCATTCTTAATACCAAAGATAACTTAAGCAAATTTAACGAAAAGACGATGAAGGTATTTTTCTGGGTTATGCGGCCAAGAGCAAAGGATATCGAGTTTTCAACAAGAAGTCAATGACGATCGAAGAATCAATCAACGTCACCCTCAATGAGATGAACAATAAAATAAATAATGATAGTGATGATGAAGATATCATTACATCGAGCAAAGCACCAACCGAAACGGAACCCAGTACCAGCTACTTGGAGAATCTGCCAAAGAGGATAAATTTTATGGCTGATCACCCCAAGGACTTGGTAATAGGTAAGATCACAAAAGATGTAAGTACTCGTTCCTCTAATAGAGATATTGTATCTAGTGTAGCTTTTGTTTCACAGCTTGAGCCTAAAAATATTGAAGAAGAATGTAATGATAATTGCTGGATAGAAGCCATGCAAGAGGAATTAAACTAATTGGAACGAAATCAAGTTTGGGAACTTGTTTCCAAGCCTAATGATCATCCGGTTATTGGCACCCGTTGTTTATTCCGAAACAAATTAAATAAGAATGGTTTAGTTACACGTAACTAGGCTAGACTCGTAGCTCAAGGATACAACCAAGAGGAAGGTATCGACTACGATGAAACTTATGTCCCAGTTGCGCGTTTAGAATCCATTCACATGCTATGTGCAGTTGTATGTTTTCATAATTTTAAATTATTTCAAATGGATGTCAAAAGTGCCTTTTTAAATAGTTTCATAAAAGAAGAAGTTTTTGTAGCTCAAACACCTGGATTTCAAAAACCCTAATCATTTTTTCAAGTTGAAGAAAGCCTTATATGGACTAAAACAAGCCCATCGCGCTTGGTATGCCTGCCTAAGCTCTTTTCTACTTGAAAAAGATTTTTTAAAAAGAAAGGTTGATACAACACTGTTTATAAAATCTTTGAATAATAATCTTCTGCTAGTTCAAATCTATGTTGATGATATTATTTTTGGTTCAACTGATGAATCTCTTTGTCGAGAATTTTCTGAGTGTATACAGTGTAAGTTTGAGATGAGCATGATGGGAGGGCTGAAGTTCTTTCTTGGACTGCAAATCAAACAAACTCAAAATGGGATATTCATCAACCAAGCCAAGTATACAAAAGACCACTTAAAGAAGTTCGATCTAGAATCTGCCAAACTCCTTGGTACTCTAATGGCAACTTCAATAAAGCTTGACATTGATGAACAAGGCAAACCGGTCGACATACATAAGTATCGAGGTATAATTTTTAGTCTACTTTATTTAACTTTTAGTCATCCTGATATCATATTTGGTATTTGTTTGTGTGCACGATTTTAAGTTAACCCTAAGGAATCACATTTGTGCGCCATTAAGCGTATCTTTTGATACCTTAAGAGCACTTCTTCTGTCAGCTTATGGTATCCCAAAACCACGTCCCTTGACCTGGTCGGTTATTCGAATTCTGATTTTGCTGGATGCAAAGTGGATATAAAAGGTACTAGTACTACTTATTATTTCCTAGACAAAGCTTTAGTCTCTTGGTTTAGCAAAAAATAAAATTTTATCGCATTATCAACTACTGAGTCTGAATATATCGTCGCAGGATGTTGTTGTGCACAAATTTTGTGGATGAAGCAAACCTTAGAAGACTATGACTTGCAATATTCACATATTCCCATTTAATGTGATAACACTAGCATTATTAATTTGACTAAGAATCCTGTATGTCACTCACGAATTAAGCACATTAAGATTCGACATCATTTTCTTAGAGATCATTAACAAAATGGAGACATTAATTTAGAATATGTAGACATGGAAAAACAATTGGCTGATATCTTTACTAAACCTTTAGCTGAAGATAGATTCAACTTCTTACGTCGAGAATTAAAAAAATTATATCAATAATATTAATTAATCTTATCTAATTGAATTACTTCTAATATACAAAAAAAATAATGGAGACTAGCTTACAAAGGATCTGTCTGTCACCACGGCTACGGCTAAAGCGAAACGGAAATTAGGTGTCCCCCGGTGGACCGCTAGCTGGGACAGTACCCCTACAGCTAATCTGAGACGATCGAAGTATACGAAAAGTAATTCGTACAATAATTTTAATTATATTTATTTAAATTTAAAATTAGTAATTTTTTGAATGAAAAAGTTGAATGGAATAATAAATTTTAATATGGATTCATTTTTGGATTTTATTGCAAAATGACCAAAATGAGTTCTAGGCGAACTCGGCCCAAATTCTGCCCATGTTCGGCACGATCTCTGCTTGGTCAAATTACAGCAGAATTTGAATGGGCCCCACTTTCTTATTTATCATACCCTACCATCATCTTCCTTCTCCAATCCGAGCAACAGCAGCTGAGAACCCCATAAACCCTAGTTTTTGTGAAATTTTATCCCTCCAATTTCCTTGATATTTCTTGGTCAAACTTTGGATTGCGGCTCTCTAGATCCTCCTCTACTTCATACTTTATTTCTAGAAGGTATAACTCTATTTTATCTTCTGTCTATTTCATTATTTCGTAGAAATTTCTTTCTTTCCTTGAAATACAATGCACCTAAGTTTGCTAATCCTTTCAAGAGAAAGAAAAGAACGAACGACGAAAGTTCGTCCTCCGACCTGCATTGGGACTCTCTCTTCTCGCCCGTTCCCATGGACGATGGTTCATTCAACAGTTCCCTTTTTGGAACTCTTGAACAATCCCTTGCGTGGTTCGTCGACTATGCAACCCGCAATGTCTGTTTCGTTTACCCTGTCCAGTGGACTATCTTTTCATAGCACAAGGGATATTTTGACCTTTTGTAGTTGAATGATCTGGTGACTTACTCTTTTCCTATTGCACTTAATGCAATCAAGATATTTTACTGCAAGTTTTCTTTTGAGGAAGAAGCTTTTATCGTTTTGTCTCGTGTCGTAGGGAAAAGTATTAAATTTAATAATATTGACTAAGCCAAAATACTTCGGATCCCAAACGAAGGTCAGGCACTGGTTTATATTAATGAATATGAGTTTCATACTGGCACAACACTTGACGTTTTCAAGAATCAGATTTGTCACCCTGACCATGTTCCCTCGGGCAAATTTAAAGCCAAATTCATGAACATCTATTTCTATAAGCTCCATCGCATTATCTTTTCCACTATCCTGCCTAAGTCTACCTCCACAGACGACGTCACCAACCTAGAGTTGTCTTCCCTATACCATATTCACTTTGGGATACATTTTTATGTCCCAAGGACTATCATCGAGGCATTGGTACGATATCGCAAAAACAGGAGAAAGCTTCTCTACGCGATGTACCTACCCCTCATCTTTCAGCATTTTGGTATTGATATATTTGAATGTACTCTTACTTCTGAACCTAAACCACTTATGGCATTACGTCATCGTTCTTCTTCTACTACTTATGATGCTCCTATATCCACTGCTTCTCCAGTACCTCCTTCACCTGCTCAGTCTTATTTTATGACCATTGAGGGCCTACATCAGAAGATGGATGATTATCATCGAGCCTCTCTAGATCAGTTAATTGTTTTGAGAACCGATTTGCATGATACGATCGAGGGATATGAGTTCCGTGATACTACGTGCATTCAGGCACTTTCAAACTCATTTGTTGATTTTTGATTTTTTTCACACTCATCAGCCTGGTGCTTCCATTCCCAGAGATCCCTCTTACTCGGGCTTCAGAGTTGATGACGAGGTTGTTCATCCTTACTTCAACCCTGGCGGTACTTGGGATTGGCACCACTCTTCTTCTGGTGTCAGACCACCTAGTGGTGTTGGTCCTTCTGATCTTGGTGGTGCTGCTCCTACTGCTGATGATCCTATTGCTGAGGGTTCTTCTGATGATGAATAGATATCCAGATGTTATGTTTTAGTCTAGATATTCTTAGTTGGATTTTTAACTTTATGTCCATGTATCTTGAAAATGTCTTCTACATTCTAATTATTAGATTTTATTTATGCATTTCTAGTTATAGTACTTTATGTATGGTGAAATTCTTTCAATTAGTTGTACTCAAAAGTTTATCTATTTAGATACATATTAAATTTTCAGTCTTGCTTAGCATTCATATTTAGCTACTGTATTTTTTTAAAATTGCCCTATTTTTGTGAAATATATGCAATCTATTTTTTCTTCACTTGTCTTTCTTTTTTTGTAAGCACATCTTGCGGGGGAGCTTCCTTCTCCTAGAGATTTTTGCTAAATGACAACGGGGGAGAAAAAGATACAACATATGGTGACTACGAGAAAAAGATACAACATCTGGTGACTACAATTGAAACAGTACAATTAATTTTCAAATCAGTTCGATCAAAATGTTATATCGGTCAAGGTTGTCAATTATCAAAATGGGGCATATTGTTGGCCCATTGGTCATGGTCGAACCAATTTTGATAATCGATCTAACCTGGACTAGATATAAGCTACTGCGATGCTTTTCAGATGTACTGCGACGACGGCAACATCAACTGTTCAGAGCTGCTTTCCGTCGTCGTGTCTGTATTTATTTCCTGTATGCAATATAATTTTTTATTTTATTGAGTTTAGGAATATACTGTACACCGCGTCGTATTGGCAAGTAGGCTACCCTAAATTATTTTCACAATATCCCATCTCTTTTCTAAAAATAGCCTAACTTAAAATAGCTAAGTTGGACCCAAAACTCAGCCCAGTTTCTGTTCTGGTCCTGAACTAAAGGAACAGAACTCGGCCCAAGTTCGGCCCGAGATCGGCCTTAGTGAATGTTTTGTTCAGAAACTTGGTCTCCCTGCAGTTTCGGATATAACGGCTATTTTCCAATATTTTGCAGACGAACTTTGGCCGAGTTCTAGCCGAGTTCTGTCCGAACTCTCCTTTGAGTAATCCTATAAATAGAGAAAAGATTTCACATTCCAAATTAATTCACTTTTATCTTCTCTTCTCTTCTGGTATACGAGTTCTAAAAAGCCTTCACTTTCACATCCCAAGCCAGTTATAATTCTCTAGTCTTAGTTGACAGTACGGTATGGTCTAGAAGTTCAGAGAGTTATAATCAGAAGCTTGTTCAGAAGTTCTCTACTTCAGAAGTTCTCTACTTCACACTTGAAGTCGTCGAGCTCTTCGGATCAAAGCTCGTGTCTGTAAGAAGTTGGCAAGCCTTCGGATCAAAGCGTGTGTTCCATTCGTATAGTAGATTCTAACTGGGAGCTAGAGTCCTCCCGCCTGGATTAGTCCTCACATTGAGGGATACTAGGATACATCACTGTGTTTGCGTTTGCCTTCTCTCTCTTTACTTTACTTTACTTTACTTTGGCTTATACTGTGATAGCTATGACATACCTGCAACATAATTGCTAGACTGTTATTGTAGCTGTGACATATACTTATATTTGTGACACTATATAGCAGTCTAACTTGCTAGAAATTTTTTAATTGCTAAATTCTGCTACATACTCTATTCACCCCCCCCCCCTCTAGAGTATATTCTATTATATTTTGATCCTATATACAAGGCCATCGACAATAACCCATGATATACTATCACTACCTGATCTGTTACTGAAAGAAAAAACTGGAACAACTCAGTAAGATGGTACCTACGACCATCGAGGTACCCTTTGGCTGACTAGGGTACTAGAAATACATCTGGTACTACGCATATAACCGTGCTCTGCACTGCCTGACCCTTTGAGCTCGAGAAAGCGGAGGATGTTGTGCCAATGGTTGTACTATTAGTATTGCTCATCTTGGTCTACCACTACAGGATTTGATAATCGATGTGACTGAAATATCTGAGATGGTATTTCGGGCATAGCTGGTCGTTCTTGAGACGACAATTACGTAAAATTTCTAACTGTATGACCTATAGCTAAACAGTAAGAACATCACTCATTAGCCTTCCAACAACCTGATCTAAAATGCCCCACCTTCCCACAGTAGGTACATCCTTTTGGTTCTGTCGGGTGCTGTTGCGGGTGATATTCTGGTATCGAGGTATGGGGCACTACTCGTCGTCCGAATGATAGTCGTGGGTAGGAAGCAATCATATGATCAGTTCCTCCACATAGAAGACATAGATGAATATCCCTCTGACATGTTATACTAGTGTGTTCTGTAGTGCCCCGTTTTCCCTGTTCGGGAGCGCAGCTAAGAAATACCTGGTAAGGTTCGATCGGGACAGATTGAATCAAGATTCTTTCCTCGTTATGGATTGCTTTCTTCGGAATCAAGTCCCACATTCAGCGGATCGTGCCTTGAGGAAGGACTCGGCGACAGATTCGCGAGTGACCTTTCTGTTGCGCTGGTTTCTTTGCCCATTTTCGATGCCACTTGGTTGCTTTCTTGTTTGTTTTGTGACTTGCATTTTCTTGAATGATTTTGATGGATTTCATTGTCTTCATTCTTTGAAGTTCGTATTTCTTATCGAACTCTAGGAGACCAAGGCAGGAGATATTGATCATCTGTTGGAGCGTGCAGGTGGTCGTATAGGGGACACACAAGCAGAGTCTTGAAGATCTTCCCTTTCTCTCCTCCGATTCAACAACTGTGAGTGACCTTAATTTCGATTAGCTCTCTTCTTCCAAGTCTTCACTCTTAACAATCGGACTCGTTTGTGCATTTCGATCAACAATGCCATATTAATAATAACTGAGTCAAGATAATAATAAGTAAACTTGGAACACTTATGCTTGTCACACCACTTCACTGTATGATATTATTATTGTGTGCTTGTCCACTATGCATATATATATCTTATGTATCAGTTATAGATAGAATTTATTCATCTATAACGGTTTCAATGTGTAGCACATATCTTATAAGGTGATCGCTTGAATAAATAGACTATATCATCATATTGTGCTAAGTAGTTACGTTTATTCTGATGTCTTGAAATGCTTCATATGATAACTTAGTATTTAAGATATCGTTTGGTATTGGAAAACTTGTGCACAAGGTTTTGGTTCCTGCGAATGGGGCATCGGGCTCGTTCATCCTAGGCACAACTCGGATAGCACGGAGGATTCAGGAACTTGCAATGGAGCTTGCTACCCGCACTGCAAGGATCGTCGTCTAACCCCGCTATAGTCCAACGGCTTGTCGTGCCAATGACTCTCTATGTATATTTAAACTGTGCAACTAACTTATGTCTTCGTGGCAGAGAAGGTCATGGTAAGTTGTGCATGTGATTCAAACGGAGTAGGTAAAGTCACCGAACGGTGGCATGTTTATTTCAGTCAGCCTATAACTATTGCATGTTAAAACTTGAACTAAGGCAAGATAGAAAGACCATAATAATAACTTGTATACTTCATCACTTGAATACTGTGTCGAATTTGGTAAGTTGGGTTAGCTTTCCCTCACCGGTACTTTTTAAAGTATTGATCCTCGTTGCAGCAGGTTTTTTGAGCCAAGGCAAAGTGGCGAGGAGCTAAAGCTTTCCTCCAACCAGTCAACCAACTTTGATGCGCTTGTGTTCGAAATATTGGAATGCTTGTACAAATTTCTCGGATCTTGTGCACACTCTTTATGCAGCTCCGAGGCAAGGCACCCCTTTATTTTTGAGTCAAGAGTTTGTAATAAAGATGTACATTATCAATAAAGAGAACTTTTCTTCGTTGCAATGCATGTTCTTTAGCTTTCGAACTCTGTTGTTATGTTTCTTTATATATATCATTATGCTAGACCTTGTGCAGGTGCATCTTACGCTCGCATAGCATCACGGCAGGGGGGACGAATAGCGATTTTGCAGAATCAGGGCGTAACATGTCCTGCCTTCCTGTAGAAGAAACATACGACTGGAGCCTCTGGACACTCATACGAATGACTGTAAGCTGATACTAGTGAAGGTATTTTTCATCTTTAATTCCTACTCCATCTGGACGCAAGTCTTTGGTTTGGAATTTTCCCTGACAAACTATGCCAGTTGAGTTCTAACAATATCTAAAGACTTTGTTGGATGGTACAATTTTGCTTTAACTGGGACTCCTGGTAAAGCTAGAATACTTGTTTCTGAAGATAAAGTCGTTGTTGTTACGGCTTCTATGTTACCATCATGGTCCTAATCATCTCTAGCAAAATCTGCGAGCTTAACTGCTCCGGTTGTGTTAAGGAAAGTAGTGGAACTGGCTGGCCTGGTATGACTGGCCGAACTGACTGATGCTGAGAGGTTGTTGGCTCTTGATTATGACTCGATAACGAAGTCTGATTCTGGCCTACTACTGGAACTGCTGGAAATACTGGAGCAATGGAACCCTCAGAAGGAGTAGCAGGTATGGTGTTCCTGAAGGATAAGGACACAAAGCAATCAACAAGGGATGGGAATGGAACAATCATGTCAAGCAAAATTTTAATTCAAGGGAAACGGGAAGGTGTAGGTTCAAGTGGAGTTCAATCGAAGATAAGTAAAGGATTGAGATTCTAACAAGATGAGTCCCCCCAGAAGTCTGAAAAACTGACCTGCATGGACCACTACTAAAACCTTGTCACACTCCGCTCCTAGAATATTGGATAAATACGAGGACTGATATGGCCAACCACACCTTGCAGAATACCGAAGTAAGCCGCAATGTGCTAAGATTGTCTAGAAGACAAATGGGTAGACTCTAGCATGCTATAACGGCAGTTCTAAGGCCAATAATTCCTAGTATCTCAATCCATCAACAATAATTTCAAGAGTATATCACACATGAATGTAAAGAGGCATCCCAAAATACATACCACATATGATCATGAAGCTAGTGAATAAAAAATGCTGCACTAGCAGAGTATAAATATATATGATCAAATATACCAGTCATGGTCTAATATATATATATCATGTTGACCAAAGTCAGAGGAGTAATCACAGAACAAAAAGGGCTAATACTGGCCCTCGCTAAACACCATAGAATAAGATAACACTATGAGGGGTGAAAGAAGAAAACACACCCGCAAGTTTCGGCTGCAGTCCTACGAGTGCGAGCCATTAAGTTGGAAGTATGGTGGATCATGTGTCTCCTCAAGGTAATCTGGCCAAACAAAACCAGTAGGGTTAGAACCCCAAGAAATAAGTACCACAAAGGAGCTCAAGGTGTTAACCAAAACCACAATCAGCAGAAATAAGAGATAAACGAATAACTAAATAAATGCGGGTCAAGCTTTGTACGATACCAATGTACTTGTCTCAATAAAATAACTATAAGGACTGGTGCACTGATAATTAACTAACTATAAAGAAAGATAAGGCGACGAGCGAAAAAAGGGCATAGGAACTTCTTTATATCAGGACCACAACCTTTAAACCAAACAAGGACCGGAGTTTCATGTAGGACTGTCTATGGAAACTCTAGAGGGAGTGAATAGAGTTTATCTATGCAGAGGAATAAAATCACCTATTAAAAATTAATTCTATGGCATGCAATGGTGATCAACTACTAGTAGTTAGAATGTATCTCATGTGTAAGTAATACTACTAGTAGTGTTATGAATATATACAGTAGAGTGAGAAAAAACAAACGCAAACACCAAGATGTATATTGGTTTCCCTGTGAGAGGACTAGTCCAGTCCCGAGAACTCAAGCTCGGAGTTTTATCCACTATAATCACCAATAGTTAATCACAAGCTTTGATCCGAAGGCTTGCCACTTCTTTACATCACGAGGTTTGATCCAAAGTCTCGCAACTTCGCAGCTAGAGAGAGAGAAACTGATGGAGCCAAGCTCTTTACAACTCTGTAGACTTCTAGACCGAGATCGCACATGGCACTAGGAAGGCTAGGGAGTTGCTCTTGGAGATGGAAAAGTTAAAGCTTAGATGTTTGCTCATAATAGGATAGAAGGATTAAGAATGATTGAGTGTGTAGGAATGTAGAAACCCAATCCTATTTATAGTATATTGGCACATAATTTGTCCAGAATTCGGATGGGGTTTAATTCAAATTTTTGAACGTTAGGCCAGAAAATTAGGAATATTACTACTGTGCTGATTTCATACCAAAGGGGTAACCGAGTTCAGTCCTAGTTCGGCATAATTCGGCCCGAGTTTGGTTTCTAAGTATGGTAGACTTTGTTAATGAATATGGCATAATTTGGTAGATATGTTCAATGGTTTATTTGAGTGGACTAGGTATCTGGATATAGGTACTTTGATTTGCCAGTGCGACTCAGCTTACATCAATCCTAGACTCAAATAAATAATAGATTACATTTTAATATTGAACCAAACTAATAAACAAATCTTTTAGCTGGTGTAGAGTCTGACTTTAGTACTGACGGAGTTTGATATACTTTGCATCGAGTATCTGCTTCATTTATATTTTAGATCAAATATTTGACGATTATCAAAATCAAGTTGACTGTGACCACTTTGTGTCAACAATCTCCCCCGTTATGATAATTGACAAACTATGCCAAAATACACATAGGTGAGTCTGATGTAGCCTTTGATGCAAATATTTAAAACATAGAAGAAGGCCCCTCATATGTAGATCTTTTCGTTAAAACAAGCTTTTAAGAAAATCTCCCCCGTAAGTAGATCTTTCCTTTGAACGAGTACATTTGAATGACCTGTAACTTGTCATTTCTTTATAGCAAAAATAGGTGCAGATATATCAAGGATATTATGGATAAATATATCACAGTTTATAATTATATATGTCATCAACCACAATTGTCATTTTGTCATTTCTCTCCCTTTGTCAATATAACATAGAAGAAAATAAAACTCACCCGTAATGAGTGATCATGACAACTTAAGAAGAAAAAAGACATATTAACTATATCATGCATTGTTTAATCAAAAACAAGTATTATCGAATATCTAGATGCAAATAACCAAAATAGCATAAAAGTATTAGAAGTTTTTAAGCAAAATATTTCTAGTACACTGAATAAAAGTCCACATAGCCAAAAGAAACTATCTTAAATCATCATCGGCAGCATCAGCAGGTGGGTGATCATCAAAATATGCTCTGGTAGGGATGAAGTACTGCTGAACAAATGGATCATCGATCCTGTAGCCTGAGCGGGAAGGATCACGAGCTACTAGGTGAGGTGCAGTAGGATGATGGGTTAGGTGATAATGAAGATATGTTAGGGAGTTGGCCAATGTGTGGGCCTAGATAGTGGTGAGATAAGATTGGTAGAGAAGTCGAGTGATAATTATAGTATTCTGCTCCCGGAGTTGAGTAGCTATTATCTCGTTTTGTAACCTGAACTGCTCGCGGAACATCTCTTGGATTGAGTCCAAGGTAGCAGGCTATGTAGAGGATGATGCAGTAGGAGCTGGAGCAAGAGGAGATGGAGCTAGAGCTGGATTAGCTGGTGCATCAGAATCAGATTCGGATGAGTCATCCTCATTAGGAGCGAGAGAGGTAGGCTGAGTCCTGCGGGCTTTGGTGAGATAAGCTGGCTCAGATAGATAAGTGGGTTCTTCCATAGGAATATAGAAGTGCTCAAAGATGAGTGGCAGATACATGGCATAAGGAAGTTGACGTTTGTGTTTGCAACAGTCAATTATCTGCCTAATTATGGTCTTAGGAAGACTAAAGGGAGTGGATGTGTAGAAGTAATATAAAGAAGACATCTCCCTATAGGTAACTTCATCCTTAGAGGTTTATTTGGGGATGATAGCAGAGTATACGATACGGTGAAGTTCATAAAAGTTTGGTTAAAATAACGAGCACAAAACTTTCCGTCAGGACAAGGATGAGGGGCACAAAGTATGTCCCTATAAGAATCAAGAGTGGTGTCGTCTCTGAGATTGAGTTTGTCGATCTCAACTAGGGCATCTCCCTCGTTTGGAATTTCAAGGATTTTATCCAAAGTTGTAACGTCAAATTCAATGTTAATCCCACCCACTCTTGAAGAGATAGACCATTGATCATGAGAGAGATTACAATAAAACATGCGAATGACGTTCAAATAAATGGATTTTTTAGTTTTGACTAGGCAATGAAGATGGAATTCTACAAGTTTAGGTTTTTGGGCATAAAAAGTAGTAAAATTGATAGGATTTCCCTTGCAAATATTCATTTGCACAAAGTCATTGAACCACAAATTTGAGGCATCAAGAGAAGTGAAAATGAAGTCATCATATTCACCGGAGTTTAAAATATTGGAAGAAAATAGGGAATATAGAACATCATCACTTGAGGGTTGGGAAGAGGAAGCTTTATTTGCTTTTCTCTTCTTTTTCCCAAATTTAGGAGCCATAAAATTAGGGATTGTGAATATAAATGATGTACCTTGAAGAGATGGAAGGAGATGAAGGAGAATCTCACGAAGAGCCTTAGATCTCGAGTTTGAGAGAAAAAGCCTTTGTGGAAGGAGAGCACCAAACTAGGATTTAGGAAGAAGGAGGTTGTTCTCGGTTTGGAAAAGAAGGATTTGGGAAGAAGTTATATGATCAAATCTGAGGGCTGTTGTTGCCATATAAAAAATACTAGAACCGAGTTCATATCGAATTTAGACCAAACTCTGTCCGAGTTCTGATATGCTCAGGATTTTAAAAATTATGTTTTGTATGTCACTACCACATCCTAAAATAGAGGTAATTTTGTTATTTTATAAATTATAATTATTGTGTGTATTTATTTTAAATAATTGCATGATATGTGTATTTATATATATATTATATATAGTGTTCTTTAATGTATGGGTAAGTATACTAGACCTAGAAGCCCACTAGTTGAACCTCTGACCAGAATATAGGGTTATAAATTTAATTTGTATTATTTCAGGATTTAATTATTGAGGTTGTAATTTATTATTATGATTTTATTTAATTGTTGTGCCTTACCGTTGCTTCGTTATTTGGAGCGCTACCCTATCTTTTGCCTTCCAACAAATTTTATAACCTTGTCCTAGACGTGTCCATCTTCCATTCTGACATTTGTGTAACTCATAAAAATGCTTCTTGTGCTTTGTTTTAGTCGTACAATATTCGTCGCAGACGTTTATTATTTAATTCTATATAAATTCAACTTTGTATCCTTGTGCGTTCCAATCGAAATTGGAGACACAATCTCGATCCATTTTTTGTAACCCAAATTATGATAATATTCTATTTTGAGCCTTCTATGTCCATGACACTTGTGTCCCAACTTATTTTAGCCCCATGTACTTTCAATTAATTTTAGAACACCGCTTACATTTATTTTAATTAAATAGGGGATACCAACTTTGACTAATCCCATTTTAACCCCAATTTAATCCAAATACCCAATTAATTAAACTCATGCAAAACACACAACACCCCCTCATCCTACAAAACACCAAACACCAAATCCTCCACCATTTTTTCATTATTTCATGTGTCTGTGCAAATACCCAAATTTAACGGACTTAATTACAAATGTTGCATTAGGTGTCATCACCTCATTGGTTTAAAACCAAATGAAGAAGCCCATCACCCATGACCAGTCTAACCATACTCCTCTCTCCATTGTGTGAACAAAAATTTATCATGTTAAATCCTAGCCACTCGTTCAAATGGGAACTCATCACCACCACACACTACCCATCACACATCCCTATAAAACATCACCATCACTCATCACTTCCCCCAAGCGGGCCCTAATCCCAACACCTAGGGAAACCTCTCCACTTTCTCTCTCCTCCCTCCTTCTCCATAACCGTAGGTTCTTCTTCCCTTCTTCTTCCTTTCTTCTTCTTCTCCATCTTCCACTCCACTTCTCCTTCTTCATTTAAACCGAACAGAACTGGCCGAGCCCCCTTCTTCGACCAGCTCTTCCCCTCAACTCCGGCGGCCAATATCTCCACCCAGACCGGACTCCTCCTCCACCCGAGCAGCTGCAACCACCCGCACCACCGGCCTCCTTCACCCGAACACGCTGCTTGCAGTCGACTCCATCCCACCGTCTCCTGATACTCTCTGCTGCATCTCAACCTCCGACCACCTCTTCCATCCCTACTCCGGCTATCCCAGTTCGACTCGACCCCGAGTCCACCACCACAACCACCCGCCATCACCTCCATCTCAACCTCGGCCCACTCTCCGGTCTTTATCACCCACTCCACCACCATCACGACCCGCTGCATCGACAGCACCACCACCACCACCACCCTTAGCCGCAATACCACCACCCTTAGCCCCCACAACTCCCCGCACCACCACCACCTCTCCCTTCTCCACCACCACGACCTGCTCTCCACCTCCTTCCCTGAATGGCAGCCACCACCACCGTTCATCTTCTGTCGTCCCCGAGAGCCAGGACAGCCGCCTGAGCATCCCCGACCGTCCCCACTAAACCACCTGCCTGAGCTCCGACATCCTCCGTCATCGTCATCATCGTCGTCATCGTCGATCTCGTGCACGTGCACAGGTTCGTTCCTGTCCCCTCTTCCTTAGTGATTTTATGTGTGTGCATGTATGAATAGTGTAGTGTTTTAGCATATCGCGTCATGACAGATTTTATTGGACGATTTCAGACCCGTATCGGTGAACCCAATGATTAGTGTGCTCGTACGTGTTTGTGCGTATGCATTTAATATTAGTTGATATATATATATATATATATATATATATATATATATATATATATATATATATATATATATATATATATATACATATATATAAATATATGGATGTATTTCTATAATTAATTAAATGCTAATACTAGTTAGGATTATATATGTACTTATACTGTGAGACCCTAGTGTTAATACGGATATTCCGTAATTGCTTTGACTATGTGACCCTGAGACTTGTGAGTTGACTGCCATATGTATACTGACGTACTGGCGAGACCTGTGTTAGTGTTTGACTGCTTGAGTTGCGCAGCAATTGCATACGTGACACCCGTGCATTTAGGCGCACATTCGACCCTATAGTTGACCAGTGTCACCCTAGTGTAGCCCTGAGTTCAGTGTATTTATGGTTGTGTATATTCTAGTGTAATGGCTGATGTTGTATTATATTATATTATATGTATATAGGACCATTGGATTGTTCTGCGAGACTACAGGAGCAGGACATTGGTATTGCCAGCTAAGGACCCCAGGCGAGTACATTCTCTGATAATTTCTGTTATTTGATAATTTTTATAATTCAAGTATTTAGAAATGTTACATCTGATTCTTGACACTGTGCTACACGAACTAGTATATAGATTGGATCTTTAGTCATGAGATGTTACATTGGTTATCGTATTAACATTGTACACGACATTGATATTAGATATTGATATTAGATATTAGATATTGATATTAGACATTGTACATAATATATTGGACATTGATCGTGTATCGTGATGTGTCATGGTTGGATCTACAGTACTAGTTAGGGGCGAGAAAATTGCTAGTGAGAGATGTGATCAAATCTCTATTGTACAAGTGTAGATATTATTAGTGTTAATCATACACCTCACGTATGATTAGCCAGGCTATGTAGCTATCGTACAAATTCCCAAGCCGATCATATTTCGAAACTACTATTTCAAACACTTAGAATAGTTACGGTTCTCCATTTCAGTTCACATACTACATCATCCCGTATATGATATTGTAGTTCTTTCTCTTCATTTCCTATATGCATTGACTATGCCATATTGTCTATTGTCTGATCTTTACTATTGTCATTGCATCTATTTATTGTTTCTCTTAGTATATAGTATCATCTATTTATTGTTTTATAGTCCTTATTAATTAATCAGAACTGTTATTCGAGTTGTACTTCGCTCCATCCTGACTGAAAATATTTTTTCAGACTGCGCCTTAGAGGACTGGTGTCCGACATTTTATGGACCACAGGGAGAGTAGCTGCAGACTTGGATCTTGTAGCTCAGTTATGATTCTGGGAGGTCTAGCCGGGATTACTAGTTATTCAGTTAGTTTCTTTTAGCAGATTATGGTACCGGATTTGTTTTCGGCATACTTTGAGACTTGGATGTTATTGTTTGAGTTAGATTATTTTGTTTAGACTTGTGTTGTATTTCGATTATTTTTCTTCGATATCTTATCGTGCTTTAGTTCTGTGGTTGAGTATTTTCATATTATATTGTAATATCTGTGTCTTCTTATGGAGTTGGATATTCATGTGAGATTATTTAGATAGTATTATGACCTAGACAGCGTTCTACCGCCGATGCTGCGGTGTAGGCTGGACGTACCCATGACTCCTGCCCAAATTTTGGGTGCGGGTCGTAATATTGTAGTATGCTATAAAAGTTATAAGAAAAACGTACAAGTGATCTCATCATAATACTAATATAGATATATGAGGTCTATAACTATGACAGACTATATTATCAGTAATTATTTTTAGACAAGTCATTAAAAGAAGTTTTAATTTGCAGTCAATTACTAAATGAATGATAATTGTATTTAGGAAACGTTTGTAAATAGCTCTTTGTATATCATTCAGTGAGGTATTTTGTTATTATTAATTAGTTGTAGGGGCCGGTTCCCAGCTAGCGGTGGTCTGAAGACTCTTAAGTACCATGTCGCTTAAGGCTGTTTACACCTTGTTGACAGAATGACCCTTTTAGCTATTAACAATAATTTTTACATCTTTAGAGCATAATATTGAAGAGTCATTTAACAAAAGTTTCTTCGTACACAGTTAAGAGCAATTATACTACGGCATTATTCATCATTCAATAAATTGAATAAGTACAGTATAATACTATAAAAAAAATTATGTTACCATAATGACTTAATAGTCATATTTTGTGTTAGTGCAATTGCCATAAAAATGTCTATTATAGCTTTTTGTAATCACCAACTTTCTTCTTTAACATTACGTCTTGCCGCAAATCGTTTCACCTATATGATTAGAACAAGACTTTGGTATCCAGGATTTGGATCCATAGTGATTAGTTTTTGGAACCCAGATGAACATATTCATATTCACTATTTTTTGTGCTTTGCAAAAGTGTGAGGAGTGTCCTTTCAATCCACAGTAGTGACATATAATAGTGTTGTTCGGGTTAAAATTAGGCGCATGAGCATGATATGTCACGTGATTATTATTTTTTTGTCTGGTGTAGATAAAGGCATAATTATGTGATTTACCAATCATCTTGTCTCTCTTATGTGAGTGGCTTGTGTCTTTTTGTTTGGTCAAGTATCGTGTGTCTCCAGTGCTAGATTGAGCTATAGGTTGTATAACATGTTTACCCAGTCTGTTCTCTAACTTTTTAGAGCTAACAAGTAATTCATCATACTTAGCAGAAAGATCATTAATCTTAAGTGGGGCATTAGAGTACTTCTCATTTTCCTGTTTTAGGTCCTCCTTAAGTTTAGCATTTTTTTGATTGCTTTCATCAAAGTAGTCAAGAGCTTCTTGTAAGCAAAGCTTAAGTTTTTAGAGATTTTAATCGATTCATCAGAAGAGGAGTTTTTTCTAGCTTCCTTAAGTAAGAAAATAAGCTGATCATTCTTAAGCTGATAAGATTTGATATCTTTTCAAGCTTGCTTATAGTTATTTCTAAGCTTATTAAAGGCTTCAAATAAATTATTAAAAGCATCAGACAATTCATTATACGAAATATCTTTTGCTAGTGAATCATCATTTATCTCGCTTAGCATTAAGCACAAGTCTGCCGTATGTTGAAGATTTTTGCCATTCTCGTACTAGATGCTTGTATCAGTTCCATGACCTACAGTATGGCATAAGTCAGAAGTTTCTTTATTGTCATTACAGTTTCTTGGAATATCAACATCTTTCTCTATACTTGCTGCTTGCTTAGTAGGACTCAAGCTTGTTGTGTCTTGAGGTCTTTCTTCATCGTCTTCACCGTCGCTCTCATATGTTTCTTCCAACATTTTCTATATTTTATGTGATGTTTTGCACTTTGAAATGTGTTTGAATTCATCTTCGCCTAGAGCAAAGTAGAGCATGTCCATTGCTTTTGCATCATCGCTTGCTACTTTCTTTTCATCTTCGGTATATTCATCATATGCTTTGTCAAATATTTTGTAACCATTAGTAACATAAGTCCATAAGTTAAAGCCAAGAGATTTTAGAAAAGCACTCATATGTATTTTTTTAGAATAAATAGTTAGTGTTGTTAAAAACAGGTGGCTTATCAAGGAGTTTGTTTTCACCATTGATGGAAAAGGGTGATCGTGTTGTTGTCATGTATTATACTCTTTGGATGTTAATCCGGTAATCAAGAGAACTTGCTCTGATACCAATTGAAGGAGCAATTGGTATGAGCAATAATTCATATATAAAGAGTACCTGCTTTGATACCAATTGTAGGACCGTGTATGGCAACTCTAGAGGGGGTGAATAAAGTTTATGTATGCAGCAAAATAAAATCACCTGTTAAAAATTAATTCTATGGCATGCAATGGTGATCAACTACTAGCAGTTAGAATGTATCTCATGTGTAAGTAATACTACTAGCAGTGTTATGAATATATGTAGTATAGTGAAAGAAAACAAAAGCAAACACCAAGATGTATACTGGTTTTCCTCTGAGAGGACTAGTCCAGTCCCGAGAACTCAAGCTCTGAGTTTTATCCACTATAATCACCAATAGTGAATCACAAGCTTTGATCCGAAGGCTTGCCACTTCTTTACACCACAAAGTTTGATCTGAAGACTCGCAACTTCACAGCTAGAGAGAGAGAAACTGATAGAGCCAAGCACTTTACAACTCTATAGACTTCTAGACTGAGACCGCACTTGGCACTAGGAAGGCTAGAGAGTTTCTCTTGGAGATGGGAAAGTTAAAGCTCAGATATTTGCTCACAATAGGATAGAAGGATTAAAAATGGTTGAGTATATAGGAATGTAGAAATCCAATCATATTTATAATATGTTGGCAAAAAAAATTCGACCAGAATTCGGATGGGGTTTAATTCAAATTTTTGAATGTTGGGCCAGAAAATCAGGGATATTACTACTGTACTGATTTCATACCAAAGGGGTAACCGATTTCAATCCGAGTTTGGCATGAATTCGGCCCGAGTTCGATTTCTAAGTATGGTCGACTTTGTTAATGAATATGGCATAATTTGGTGGATAGGTTCGATGGTTTATTTGAGTGGACTAGGTATCTTGGTATAGGTACTTTGATTTGCTAGTGCGACTCAACTTATATCAATCCTAGACTCAAATAAATAAAAGATTATATTTGAATACTGAACCAAATTGAAAAACAAATCTTTTAGCTGGTGCTGAGTCTGACTTTAGTACTGACGGAGTTTGATAAAATTTGCATTGAGTATCTGCTTCATTTGTTTTTTAGATCAAATATTTGAGGATTATCATAATCAGGTTGACTATGACCACTTTGTGTCAACATTGCAGACCTTCACCTGAGCAGAACTTTGCACTCTAACCACGCGCCAAAAGAAAATAGAATATAACAGGGCGAGCTAGACGAATAAACAAATATTCATATCACGGCCAAACATGCCTACAGCTTGCTATAATTAACTAACTAGGGTTATAACAAACCTATTTACTAACAAATGCATGTTTTGAAGAATATCGCTTCCACCGGCACTGTAGTCAACCCGGATGGCCAAGGGTACGCTTGTCTAGTACTTGTAGTGCACATCACAAATAATGATGGATAAAGAACTAAAGCAGATAACTGATAGCATAACGCAACATAACTTAGGCCTAAACTGGTTTTGGTAAACATAAACTGGTTTTTGTAAACATAACTTATCTATAAATGATCTTGTAATATAAATTGAAACTGAAATATAACTGGAACATATACTGGAATGCATATACTAAAATGAATAATATTATGAACAACAGCTCAATAACAACAACTTGTAGTGCTACAGCACATCACAGATCTTGTAACCACATTATACAACAATTTATATAACTACCATGGTACATCACAAAGTCTTGGATGTACCGTGGCATGCGTAAACTTGGTAGGTCATGGGGCCCTTGCCTAGCAGGGTTGGTCCATGCCTCATGGGGCCCTTGGAGATCGGGGTAGCCAGTAGCACAATATTCTTTCCTCCCAATGATCTAGTCAAATTTTATCTCGTTTAATCATTATTTCAAGTTCTTGAGTCGTGGACACTCGAGAACTTTCTAGAATGACTAGTTACGAGTATGAGCTATTCACGAGTTATCACTGGCGAACTTATCGTATCCGCGACATGCGATACATTGGGCAATACTCACACTCGATTTTTTGATGCCAAATGCAATAGGTTTATTATACACAATAATTTTTACGGTGTCTTGAGGATCAGAACATGTGTTAAATTGTAAGAGCACAACATCCAACTATATAATACACAAAGAAACATCTCAAGCAAAAATAAAAGGAACGCATGATAAAACAAGGCAGGCGCACAAACTCACAAAAACAAGGTTGGCGCACAAACTCACAGAAACAAGGTTGGCTCACAAACTCAAAGAAACTAGGTTGGCACACTTTGTCAAGTTAACCAACACGGTGTACTTGACAAAAGTGCACGGGCAAGAATAAGACGTGCTTTCAAAAAAAGTGCACGAGCAAGCTAGCTAAAAGACAAAATACACAATACGAGGTCAAAGCTCGACAGTCAAGAAACTCGTCAATCGAGGAGCACACAAATCAATAACACAGAAATCGAGAAACCAACCAAAGCTTCGTCCCTAAGGAAACGAAGAGGGAAGAAAGTGCACGAGCAGACCAAACGTAAGAAAAGTGTGCCGGCTTACAAAACATAGAAAAAATGCGCCAGATTGCCAAACGCGAAAAAAGTGCGTTGACTGACTGTGGCACACTTTCTCTTGGTTTCTCAGAGAGAACTTTGATTGAATACACACCAAAGTGCGCCAACTGATTTTTCTCTCAAAAGTGTGCCACTGACTCAAGGAGTGTGACTGGCGCACTTTTGCTGGGAGACTGAGTGCAGTATGATTAGTACGCACGAAGAGTTAGGACAGCACACCAATGCATCTAAAGTAAAACATATACATTTCTACGCCAAAGGGGTTCTCTTGCATACTCTTCGCAGAGCACTATTCTTCTTCTCTAGTCGGCCATTTTGGTATACGTATTGGATCAAGTTTAGCACTGAACTTAGTTGGACTCAAAATCAAGCACAGCCAAAAGCAAAGTTACATAAAATATTGTGTTCTACCCTATGAGCTAATTAGTTTTGTAAAACACACAGTTTTTGGATATCAAACTCTGGGAAAACAAAAGTGAACCCATGAAAAACCCAAATCTTGAAACATGAATCTACTTCAAATCATCCATCAAAACCTAAAACTTCAAGAACTAAACTAGATGATAACATCAAGGCGAACATTTTTTATCAAACACATTTAAAATTTACACAACATAAATAAAATTCAAAAATTTATGACTTTATCATTGAGCAAGATGTACTTGCCTGGAGTGGCTTCTTAGCCTCTACCTCTCACGGTCCAAGTAATCACAACCTCTTCTAGGGTTAGGGGTCGGTCTAGGGAGAGAGGAAGAAGAAAGAAAATTGAAGCAGAAAGAGTGAAATGAAGAATAAAAGGGAGGAGAGAGAAAACACTCATATATATATATATATATATATATATATATATATATATATATATATATATATATATATAAGGGGAGGGGGGATGGTTTAGCCATGGGTTCAACCAAAATGAACTAAACTAGGTGTCCAGTCTACATGCGGATCCTAAATCGGGTGTATGGCAATTCCAATGGATATTCTTCTGGTCTCAAGTAGTCTCTCCAAACAACAGAAAAAATATAAATGAAATTGCCACGCCCCAGTCCCAAAATATCGAGGGACTAGACACGTGGCAATGGCCAGCAGCACACACCGATGGGCAAACCCAATTTAATAGACCCATCAGGGTGTACTTAAGCTGTAAAACAACAATATGGGCAATGGTACTAATCTCATCCACAGAAATGAATACATCAATATCAGCAAAATAAAATATAATCATCATCAAGTCTCAATAAAGTAAATCGGGGAACAACCCGATAATGAGTTTGATACAATGGTTCAACAGACCAGAAATGAAAGAGTCTAACAATAACATATACTAAGTATAGATTAAGCAATACTCGAGAAAAATTCTCTGCGATTACCTCGTCCTCGGGGATCGGTTCATCTCTGGTGTCTGCTCCTGCTCCTGCTCCATATACCTCGGGATAGAACTCCTCTGCTATACCTGGGGACATAATCCGGATCCAGGTCCTCAAGGGACATAGCAAGGTACAATAATAACTCAAGCCAAAATAAATGCAGTACAATAATAAATGAATCAATAGGGTAAACTATATAACCAGCTAAGTGATATGCAATATGAGAGCATTAATCATACTCAGGCTGAGACTATTATAGGCTCTGTGTCGGGGAAACTCATAGCAGCATTTTCTAGAAGGGCCAGTACATGTGTCAAAGCTCTGTGTCAGAGTCTAAGACACCTCCAGATAACAATATATATATAATAAAATCAGCCTTTGATATGGCAATACTCTCCCCACCCAATGTAATCACATGTCTCATGTCCACGACGTCTCATGTCCATGTCATGCAGGATCATGACCTCTAACTGATGCAACAGGTCATAATGATAGCTAAGCACATGCAATATCTATGTCACGAATCATGTAACCTATACAGAATCACCATGAATATCTCAGGAAGATTCGGCCTCATGAATAGTGTCAGGTGTCCTGAGGTATGACGTACTTGATAAGGCAAGCACGAGAATGTATAGGGTCTCGATATCCATGTCTAGGTGACGTTACACAACTCCGCGTATGTCACGCCCCAGTCCCAAAATGCTGAGGGACTGAGCACGTGAGCAATGGCCAGCAGCACGCACCGATGGACAACCCAATTTAATGGATCCATCAGGACATGCTTAAGCTGTAGTCTAGCAGTAAAATGTTACAAGACTCAGGTTATTCTAATCTCATCCACAACAGATAATTACAGATAAAGATAGGGTAATGCAAATAAAATAAGCTGATCTCAATAAATATCTTGGGAAACAATCCGAGAATATATCTGGTACAACAGATACAAATAGACAGGAAATAAACAACTGGAAATAGAAATAACTGACTACATACGGCCAATGCTCAGGAGAAGTCTTCTGGTGCAAGCTCGTCTTCCGGTCCTGGTACAGCTCCTGGAAGTGCTCATGTACGGTATATCTCTGGATGGATCTCTTCGGCTATACCTGGGGACATAATCCGGATCCAGGTCCTCAGGGGACAGCAAGGTACAGAAAATACAAGCCAAAATAAATGCAGTGCAGCAATAAATAAGCAATAGGATAAACTAGGTAACCAGCTAAGTGATATGCAACATGAGAGCAGTACAAGAACTCAGGCTGAAACTACTACAAGCTCTGTGTCGGGGAGCCGGTAGCAGTGATATCATGTAGTTGTCTAGCTCGTAGTGAGACTTAAGACGCCGACATAATATAACATCAACCTATAGCCTGTGTGTCTCTCCCCACCCAATGTAATCATGCATTTCATGACCATAACGTCTCATGTCCATGTCAGCGGGATTATAGCTAATGCAGCAAGTCATAATGTCTATAACATATCTCTGTCAAGTCCTGTATCCTATACAGAATCACCATGAATGTCTCAAGAAGCCTCTGTCTCATGAATAGTGTCAAGTATCCTGGGTTCTGGGGTACTTGATAAGACAAGTACGAACATTATCGGGTCTTGATAACCATCGCTATGTGACGTTACACAACTCCGCGTACGAAGTGGACACCCGACTATGATCGGACACTAAGTACGTCGCACGTTTCCTAGGTTAAGCAGTTAAAACAAGTTTATATGATTTTACACAAGAAATCCAGCAAAATATTATCACAGGAACTACTGAGAATTGACAAGCTTTACTTGCCCACTGATGCATAATTAAGTCCAGAAAATAAATAGCAAGCTGCAGGGTTTGGCAAGGTACACTTGCCTGAGGTTTCGGCTATGTTTGCAGTTCTGACTTCGGCGGAAATTACAGGCGGTACTCCGGTTGCTGAAACAAACATAACCATCAGATCCAGAAAATATCAATCAGCTAAAAATGCTTGTCCTTGGGTCCAATTTGGAGACAAGGGCAGAAACGGCAGTTTCGGATCAAAACGGGGTCCACATGCGGGCCCCGCTTTGCACCGAAAAATGTGTCCGGGTCAAAGGTCTCCAAATTCACCAAACTCAATATCAACAGGTCAGAAACGCTGATACGAACCCAACAGAACTTTCAAAATTGAATTCCGATAAGTCGAACACAAAATCGCCCGTCGAGCGGGGCCTGTAGGGCCCACGACACGCGATTTCGTCAACGTTCTCAGAATCAAACCAAACTTGACCCACAGGACCAGTGTATTGCTACGAGTCCGATGGCGTAAGTTTCGTCTCGATCTGACGTGTGTACACAAAGTAGGGTGAATTACAGAAAAGGCGGATACGGGGCGATGTCCGCGGATACGCGTTGATCCCGGTGTGCACGCACACCCGAATCAGCTTCTGCGAAATCTCACACGTCCGTATCGACGAGGCGCACGTATCTGTGAAGACCGCGTGCGACCAAGTCATCCCGTTTGGCGGGACGTACTCGGTTCTGGGGTGAAACAGGGTCTGATTTTTCCTATTTTTGGATCGCGGTGTGCGATCACCACAGGACGCGATGCCCCGAGCGGTTTGTCCGGGCACCGAGAGGGTCATACAGGCTTCACAACGCAATTTGCGGAATCAAAAACGGAGCTACGAGCAAAAAGATACGCGTACCTGAACCGGGCTAAAAAATCGGAGATTCGTCGTGTCCGACTCGACACGGACACTGTGTCCCGTGTCCGTGTCCGACACAGAATAGAAATTAGGGTTAGGGTTAGGGATTGGGTCTGGCCGGGGCTGCGGCGGCGGAGGGGCGGTGCTGCGGCCGGAGGCAGCCTGAGGGCGGTGCTGGCGGCGTGCCGGAGCGGACGGGGGACGGACGGAGCCGGCCGGAGGCTCGCCGGAGTCGTGGGTGGCTGCTGCTGCCTTCGTCGAGGTGGAGAGGGGAGGAAGACGGGGGCGAGGGGCTGCGGGCGTCATCGACGGCAGCGCTGGGGTGCTGCGGGTCCGGGCGACGGCGGCTGATGGTGGCGAGGGCGGCTGGCGGTGGAGGTCGACGCAGGGGGGGGGTCGGTGGCTAGGCGGAGATGGGGGAGTTAGGGTTTTATAGGGGAGACGGCAGGTGGAGAGGCCGAGCAAGGCGGAGAGAGGGGGAACGTGGCGAGGTGGTCCGGGCGGAGCGGAGCGTGGCCGAGCGGAGCTGCGCCGGCGAAGGAGGCGGCGGCGCCGGAAGCGGAGGGGACTGGGTCGTGGGGAGTGAGGGGAGCCGGGTCGGGTGCGGGCGGTCCGGGTCTGGCCGACCCGACCCGACCCGCTAGCAGCGCGGGCTGGGCCGTGGGCCGGGCTGGGTGAATGGGCCGGGTTTATTTATTAATTAAATAATTAACTAAATAATTAAAATATTAAATAATTAAATAAATAATTATTTTTAGGTGTTTAAAAATAGGTCCGGGGCCCAATAAATTCTAGAAAAATTGTCCTAAGTCCAGTTTTTCATTTTACACCCAAAAATATTATTTTCATAATATTTTAATATTGTTTATTATCAATTAAAAATCATTTAATATTTAAAACCTGTTTTTAAATTACAGAAAATTTCCAGAAAATTCCAGAAAATTGTGAAAAATTCAGTTTTGAAAATTTTGAAAAATCAGGGGGTTTACAATCTACCCCCCTTAAGAGGATTGCGTCCTCGCAATCAAAGAATAACTGGTCAACAGAGATAACGCGATCGCAAACATCGTTTGAAAATACATCACAAGATACTTAGGGAAGTACCGTTTCCCTAAAAATTGAAAGTTTACACTTTTCAGGAAAATCTAGTTAAAACTATAACTTTTATCAAACCAGGTTGTTATTAACAAGTTGCAAATTACTAGGTTGGGGCTGAGGTCACGAACCAATAGGCACGAACTACACAAGACTAAAAACGGATAACTACGAATCACTTACGCGCATTGGCTATTTCACGAGTCTGCGCGTCCTCCACGGTCATCGTCAGGGCTTGCTCGCGTCCTTGTAGTCGATTCTTCTGCTGCTGAGCCTGCTGGAAGAGTAGTTCCTGCGGTATCAATGGTGGCCTTGGCTGATACCCTGCTGGAGCTGGTGGTAGGACTTCTTGAACTTTCGTTTGCGGTGCTTCCAAGGCTGGAGAGGCTGACCTCGGTATTGGTAACGCTTGCTGGTTACCTTTTGGTGCTCTGTCTCGACGCTCAGGGCATTCCTTTAAGAAATGCTGACTGGATCCGCAAACTATGCATAATCTCTTCTTTCGTCTGCATTCGTCTTCAGTATGGCCTCGCTTGCGACAATATGGACAAACGGGTATTGTCTGCGGAGATGCTTCTGGTGGCTGGTGTACGTGAGGTCTTTTTGCAGCTTCTTCTTGTTGTGCTTCGGATGGCCGCTTCAGACTGGTCTCTCTCCTGATGACGCGCTCAATGCGTCGCACTGCAGCAAGGACGTCCGAGTACGAAGTAGGTGCAACGGATCCAATTAGTTTCTGTAGCTTAATGTTCAGTCCGTCGAAGAATTTCTCGGCCTTCTCTTCCTCAGTCGGGATCAGGGTGGGGGAGAAGCGGCTCAGACGAATGAATTCTGCGTTGTACTCTTCCACCGTCATGGAGTCCTGAGTGAGGCGATTGAATTTGTCCCGCAGTTCTGATCGAGCGATAGCTGGAATGTACATCTCCTGAAAGAGTCTAGAGAACTCTTCCCAAGTGACTCGGTCTGGTCCGAGCCGTACTTCCTCAGATAGCCACCAGTGATGTGCATTGTCCGTCAACTGCATTCTGACGGCAGTCATCCAACGTTCCTTTGGAAGCTCAGCTGCTTCTAATTGATGTTGAATGTTGGTAAGCCACTCATGAACTTCAGTGGGCTCTTCCTTGCCTGAGAATGTACGGGGCTTCAGCTGCCGGAAATCGGTGATAGAGCCCATCGTTGGCCGTCGAGTTGGTAGGTTGGCCTGCTCCAGTACAGTTATTAGGCTGCGACTCAACGCCTCTTGTTGAGCTTGCATTATTGCATAGACCATTGAAAATATCTGTTGTCCGTCCATAGCCTGCCCTGGTGGAATTACGGGCATTGATGGAGTAACTGGCACCGTTGGTGGAATGTTATCTTGCTGGATTCTCGAGGCATGTTGTTGAGCTGACTGTCCTTTATCCACTGGTGTTACTTCATCTTCGTTGGTTACCTCAGCAACTCGTGGTGACGTTATGGGAGTCTTATCGTTTGCTCGTGAATCCATAACCCTGCAACCAAAATAAACAATAAGAGGCGCACAGGAATCAAGGCAGGATGCGAGTCAAGAAATTAATTCGAAGTCGATATGGATGTCAAGTTCAAGCAAGTGGATGAGATCCTAAAAACTTATCCTATTTTATTGCAGGCCTGTTCGGTCCCTAAGTTGAAACCGAACAAATTAGTCGTTGACCTGCATGGGCCACCACAAAAACCATGTCACGCCCCAGTCCCAAAATGCCGAGGGACTGAGCACGTGAGCAATGGCCAGCAGCACGCACCGATGGACAACCCAATTTAATGGATCCATCAGGGCATGCTTAAGCTGTAGTCTAGCAGTAAAATGTTACAAGACTCAGGTTATTCTAATCTCATCCACAACAGATAATCACAGATAAAGACAGGGTAATGCAAATAAAATAAGCTGATCTCAATAAATATCTCGGGAAACAATCCGAGAATATGTCTGGTACAACAGATATAAATAGACAGGAAATAAACAACTGGAAATAGAAATAACTGACTACATACGGCCAATGCTCAGGAGAAGTCCTCTGGTGCAAGCTCGTCTTCCGGTCCTGGTACAGCTCCTGGAAGTGCTCCTGTACGGTATATCTCTGGATTGATCTCTTCGGCTATACCTGGGGACATAATCCGGATCCAGGTCCTCAGGGGACAGCAAGGTACAGAAAATACAAGCCAAAATAAATGCAGTGCAGCAATAAATAAGCAATAGAGTAAACTAGGTAACCAGCTAAGTGATATGCAACATGAGAGCAGTACAAGAACTCAGGCTGAAACTACTACAAGCTCTGTGTCGGGAAGCCGGTAGCAATGATATCATGTAGTTGTCTAGCTCGTAGTGAGACTTAAGACGCCGGCATAATATAACATCAACTTATAGCATGTGTGTCTCTTCCCACCCAATGTAATCACGCATTTCATGACCATAACGTCTCATGTCCATGTCAGCGGGATTATAGCTAATGCAGCAAGTCATAATGTCTATAACATATCTCTGTCAAGTCCTGTATCCTATACAGAATCACCTTGAATGTCTCAAGAAGCCTCTGTCTCATGAATAGTGTCAAGTGTCCTGGGTTCTGGGGTACTTGATAAGACAAGTACGAACATTATCGGGTCTCGATAACCATCGCTATGTGACGTTACACAACTCCACGTACGGAGTTGACACCCGACTATGATCGGACACTAAGTACGTCGCACGATTCCTAGGTTAAGCAGTTAAAACAAGTTTATATGATTTTACACAAGAAATCCAGCAAAATATTATCACAGGAACTACTGAGAATTGACAAGCTTTACTTGCCCACTGATGCATAATTAAGTCCAGAAAATAAATAGCAAGCTGCAGGGTTTGGCAAGGTACACTTGCCTGAGGTTTCGGCTATGTTTGCAGTTCTGACTTCGGCGGGAATTGCAGGCGGTACTCCAGTTGCTGAAACAAACATCACCATCAGATCCAGAAAATATCAATCAGCTAGAAACGCTTGTCCTTGGGTCCAATTTGGAGACAAGGGCAGAAACGGCAGTTTCGGGTCGAAACGAGGTCCACATGCAGGCCCGCTTTGCACCGAAAAATGTGTCCGGGTCAAAGGTCTCCAAATTCACCAAACTCAGTGTCAACAGGTCAGAAACGCTGATACGAACCCAACGGAACTTTCAGAATTGAATTCCGATGAGTCGAACACAAAATCGCCCGTCGAGCGGGGCCTATAGGGCCCACGACATACGATTTCGTCAACGTTCTCAGAATCGAACCAAACTTGACCCACAGGACCAGTATATTTCTACGAGTCCGATGGCGTAAGTTTTGTCTCGATCTGACGTGTGTACACAAAGTTAGGGTGAATTGCAGAAAAGGCGAATACGGGGCGATGTTTGCGGATACGCGTTGATCCCGGTGTGCACGCACACCCGAATCAGCTTCTGCGAAAACTCACACGTCCGTATCGACGAGGCGCACGTATCTGTGAAGACCGCGCGCGACCAAGTCATCCCGTTTGGTGGGGCGTACTCGGTTCCGGGGTGAAACAGGGTCTAGTTTTTCCTGTTTTTGGATCGCGGTGTGCGATCACCACAGGACGGGATGCCCCGAGCGGTTTGTCCGGGCACCGAGAGGGTCATACAGGCTTCGCAACACAATTTGCGGAATCGAAAACGGAGCTACGAGCAAAATGATACTCGTACTTGAACCGGGCTGAAAAATTGGAGATTCGTCGTGTCCGACTCTACACGGACACTGTGTCCCGTGTCCGTGTCCGACACAGAATAGAAATTAGGGTTAGGGTTAGGGATTGGGTCTGGCCCGGGCTGCGGCGGCGGAGGAGCGGTGCTGCGGCCGGAGGCAGTCGGAGGGCGGTGTTAGCGGGGTGCCGGAGCGGGCGGGGGACGGACGGAGCCGGCCGGAGGCTCGCCGAAGCCGTGGGTGGCTGCTGCTGCCTTCGTCGAGGTGGGGAGGGGAGGAAGACGGGGGCGAGGGGCTGCGGGCGTCGTCGACGGCAGCGCTGGGGTGCTGCGGGTCCGGGCGGCGGCGGCTGATGGTGGCGAGGGCGGCTGGCGGTGGAGGTCGACGCAGGGGGGGGTCGGTGGCTAGGCGGAGATGGGGAAGTTAGGGTTTTATAGGGGAGATGGCAGGTGGGGAGGCCGAGCAAGGCGGAGAGAGGGGGAACGTGGCGAGGTGGTCCGGGCGGAGCGGAGCGTGGCCGAGCGGAGCTGCGCCGGCGGCGAAGGCGGCGGCGCCGGAAGCGGAGGGGACTGGGTCGTGGGAAGTGAGGGGAGCCGGGTCGGGTGCGGGCGGTCCGGGTCTGGCCGACCCGACCCGCTAGTAGCGCGGGCTGGGCCGTGGGCCGGGCTGGATGAATGGGCCGAGTTTATTTATTAATTAAATAATTAACTAAATTATTAAAATATTAAATAATTAAATAAATAATTATTTTTAGGTGTTTAAAAATAGGTCCGGGGCCCAATAAATTCCAGAAAAATTGTCCTAAGTCCAGTTTTTTATTTTACACCCAAAAATATTATTTTCATAATATTTTAATATTGTTTATTATCAATTAAAAATCATTTAATATTTAAAACCTGTTTTTAAATTAAAGAAAATTCCAGAAAATTCCAGAAAATTGTGAAAAATCCAGTTTTAAAAATTTTGAAAAATCAGGGGGTTTACAGCGTACGGCGTTGACACCCGAATATTATTCGGACATTAAGTAATGTCACACGGTCCTAGGTTGAACATATTTATCATATAATTAAATCAATGGAATAACATGTAGCAATGGCTGCAAGATTGGGAAGGTACACTTGCCTGGGGTTCTGACTCCAACTGCTGCTCTGGTATCAGCGGGATTTGCAGGTACTCCTTCGAATGCTGTAATAAATATTACCATCAGGTTCAGAAGATATCAAATAGCTAGAATTGCCTGTCCATAAGTCCAATTTGGACACAGGGGCAAAAGTGACAGTTTCTGGTCAAAATGGGGTACACATATGGCCCACTTCGCACCGAGAAACGTGCCAGAGAAAGTGTTCTCTAAATTCGTCAAACTTAGTGTCTATAAGTCCAGAATGGTGATACAAACCCAACGGAACGCCCAGAACTGGATTCCGATGTGCCGATCACAAAATCGCCCGTCAAGTGGAATCGTAGGGCCCACGATACAGGATTTTGTCAAAGTTCTCAGAATCAAACCAAACTTGGGTCACAGGACCAGCGTATTACTACGAGTTCGATGGCATAATTTTTGTTTTGAAAGGATGAGCGTACACGAAGTTACAATGAGTTTCAGAACATGGCCTATATGGGAGGTTGTCGACGGATACGCGTTAATTCCGGTGTGCACGCACATCCAAATCAACTTTCGCAAAATCTCACACGTCCGTATTAACGGCGTGCACCTTTCGGTGAAGTCCGCACACGACCAAGTCGTCCCGTTTAGCGGGGCGCACCCAGATCCGGAAAAATCAAGGTATTTAAATAACCAATATTTCGGTCATTTTTACCCTCAAATTAAATACAAACTACAGCTCAATAAATTACACTAAAAATAGGATTAAAAACTTGGTAATATGGTCTAAATAATTGTTCAGGTGGATTTTAGAAATAATTAACAGGTTGGTCGCAAAATGGTCGCGAACTGGAGAGTTAGGGACGAATTCTGAATTTTCAGAATTTGGGGTTTATTTCCCTGATTTTGCGTCGTGGTTTGCGATCGCCACAGGATGCGATACCCCGGAATATTTGTACGGGTTTCGTGAGGGTCACACAGTCTACGCGTCACAGTAGATAGAACGAAATATGGATCTACGTACAGAAAGTTATGAGAGTGACAAGGCATGTACCTCACTGAGGTACACTATTTCAGACAGGACGGCGCGATGACGCACGGCGACGGGGCACGGCTGTGCTCGGCGTGGCTGCGGCTCTGGTCGGCGAAGAAGGCGGCGGAGGCGTCGCCGGGGCTCTGGCGGAGTACGGAGGGTCTTCACTGGAGGCTCGGGTGGTCGGAGGGCGATGGTGGAGGTGGTTGACGGTGGAGGCGGAGTCGGGGTACGGGTTTTATAGGGGAGGTCGGGGAGGGGATCCGGCGGCTGTTGCGAGGAGGTGGAAAGGGAGGCGGCCGGCGTTGGGGAGGCGAACCGAGGGGTCGCGGCGGCTGGGTCGCCGGAGGGTCGCGGCAACGGTCGGCGGTTGGGATTCGATATTGTGCAGAGGGGATTGGGGTTAGCGGGTTCGGGTCGGGTTGAGTTCAGACCCGACCCGACCCGCTAGGGTTCAGGGTTGGTTCAATTGGGTTTAAGGTTTTGAACTGGTTCGGTTTAATAAACCGGTTGGTTTATTTTGTGTTTAATAAAAATATTAATTTTTTAGGTCTTTAAAACTAATTCTGGGATCCAATAAATTCCAAAAAAATTGTTGTATGCCTAATTATTTTACATCCAAAAATATTATTTTCATAATATTTTAATATTTATTTTTATTACATAAAAATATTTAATTCAGAAGAACATTTATTTAATTATTTAAAATTCACCGAAAATTCTAGAAAAATTTCGAAAATTTATTTTTAAAATCCTGAAAAATCTGGGGGGCTACAGAAATGAACAATCATGCAAATACAGCAGAAATATAATATCAGAAAAAATAAATTTGAATATCAGAAATTCAAGAAATACCAAACTAGGAAACGGGTATGACACCTTAGCATGGTCCGTCTTGCAGAGGCTGTTGACTTGAGACTCTCAGATCGTCATGTATGACTCCGCCAGAGTATCATCCATGGAGTTCAGAATCAGCAGCTTGCAAAGGCTGTTGTCTCTCCTTCACTTATTCTGCTTAGCAATTGCATTAGCAACCGTCCGAACAGTAGCATCATTATCCTCTGGAACAACAGGCTCCGGATTTGTCAACACGTAGTTCACCTCTGCGAGTTGAAGATTAAGGGTGACCTTTCTTTTTCAGACATTGTAATGCACCTGGTCAAATTTCTCAAATTTTTTAAAACTCGCGTCGAGAAGTTTTGCACGATTTTTCTCCATCTTACTCGGATCTTACTTTGAGATTGTTATTCCCGAGACTTAATCGAAAAATTTTCCAAGAGAGTGCCAAAAAACATAAATATTTTATTTGAGGAGTTAATCTTTTTTCCTTCTATGAAAATACCCCCACATGACACACATGTGTCCTACCACCCCCCATGTGCACACCTCGACTCATACAAAGTTTTATATTGAGATACCCACTTTGTGGTGTAGCCAATGTGGAACTATTTTCATTAGTCCAAAGGAAATAACACCACCATCATAGAGCGACGAATTTGTGTTTCAGAACTTCCGATCCATTTTTCTGCATTGATTTAAATTCTATTTAGATGCTTTAAAGCATGTTTCGTGTATTATGTATTCAGAATTTACAGGTAATACATCCATACTTGAACTAAGAACTACCAGCTCATAATCTGCCAAGAGGATATCAGAGTTTCTATGTGACAAAAGTCTGAGGCATCTGGAAGTTGGGTAGCAATTAGAGTTTTCATCTATCTGCTGCATGGTTTTGAGTGAAGAGAACAAGATCTGGACACCAACCATCAGAAACTTCTCAAGTGCAATGATTTTCCATGCTTGAGCATATCCTTTTATCGAGGATATCTATCACGAGGGTAAGCTCTGTTTGGCAATATTGTTTTGCGTGATTAGTTAAGGCGCTTCATCAATTGAATGGCAGCTGTTGACATTGATTTGCAGTTTGATTGAGAATTAAATTGAATGGATCATTTAATAGAGATGGATGCATTGTTTGTAGCATATCAGGAGGTGGTTCAAGTGTTCAATTCTGGCGATCTATGTAATCTCATTATGGTTGCTTTATTGAAACTTTGTAGACCAACCTCTGAGTAAATATCATTATGTCATCTTTCTGAGAGAGGAGCTGTATTTGCTTACACCGATACAACTGCTAGTCCTCCTCAATCATCCCACGGATACCATTGAAGAGTTACAAAGTAAACAGCAGGACTAATTCATATATATATATATATATATATATATATATAAAGGTAAATTTTATACAGTCTTAAGACCTACAACTCAGTCTGAACGCATACAACAAATTTCAGTCCGAAGACCTACAAATCCAGTCCGAATGTTACATCTCGATCCGAGGGCCACATCTCGATCCGAAGGTCTCGTACCAGCACCGCACTCTCCTCACATAGTACCCCCTCAAGAGAATTAATGCGCTCCGCAAGCCCTTCATCAGTCTCATGCACAAATTTGCTAGAGGGGCTCCACCTTTCGATGACGACTATACATACATCCATGTTTTCAGCTAATGAGCTATTAAAAAATTGTTGGTGTATCACAATAATTGAAGGCTTATTTGGTAAAATTTTGGTACCTTCGCTTAGCTTTAGCTATTGTGTGACAGATGTAAAACCCATAAGTTAAAAAAAAAAAAAAAATCCTTTTCTTTTTAGACCCAGAGCCCAATATCCAAACCCATACCCACTAGACTAAGTCAGAACCAACCCCCGTAATTCCTCCCCCACTCCCGGATCTGAAAACTACCTCCCCCTCACGTACTTATTCCCACTCCCAGAGAACTTTTTCTCAGAACCTCACATTTTTCTTCCTCTTCTTCTTCTTCCTCCCTCCTCCTTCTCACCCCGACCGGCCATCCCCGCGCGAGCACCCCCTTCGGCCAGCAGCCGGCTGCGCATCCCGTGCGGTTCCGGCGACCCCCGAGTCTGCGCCAGCCCGCGGCCCCGGCGCCCCTCTGCGGCCGCTCCGCTCCAGCACCACACACCCCTGCGCGGCCTCCCCGGCCGGCCAGCACCCCGCGCGCCTCCCCGCGCGGCTTCTCCGCGTGTCCCGGCACTCCCCCGCGTCCGTCCCCGATCCCGAGTCCGAGGCCTCCCCTCGGTGCTCCTCCATCAACTTCCCGGTAGGTGCCACTATCAGAACGTATTGTTCCTTCCAAAACCATTCTCCTGTCCGACCGGGACTGACAGAATAAAGCCCTGTCAATCCCGGGATAGCTTAGAAATTGATAGGTTTAAAGTTAATTAAGTAGATTAATGTTAGTTTAGTTATTGGTTTGTTAATTAATTAACGATTTGATATAACGATCTTCAATACATATATTAGTTATATATATAATAAAAACCTTATTAAATATTACGTAGATTAGTAATTATTTTGTATATATTTCTAAAATGATTTTTTTGTATTCAAAATATAATACGTTAGTATTTAAAATAAGTTTTCCAAAATATTATTCTCTTACAAATTGATTTGTAATATTACCAAAATAAAATTAAGTAATATTTTTCCCCTTAAGCCTAGTTTATTAGAAATAAATTGATTGCTAAAACAAATGATATTATTTTATTATAATCGTTATAAAATAACTAAGTACTTTCCTATTTTATCTTATTAGAAACAAAATGATTTTTTTAAAATATTAGTATAATATTTTAAATAAGTATATCTAAAACGTATTCATTAATTTTCGCGTATTCGCATCTTTATTTCTTTTTACCAAAGATTAGTGTTTAAACGAAACAAATATAAATAAATGCTATTTCTTTTAATAAAATAGAAAACCGTTTATTTACCTTATTAAAAACAGAAATACGATATTTTACCTTAAAATAAAATGTAATATTTTCTACGATAAAATAATAAATAAGTTTTATTATTAAAATTATTTTTGTTTTACTAAATTGCTATTACAAATTATTATTAAAAAATCGATCGTTGGATTAAATCATTAACTTAGTTAACTAATCAAGTCAGATTAAAACCCTTTGATTTAATTCTAAAATCAGATTATTAATAAATGTAGGTTCCTGTAACTAAGGTTGAGACCGTCGCGACATCTTACTCGCGTCACCAACCAAATCCAGGCAAGTTTCATATAATTCAAACCTGTATTTTAGTTGTAATTAAATATGTTGCATGTCATATAGATATATTGTGACGACACTTGATTCACAGAACCGACTGATTGACTGATTGATTGACTTATTGACTCATTGACTCATTGACTCATTGATTATTGCCTTGGGAACTGGGGAGTAAAGTTAGCACCCGTGGTCAAAGCCCCCTTATTGCCTCATTGTGGATAGCTGAAGTCCAACCTCACTGGACTGACGCCGGACCGTGTTCACTAGAACACATATTGCCTCCAACCCCAACCGGCCACGGGACGCTACCTTTCTCAAAACACTTTTAGTGATTGTAGTTGTCATCAATTGCTTCATCGACATTTACTGTTCTTGTCTCATATTTGTTTCATACAAAATATAAATATTGTTCAAAACTATTTTATTGCATCATTTTAATTATCATTAAAATGCTGGAATTGGATATATGTTCTTGCTCCCTCCTGACTAGAGATTAACATTTTAGGTGATTACGGTGACGACGAGGCGTATGACACATTTTATGGTCCGGACCAGAGTACTGAAGGTCTAGCTGAACCTAGCCAGGAGGCCGATGTTTAGTTGTTTCCCTTTAAATTCCAAGTTGTAATAATCAGGGTTGAAGTAATAACCCTGGACCATGTTTTGCTTGATAATTGCTTGTAAAAGAATTTCTCTTTCGGACTTAGCAATAAAATTGAATTTCCTTCATGTATTCTAGATGTCTGTGTGTTACTACGGATTGATACAGCTTACTGCCGCCGTCTCACAACGGTGCAGGCTGGGCATGATCCGACTGGACCCAGATTATTGGGATCGGGTCGTGACATATTTTCAGTGGTGGCCCATGCAGGTCTAGTTTACAACCTTTGGTCTAGTCAACTTAGGCTAGCCAAACAAACCGACTTGCCTTTGACTTTAGGTTTAATATGACTTTAGGAAAACAGACTCTAGAAACAATTAGAACACTTAGAATTCTTGAGAAAATTTCAATATGTCACATCATAAGACCAAAATTCTTCTATCTATACATATATACAATTATTTTTGCTTGCTTATAGAACATAGGTTACCTTGCTTATGCTTGCTTCCTAAACCTTCCAGAAGATGGCACGAGGAAAGACAACCCGTTCCGGCCCAGCCGAAGAAGAGGCTTCGTCTTCTGAGCACACCCCAACTCAAGCTCAGTCCGACCCCTCTCCGTTGCAGCTCACAGATCGCCCCCATGCTGCAAGAGCTCCCCGCGCTGCCTACACTTCAGTAGTGCATGCAGCCCCACCCATTCCTCCCAGGACCACATCAATTCCAGCCGATGTGACTCCTCCTGTTGCACCACCTGTGCCAGTGGACCCCGCTGAACTCGTAGGCCTGCTACGAGGAGTTCTTGAAGCCCAGAGGGTCCAAGCTGAAGCAAATCGCGAGCAGACCGCGATTATGAAAGAGGGCATGGAGAACGCCCATAATGTAGCCATGGCAGCGCTAGGAACATCCCAGTCAGAACAGAAGCCTGCCAAGGTAAAGGTTGGAACTGTGGAAAATTTTAAGAAGTTGGACCCGCGTCCCTTCAAGGGGACCGAAGGCATCATCTACGCAGACGAGTGGCTAGATGATATGGAGCGACTCCTCAGCGTCGCTCGACTCCCAGACGACCTCATGGTTGAGGCCGTAGCACTCCAGCTGAGAGATTTGGCTAACATTTGGTACCGCAACGAGCCAAGATTTCGAGCTGGAGGGATTTCCTGGCGGCTATTCAAGAAGCAGTTCAAGCGAAAGTTCTTTCCAGAGGCTGCCCTCGAAGCTATGGGAGGACAGTTTCAAGATCTGAAGCAAGGAGACCGCACAATTGAAGAATATGCGGCTGAGTTCAACAGGCTTGGCAGGTTTGCAAGTCACCTGGTGGACAACCCTGTGGAACGTGCTAAGAAGTTCCGGCACGGACTACGTGAAGAGATCCGCACCTTAGTAGCTGCTAACGGTGCGAAGACTTATGACAAGATGTTGAAGGTGGCCCAAGATGTAGAGGCCAGTTCACCTGCCCGACCCAAGAGGGAGCATCCAGGGTCAAGCAACAACTATCAGGGCAACAACAAGAGGCACAGCAACAACAACAATAGGCCCTCCTATCCCCAGCAGTCCCAGCAACAACAGCCAGCGGCGGCCAACAAAGCGCCTCAGTACAACCAACAAAAGGCGGTCAACTGCGCCTACTGCAAAAGGCCAGGTCATACCGCAGAGATCTGCAGGAAAAAATTGGGACACTGCCTTGCTTGTGGATCTGCCACCCATCAAGTGAAGGACTGCCCCACAGCATTCAACAAAACTGGAGCTGGACAGCAGAGAGGTCCACTGCCTACCCAGCAGCAGCGCTACAACCAGCACAGAGCCGGGCAAGCTTTTGCCTTGGCTGTGGAAGAGCCAGAAGCTGAACCCGAGACAGAAGGAGATGTCATCGCAGGTTCCATTCTACTTCATTCGCACCCTGCCTTAGCATTATTTGATTCTGGAGCATCACACAGTTTTATATCTGCAAACTTCATTTCTGCACACCATCTAGTTACTGGCATAAGTAAGATGATTTGTAGAGTTATGACTGGCGGAGGACCAATACCCATTAGTGAGACTTGTAGCTGCCCAGTCACTATCTCAGAACATGAGTTTCAGACTCAGTTCCTAATAATGCCTCTGCCAAACTATGACGTAGTCTTGGGCATGGATTGGCTTAGTCAGCATCATGCTCTGATAGACTGTCGAGAAGGCTGCGTAACTCTAGACCCACCTGGAGGACCTAAACTCAAAGTGATTCGAGCACCTGAAGGCGTGGAGTGTGTGTCCTACACATCCATCACTGAAGAAACCGGACCCCCTCATCCTCTCATAGCAGAATTTATAGACGTCTTCCCAGACAATCTTCCAGGGCTACCCCCTGATCGAGATGTGAAATTCTCGATCGATCTTGTACCAGGCGCAGCACCAATCACCCAACGCTGCTACCGAGTGAATCCCAAGGAGTCCAAGGAGATGAAAGACCAGATTGACGAGCTTCAGGAGCAAGGATTCATCAGGACCGGTGCCTCATCCTGGGGTGCACCAGTCTTGTTTGTACCCAAGAAGGATGGGACAGTCAGAATGTGCATAGACTACCGGGCATTGAACAACATCACTATCAAGAACAAGTACCCGCTGCCCCGGATCGACGACCTCTTCGACCAGCTGAGTGGAGCTAAGGTTTTCTCGAAGATAGACCTCAGATCGGGTTACCATCAAATCAAGGTGAGGAAGGAAGACATTCCAAAGACGACATTCAACACCAAGTATGGACAATTTGAATTCTTGGTCATGCCCTTTGGTCTTACAAATGCCCCAGCAGTGTTCATGAATCTCATGAACAAGGTCTTCCACAAATACCTGGACCAGTTTGTCGTTGTCTTCATTGACGACATTCTGATCTATTCGAAGACCAAGGAAGAACACGAGCAGCATTTGAGGATAGTTTTGGAAACCCTCAGAAAGGAGAAGCTATATGGAAAACTGTCCAAGTGTGAATTCTTCTTAGACAAGGTGGACTTTCTCGGCCACGTTGTCACAGGAGAAGGCATATCAGTGGACCCCAAGAAGATAGCTGCCGTGGAGACATGGAATACCCCCAGTTCAGTTGCAGAGATCAGAAGCTTCTTGGGCTTAGCTGGATATTACAGGAAATTCGTGAAGGACTTTGCAAGGATTGCTGAGCCCATGACCAAGCTAACCAGGAAGAATGAAGAGTTCGTCTGGACCGAAGCGTGCCAGGCGTCATTTGAAGAGCTGAAGAGAAGGCTAACAACAGCACCGATCTTGTCGCTACCCTCAGGATCAGGAGGATTCTCAATTTATAGCGACGCGTCCGACAAAGGATTAGGATGTATGCTCCAGTAACATGAAAAGGTAATTGCTTATGCTTCCCGGCAATTACGGACTCATGAGAAGAACTACCCGACGCATGACCTGGAGCTAGCAGCAGTCATCTTCGCCTTGAAGCTGTGGAAGCACTACATGTACGGCGAAAGAGTAGAGATATACACGGACCACAAAAGTCTCAAGTATGTCTTTACACAGAAGGAGCTCAACATGCGTCAGAGACGATGGTTGGAGCTCATGAAGGACTTTGATATCAGCCTGCAGTACCATCCCGGAAAGGCTAATGTGGTCGCCGACGCACTTAGTCGATATCCGATGGCGATGTTCTTGACGACAGACCGGTACCTACTGGAGGACATGGAGAAGCTGGGACTAGAACTCGTATTGCCTGCAGAAGAAATGAAGAAGCTTGGACGGGAAGCAATAGTACCCGGCGCCGACTTCCCCATGATGCATTTGCAAGTGCAGTCTAGCTTGATGGACAAAATCAAGGAGACTCAATTCGAGGACGGAGCATTGTGCAAGCTCAGGGACCAGGTGTTAGCTGGCACACTGGAGGGATTCTCTATTTCAGACGGCGGAACACTGAGGAATGGCACCAGACTTTGTGTACCTGCTGGTGATTTGAGGGAACAGCTGATGCAGGAAGCTCATCACTCACAGTATTCCATCCACCCTGGAGCAAATAAGATGTACCGAGATATACGGGAGCACGTATGGTGGTATGGAATGAAGAAGGATGTCTCAAAATTCGTTGCCAGATGCTTGATCTGCCAGCAGGTGAAAGCAGATAGACAAAGACCAGCAGGACTTCTTCAGCCGCTGCCCATTCCAGAATGGAAATGGGAGCACATCACTATGGATTTTGTGTCAGGATTGCCTCGATCCCAAGGAGGGAAGGACGCTATTTGGGTGATCGTAGACAGATTGACTAAGTCTGCCCACTTCATTCCCTTCAAGGTTGGTTTATCCACCGAGAAGTTAGATGCCCTATACATGAGGCAAATCGTCCGGATACATGGAGTTCCTGTGAGCATTGTATCAGACCGAGACAGCCGCTTTACTTCTCACTTCTGGAAGAGCTTGCAAGAGAGTCTGGGGACCCAACTGAAGTTTAGCACTGCATATCACCCACAGACCGACGGACAGTCAGAGAGAACCATCCAGACGTTAGAGGATATGCTGAGATCTTGCGTCCTGGATTTTGGAGGGTTATGGGAGGACCACCTACACTTGGTAGAGTTTGCTTACAACAACAGCTACCAGGCCAGCATCGGCATGACTCCTTTTGAGGCTCTGTATGGACGTCGTTGCCGCACTCCCTTGGCTTGGGATGACGTAGGAGAACGAGTCATGCTGGGACCTGAGATGATTACAGATGCGGCTGAAAAAGTCAAGGTGATCAGAGACAGACTTCGGGTGGCTCAAGATCGTCAGAAGCATTGGGCGGACAGCCGTCGCCGACTTGTGGAGTTCGAAGCAGGTGATAGTGTCTTCGTCAAGATCTCCCCCACCAGAGGAACTATCCGTTTTGGCAGAGCTGGGAAACTGAGTCCCAGGTATATCGGCCCATTCGAGATATTGAGCAGAGTTGGAGAGGTGGCATACAGAGTGGCGTTACCACCTAATCTTGAAGGCGTGCACAACGTCTTCCATGTATCGCAGCTGAGGCGTTACATTCCGTACCCGAGCCACATCCTGGATCATTCAGAGTTGGAGATTGGACCAAGTCTTACAGTACCAGAGCAGCCAGTAAGGATCGTAGACCGTATGGAGAAGCAGTTGCGGAACATCGTGATTCCACTGGTCAAGGTTCAGTGGCTTCACCACTCCCCAGGCGAATCCACCTGGGAACGAGAGGCTGAGATGAGGCAGAAGTACCCTCATCTGTTTTAAGGTATGTTTACCCTTGTTTTCCCTTCAATTGTAGTTAATTTCGAGGACGAAATTCTTTAAGGAGGGAAGGTTGTAAAACCCATAAGTTATAAAAAAAAAAAAAACCCTTTTCTTTTTAGACCCAAAGCCCAATATCCAAACTCATACCCACTAGACTAAGTCAGAACCAACCCCCGTAATTCCTCCCCCACTCCCGGATCTGGAAACTACCTCCCCCTCACGTACTTATTCCCACTCCCAGAGAACTTTTTCTCAGAACCTCACATTTTTCTTCCTCTTCTTCTTCTTCCTCCCTCCTCCTTCTCACCCCGACCGGCCATCCCCGCGCGAGCACCCCCTTCGGCCAGCAGCCGGCTGCGCATCCCGTGCGGTTCCGGCGACCCCCGAGCCGGCGCCAGCCCGCGGCCCCGGCGCCCCTCTGCGGCCGCTCCGCTCCAACACCACACACCCCTGTGCGGCCTCCCCGGCCGGCCAGCGCCCCGCGCGCCTCCCCGCGCGGCTTCTCCGCGTGTCCCGGCACTCCCCCGCGTCCGTCCCCGATCCCGAGTCCGAGGCCTCCCCTCGGTGCTCCTCCATCAACTTCCCGGTAGGTGCCACTATCAGAACGTACTGTTCCTTCCAAAACCATTCTCCTGTCCGACCGGGACTGACAGAATAAAGCCCTGTCAATACCGGGATAGCTTAGAAATTGATAGGTTTAAAGTTAATTAAGTAGATTAATGTTAGTTTAGTTATTGGTTTGTTAATTAATTAACGATTTGATATAACGATCTTCAATACATATATTAGTTATATATATAATAAAAACCTTATTAAATATTACGTAGATTAGTAATTATTTTGTATATATTTCTAAAATAATTTTTTTGTATTCAAAATATAATACGTTAGTATTTAAAATAAGTTTTCCAAAATATTATTCTCTTACAAATTGATTTGTAATATTACCAAAATAAAATTAAGTAATATTTTTTCCCTTAAGCCTAGTTTATTAGAAATAAATTGATTGCTAAAACAAATGATATTATTTTATTATAATCGTTATAAAATAACTAAGTACTTTCCTATTTTATCTTATTAGAAACAAAATGATTTTTTTTAAATATTAGTATAATATTTTAAATAAGTATATCTAAAACGTATTCATTAATTTTCGCGTATTCGCATCTTTATTTCTTTTTACTAAAGATTAGTGTTTAAACGAAACAAATATAAATAAATGCTATTTCTTTTAATAAAATAGAAAACCGTTTATTTACCTTATTAAAAACAGAAATACGATATTTTACCTTAAAATAAAATGTAATATTTTCTACGATAAAATAATAAATAAGTTTTATTATTAAAATTATTTTTGTTTTACTAAATTGCTATTACAAATTATTATTAAAAAATCGATCGTTGGATTAAATCATTAACTTAGTTAACTAATCAAGTCAGATTAAAACCCTTTGATTTAATTCTAAAATCAGATTATTAATAAATGTAGGTTCCTGTAACTAAGGTTGAGACCGTCGCGACATCTTACTCGCGTCACCAACCAAATCCAGGCAAGTTTCATATAATTCAAACCTGTATTTTAGTTGTAATTAAATATGTTGCATGTCATATAGATATATTGTGACGACACTTGATTCACAGAACCGACTGATTGACTGATTGATTGACTTATTGACTCATTGACTCATTGACTCATTGATTATTGCCTTGGGAACTGGGGAGTAAAGTTAGCACCCGTGGTCAAAGCCCCCTTATTGCCTCATTGTGGATAGCTGAAGTCCAACCTCACTGGACTGACGCCGGACCGTGTTCACTAGAACACATATTGCCTCCAACCCCAACCGGCCACGGGACGCTACCTTTCTCAAAACACTTTTAGTGATTGTAGTTGTCATCAATTGCTTCATCGACATTTACTGTTCTTGTCTCATATTTGTTTCATACAAAATATAAATATTGTTCAAAACTATTTTATTGCATCATTTTAATTATCATTAAAATGCTGGAATTGGATATATGTTCTTGCTCCCTCCTGACTAGAGATTAACATTTTAGGTGATTACGGTGACGACGAGGCGTATGACACATTTTATGGTCCGGACCAGAGTACTGAAGGTCTAGCTGAACCTAGCCAGGAGGCCGATGTTTAGTTGTTTCCCTTTAAATTCCAAGTTGTAATAATCAGGGTTGAAGTAATAACCCTGGACCATGTTTTGCTTGATAATTGCTTGTAAAAGAATTTCTCTTTCGGACTTAGCAATAAAATTGAATTTCCTTCATGTATTCTAGATGTCTGTGTGTTACTACGGATTGATACAGCTTACTGCCGCCGTCTCACAACGGTGCAGGCTGGGCATGATCCGACTGGACCCAGATTATTGGGATCGGGTCGTGACAACAGATAATAGAGCTCACAGTATATATATTTCAACACGCCATATAGAAAGGATTAGGTAGTGTGTCACAGTAGAAACGAGAGAATAAAGGGCACAGAGAATCCATAGACTATGCATACTGTTACTAAGTATAAAGAACATAAAATTAAAGGGCTAATTAGAGTTTGGACCCAAATTAGAGTTTAGACCCTGAATTTAATACCAACTTAGAGTTTAAGCTCCGACTTGTCCATTAGAAAGTTTAGACCCTAAACTTTTATTATTTGTTTTATTTTTTCTATTATACCATTCCTCTCATGTTTGACAATAAAACCTTTATATATAGGTTAATGAGGATATAATAAAAAAATAAAACAAATAATAAAAATTCAGGATCTAAAGTTTCTAATTGGACAAGTCAGGAGTAAACTCTAAGCTGGTATAAAATCTAGGGTCTAAACTTTAATTAGCCCTAAATTAAAAGGACTTTCTCCTCCGCCGTAGAATTTTTGAACTCCACAGATATCAATATGTTGATGAAAAAAATAAAAATAAACAAACTACTTCTACTTGTACTACTTGTGTGGAATATCAATATAGGGATTAAATTGTATCATTAAACTGTATTTATGGTGATTGGCCATGTGACTTAGGCCCCAAGTTGATTTGTGGATGTATATATATGTAATATCATGATGAATGAAATACCTAGAATATTATCTCATATCACTTCTTCACATGGTATCTGAGCCTGACAGCTATGGCACGTTTTCTTCGAGCGGCGGCGGTGGTTGTATGTTGAACGGTGATAGCGACATGAAGAGCGGCGACGGCGGCGGAACTTCTACATCGCGGATCGATCCCACATCCTCGTATTACCTTGGTTCTAATGACAATTCGGGTAATACGATTACGAAAGTGGTGTTTCGTGGGAAGAATTAAGAGAAATGGTCGAATCTATTCGGCTTTCTCTACGGGCTCGACGGAAATTTGGATTTGTTGATGGGCCTATCAATAAACATTCGAAGAATGATCAATTGGAGGATTGGTACTGCGTCCAATCGATGCTTGTGCAGTGGATTTTGCATACTATCGACGCTTCGGTGAAGAAGACAAAACCATACTTTGAGGAGGCGAAACCACTATGGGATTCGCTCAATGTCCGATTTACCGGACATGCAGCTGGTGGTGGACGTGGACGGGGTGCGAAAGTGCGTGCGGCGGTGGCAAGACGTGGCTTCATTGCTGCACAGCCAAGGATGGCAGATGATGGTGCAGGCGGCGGCGGTGTGCCGGGATGACTCCGGACCAATGGCAACAACTTATTTCTATGCTTGGTAATTCTTCGGCCGAATATCCGGAGAATCGTATGGTGGGTAAGTCCATTGCACCTTGGATTATTGACACAGGCGCTTCGAATCATGTTACGGAGAATTTGAATTTATTGTCAGGGGTGACGACAATGGAGGAGTGTCCGGTTGGACTCCCGGACGGACGGACTGCGGTTGCCTCGTGCTGCGGGCGTGTTGCTCTTGCACCAGGCGTGTTCCCACGAATGTTCTATTCGTACCTTAATTACATTACAATTTAATTTATGTGGCCCATCTTTGATGATATAAATGTGTTATACAATTCACTAAAAATTTGTGCGTGATACAAGACCCCAGTTTGAGGACCCTTATTGGCATCGGTGAATGGCGGGACGGACTCTACTACTTTCGTATTGTACCGAAGACTTAGGCCTTGGCCGTGACTGGGACGACTTCTCTGGACATTTGACATCAGCGACTTGGGCATCCTTCTGATAAAGTAGTAAAGTCACTTCATGTTGTCAGTAGCTCTAGTAGTTTAGTGAATAAGGCATGTGAAGTTTGCCATCAGGCAAAGCAAACTCGAGGTATCTTTCCTGTCAGTGACTCTCGGGCTGTTGCAATTTTTGATTTGATACATTATGATCTTTGGGGGCCGTATCCAACGCCTTCTTCGTGTGGAGCTCGATATTTTTTGATGATTGTGGAGCTCGATATTCTTTGGGGGCATTGTGCGAAGTGATAATGGTACCGAGTTTAATTGCATGCGCGACTACTTTGCAAAGAATGGTATTTTGTTTCAGACATCTTGTGTAGGTACACCTCAGCAGAATGGAAGGATCGAACGAAAATATAGACATATTTTGAATGTGGCAGGTGCTTTATATTTTCAGAAAAAATTGCCAATATCTTTTTGGGGTGCGTGTATTTTGGCGGCTGGTTATTTGATCAATCGAACTCCTTCGAGCCTTCTTGGTTTTAAAATTCCCTATGAAATATTATTTGTTGCTCCTTCTTATGATGAATTATGTGTTTTTGGTTGTCTTTGTTTTGCCCACAACCAAAAAGCTAAGATGGATAAGTTTGCTCCTCGCAGTCGAAAGTGTATTTTTGTGGGATACCCCCATGGCAAGAAGGGTTAAAAATTGTATGATCTAGCTAATGGTGATTTTTTTGTCTCTCGAGATGTTAAATTTTATGAGAATGAGTTTTCCTATTTTGTTGAAGATGATCGTGGTGATATGGCTCATCCTGACCTGGCACCCCTTGTCTTAGGCTATGATGCTTTGGGGTTTGATCTACCTCATATGGATGGAGGCCACCGTGGAGGACAGCGAGGCCGAGGCTGAGGCCGCCATGGAAGATGCGACAACGGAGGCCGCCGTGGCGGCTACGGCAGCAGAGGATGAGGCAGCGGTGGTGGTGTCAAATGATGAGGGTGCACTAGGGCGTGGCATGCGTACCAAGATTACGTTTGTGAAGCTCCATTACTTTGTTACTAATACAATACAAAAGTTGTCTCATAGTCCTTTCCAACGTTCCACCACGTCCAATCACTCCTCAGGTACTCCTTATCCTATAGCACATTTTTTGAATTGTGACCGATTTTCTCTGGGACACAGAAATTTTCTTGCAGCTGTAACTGCAGGTACAGAACCGACCTCCTTTAAAGAGGCGGTTAAAGATGCAGGGTAGCGAGAAGCTATGCAGAAGGATATATGGATGTTGGAGGATAGTGGTACTTGGACCATGGAGATGCTTCCGGCTGAAAAACGTGCTTTGGGTAGCCAGTGAGTGTACATGATAAAGTATAACTCTGATGGGAGTGTTGAGCGGCTTAAAGCTCGTTTGGTGGTTTTTGGAAATCATTAGGTTGAAGGTATTGATTACACTAATACTTTTGCTCCGGTTGCAAAAATGGTTACTGTTCGTGCCTTTCTAGCTGTAGCCGCAGCAAAGAATTGAAAACTACATCAGATGGATGTTCACAATGCCTTCCTACATGGAGACCTTACCGAAGAAGTGTATATGAAACTACCAACTGGTTTCCAAACCAAACACCCTGGTCAGGTATGTCAGCTTCGAAAATTTCTTAATGGGCTTAAACAGGCGCCTCGTTATTGGTTTGCGAAGTTGGCATCTTCTTTGCGGGAGTACAAATTTTGCCAATCGTACTATGACTATTCGCTTTTTACTCTTCATAAGGGCGATGTTTAGATAAATATTCTTGTGTATGTCAACGATTTGATTCTCTCTGGCAATAATTCTGCTGCTCTTACTGCCTTTAAGAATTATTTAAGTACGTGCTTTCACATGAATGACCTTGGGGCGTTGAAGTTTATTCTTGGTGTTGAGGTAGCTCGAAGTGTGGAAGGTATTTTTCTGTGTCAACGAAAATATACACTTGACATTATCTCTGAGACAAGATTGTTAGGGGCGAAATCCGCAAGTTTTTTCATGGAACAACATCATTAACTGACACGCTATACAAGTCCACTTTTGTCTGATGGGAAAGTATATCGACAGCTTGTGGAACGGCTGATTTATTTTTCGTTTACTCTGCCTGATTTGGCTTATGTTGTTCACATCTTGTCGCAGTTTATGCATGAGCCCGACGTGATCATTGGGATGCGACTTTGAGGGTTGTTAGATATCTGAAGGATTGTCTCGGTCAAGGCATTCTTCTTCGCTCTGACTGTGATTTGCGGCTCCGGGGGTGGTGTGATTTTGATTGGGCGAGTTGTCCCATCATACGACGCTCTTTGTCTAGTTTGTTAATTTTTCTTGGTGATTCGTCCATCTCTTAGAAGACGAAAAAGCAGGTGACGGTGTCCCGTTCTTCGGCCGAAGCGGAGTACCGTGCGATGGCGGCGGTCACATGTGAGCATAAGTGGCTCAAGGGGTTGCTTGGCAGTTTGGGGGTGCAACATTCGTGTAGTATGGATTTGTTTTATGATAGTCAAACTGCTTTACATCTTGCGCAGAATCCAGTTTTCCATGAGCGCACAAAAAATATTGAGCTGGATTGTCAATTTTTGAGGGATGATGTTCTTGCTGGAGTTATTCGTCCATCTCATGTTCCAACGGATGGCCAACTGACAGATGTTTTCACCAAAGTTTTGGACAAACGGCAATTTGAGTTTCTTTTACGCAAGTTGGACATTTGTGACTTGCATACTCCAACTTGAGGAGGATATTGGGATTAAATTGTATCATTAAATTACATTTATGGTAATTGGCTATATATAGTGATTGGCTGGCTATATATAGTGATTGGGGTATTGAAATTAAATTGTATTTATGGTGATTGACCATGTGATTTAGGTCCCAAATTGATATATAAATGTATATATATGTAATATCATAATGAATGAAATACCTAGAATATTATCTCTTGTAACTTCTTCACAATCAAATTTCCATGGTTGCGGATGGACTGGGTTGTAGGCATTTTGCCTTCTGACTTCCATTTTATTCCCAAAATTCTGTAAAGTAATCAAGCACAGGTTTAAGGAAGATGAGCTATATGATTCTTTCTCGACGCCGAGAAGGAGATTACACTATGGTTTCGGAAGTGTGGCAGCCCCAGTGGGATCCCTTCCCTTCCCATGTTTGCAAAGGCAGGTAGGCAGGAAGTCCTTGATCAGCTTTGAACAAATCATTAGCTTCCTCTCGAGTGTTTTGTTCAATACAGAAAACAAGTCGCATGTCGTTTTCATTCAACTAAAAACAAATTTATGTTCACTTTCCAAGTACAGTACGAGTCCTCATCTCTCCCAAACAGTACTGTTATCTTGAGTAGGGTTGTTATGGGTCAGATCTGAGTAGTGCTAACCCTAGACATGTAACTCCTACATGTAAACATTTTTGGACATGCAAACTATGATTTGAATAGCATAAAACTCCAAATAATAAATTGAAGCACAAAAATACCCGTCAAATAACGGGTTATACGTGAGAAGCTTATAGCATAATCCGTCCGAGCGGTAGAAAAAGAAAAGTTTGGTCCGCACTATTTGAAATCTTACATTCTTCCCCGCCTTTCGTTTGTCAATTTCATTTAATACTTGGGAACCAGTCATTTTATTCAGTATTAAAATGTATCAAAGTGCATATGTTTTGATCTCTCATATATACTGCACAAAATAAAATGCATATATTACAAGGAATAAAATAAGTGACTGGTAAGCATCAAACAAAATAATTACAGAATTAGAGTTTTTGAGGACCAAATTACAGTGAAAGAAGCCTTGTTGTAAATGTGTAATATGTTCTCTTTCAAGCAATGGATAAGAATATACATAGCCATATAATGAAGTCACGTTCGTTGGTTACTAGGAACTTCGCCACTCCTCCCAAGATTGTGAAGCATTTCTTATTTTGGTGTGTATATGTACATCAATCCTACTGGTCAACAATAAGAAACAAACAAACCAGTCATTTAAGTTTGTGTAGACCTGCAAACTGGTCTACTTTGAGTAACTTGTATATGCATAAAAGAAGGACAACAATTAAGTCTTTATAGCAAATATTTAGGATTGACAACATGTATCATTCTTCCATCCGCCCGCTACTTACATATTCGAAAACTCATACTACGGTAATTTCTCAATTTGGACCAGTCTCTGCTAAGATAAACTGCTTACCAAACTAGAACATGAGGTAAAAGCTTGCACAGGGAAGTTATTAGAAAAGAAAGTTGAGTTAAATGACTAAAAGACGAAGTTTACACAAGATAATAACCAGTTCATCCTTCTTTTTTTGCAACAACTTTAAAATCAGCGAGAAAGCTTTGAACTTACCATCTCCATCTGTATTTAAGAAGGCTTCTGGTCTGAATCCTATCACCAAAATAGCCATAGCAATTAACTCCGACCAGCTTCAAGCTGGATTGCCCGTTTCACCAGGGACATGTACTCCTGGCTTCTTGACCATTCATCAACCTCGCGAGCACGCATAACAGGCAGAGGATGGGATAATTGCTTTGTCTGAGCATTCCTGGAACCAATTATTAACTTCCAATGTCAACTCCTTTTAGATGTTAACAGGACTCTGGATACCATTATAGATGTGAAAAATAAAAATGTGCATGTCTACCTGATGTACCATCCAACAGGACTTGAAGCTGCCTTGTCATAGGAGCGAGCTTGCTCTAAGAATGCGTCCACGTTTAGTTGGTCTGAGAGAGAAGGGCAGCCTCCAGCCATCTTCATTAGGACAGACATGACAACCTCTTGATGGAAAACGAGAATGAGAGTATAGAATATTTGGGGATATAGGAGTAAAACAAGAACTTTGATGTGGGAAACGATAGGATATCAACAGTTATGGTGGCTAGGACATGATCACCACAGGATCGCTTCAATTATGGAAGAGTTATCAGGCAAACTGATTAGTAAATTCCCACCAATATGTTGCACATCTATTTAGTGAGTAATCATCCAAACAGATGAAAGATTCTAATATTTATATTAAACAATATTCACCTTCATGTAATAAATTTCAATAGACAGCCCTTGAGTTTGTACCGGGGACGCATCACAACCCAGACACGGGAGCCAAACTGAGCTGGGACTATCGTCACCTTCTGACCCCACGACAGGCAGATCAAACATAAGTTTCTTCCCCTAGGCTATTTCCCGTGTCCTTCTCCCTTTTCCTCCCTTCTCTGTCCACCTCTCCCTTCTATCCCTCGCTCTATACATCCTCCTTTCAGTACAGTGGCGGAATCACAAGCGCCTAGGGGCAGTTGCTGCTCCCCATCTGGCCAGATTGGGTTCCTCTCTCTCTCTCTCTCTCTCTCTCTCTCTCTCTCTCTCTCTCCCTCTCCTTACCTTCCCTCTTTGAGGATGGGTCACTAAGTCATTTTAAATGAAAATGTGGATGTGTTACTTCCAAAACTTATGGGAGAGGGGCTAATGAGGGAAGTATATATCCCTGACACAAACTTAAGAAGGCTTTAGTGAAATTTACCCTAAAGGTTCATTCAAATTGATGAATATCAACTCAAATTAAGATAATACAAATGATCAGGTGGAATACCAACATTAGCATTTATGTTCAGGCAGAACCAGATTTTCAGTCCAGTCTGACCCTTCAGCTAGCACAGGTGAGGTTAAGCAAGTTAACTTTTGAGGGTTTTAAGACAAGGAAACCCAACCTTCTGATCAACGAAATACTATTATAATGCATGTTCTTCTAGACACTAGATGGTTAATGTCTTCCCCCAAACCTAAGACGCTTACAAACATCTCCTACTTCAGCTTCCTAATCTCAACACCATAGGACCCCTCAATTTAATGGTAGAAAGGGAGAGTATCAAACAACTAAGGAGGACACGAGAAGATGGGTATGATTTCTGTTGTGCAGCACCTCACAAATAAATTGTTTGGTTCCAGACACAAAAAAGATATAAAACCCTAATGGTCTTCCTAAGATTGCAAATAGCTAGGTTGTTCTAATATTATAAGAATATAACACTTGTTCATAACAGAATAGAAATAAGAATCAATGTTTGAGGTATATGCATTTGAAATCTAATATAGCCATTCTCTTCAATCTTCTACAAGTTCCAAACTAAGATCAAATTACCTTAGGATCTTGAGCAACAAGAAGAGCAGCCCTGTCACAAGTTAGTTCAGCTGCTCGAACCCACCTATACAGCTGTTCCTCCATAATTTGAGCAATAAACCCACCAAGCCCTGAGAACATGAGGACAGTTAAAGCCTTTTTCTATAGGTTTTCACAATATCCGAGGAAACACAATACTAATTAATCTGCAAAGAAAATTTCAAAGATTTACCAGGTACACTATAAGCTCCCAATGCAAGAATGTTCCCAAATGTAAGCCATATGCCGTGGTCACACTTCAAGTGGCCCAGTTCATGAGCCAAGACAGCCTGCAAAGATAACGTAGAAGATATATAAATAAATAGTATCATCTAAAATACATGAAAAAACAATGAACAAGAACAAGAACCAGTTAATTATAATTTTTCAGTATAAATTGGTACATTATGGTTTATTTTCATCTCCGCACAAGATTCGCACCTAAATGAATTTCAGTATTTGATCACTAGATGTATAAGTAGAAAAGTCCAAAATAATTTGATTTCCTGTTTATAAATATATCAAACAGTGTATATCATGATAAAGAATTTTCAATTTGAAGTGCAAAACATGTAAGTTGAGCAGATCAGTCCTACTGGTAGAACTGTGTTTGCACCAGTTGAGATGGAGTCTGGTGAGGTCGAGATATGTCTGATCCTGGAACAGAACAGAGTAATTTACCTGCAACTCTTTTCTGGTAAGAAGCTCCACAAGACTTGTATGGACAACAATGAATGGCTTTCTACCACTAATTGCTAAAGTGTATGCATTTGGAACTGGATTCTGACGAACATACAAATCAGGAGTTTCTGTGTTCAGTACTTTTGCAGCCTCAGCCAATAAGTGATAAAGATCAGAAAGCTGCAAAAGAAAAGCATGAACTTGAGAAAAATATCTCAGCAGAACGAGTAATTAGGAAGACGAGAATTCTGAACATTAATGGTCAAGTTCTAAAAAAAAAAATTCAAACACAGCCACAAAGCTGTGTTTAAAGTAGCACGTTTCCAAGTCGATTAACATTATTGATAAGTCCTAAAGAGTTCAATTCAAACCAAAGTTTGCAGTATCGGCCAATACCGATCCGAAATGGCAAATACCGATACAGTTTGGCATGTCTCGAACCGATACCGACCGATACTGAACGATACCGACATTGGGGATCTTTCTTCTGACCAATTCGGCAAAGGGTGTAAAAGCATAGTAAGATTATAAAAGCATATAAAAGAAGAAAACGTATCTATCGCATGTAAACCAATCGGCAAGGGTGGCTATTATTCATTGAATTTCAAAACTACTTAAAAACAACACTGAAAATACTTAAAAATGATGCTTAAATGTATAGAATATTAATAATTATTTACTTTTCGATACCAAATATCTGATACTCCGGTCCGAAAACGCCGATACCAATACTCACAGGAATGGTCCGATACCGATTCGGATACTGCGAACCTAGATTCAAACACAAGCACAGTATGCAGCAAGTTTCCAAGCTGATTTGCATTCCCAAAAGAAGCTTTTGTGACCGTAACCAGTACATAAACCTAAACAATTTCTCCTCCAGTTTTAAAGAAGTACTCAAGATCAAACATGAAGAAGATTCTGGAGATTTCAGTACCTAAATTCTACAAGCATCCACAACATAAATAATAAATTTACCTTGCAGCCTCCATTTAAACAAGGCAAAGGAAGAGAAACAAGGATCCACAAATGTAAACAATCCCACTAAGATTATATTTGGTATAAATGGCCATTAAACTGGATTATTCTCATCTCTCCATTTCTGTTCAAGAAGAGCAACATGTTAAAATAGCATCTTATCACAACAGTAGTCAAGTCATTTGAGATTCATTCCGATATGCAGACATCCATACCAACTCCTTTTGGCAGGTGAGATGTTCATAACATGGTTACTAAACAACCATATATATATATATATATATATATATATAGGATCCGGATCAAAGGCCCCGCCGGGGGAACCTTGCGGGAGCCCCCCCCCCCCCCCCCCCCCCCCCCCCCCCCGCCCCCCTCGTGCGTCGGATCGAGGGGGGGGGGCCGTGGGGCCTGCGCGCCCGCCCGCTCAATCCAACGGACGAGGGCACACAGGGCTCCCCCCGCGGGGCCCCCTATCTGGACCCATATATATATACACTACAAAAATTGACACGATGCTAAGGAAACTGCTACAAGGCATAATTGACCTTTATTCTAAAGAATATACTCCTCAATTAGACTTGTATTTACAAATCCACTCTAATTGTTCACATAAACCTAGCTTCTAAGGTAAGCAAGTACTCCATCTCCCTCAATGGTGAGGGTTTTGGCTATTTCATATCATCTAGAGGACTCATGCAAGGGGGTCATTCCATCGGGAGGAACTTCAAGGAAGACAAAGGGGCATTGTTGTCTGACCCCTTCATTCGTGAGAAAGAAGAACCTATAGCCCTAGTTTTAGCGCATTTCAAAAGGTAACCACTTATGTTGACTTTTCATAAGCCACTTTCTTCACCGGAAGGATGGGTTACAGGTCGTCTATCATCACTATGAACAGTTGAATGCACATTAAAATCATCATAATCATGTCCAAATAAAAAAAAGGAAGATACCAAACAACATGAACTACAGAGTAAAAAAGCCCACTTCACTCACCTCGGTCTCATTAGGACCAAGTACATAGGTGGATCCTGAGGTTGACGATTAACTCGTCGAGCATCAATTCAATTATATTCCGAATGTACAATATTTAGGATTAGGTAATTTGAAATACAACATCATGAAGCAAGATCTACACTAAACCTTGCCACTCTCGCCCTCCATTCCTCACTGTGTTCGTCTCATTTTGATTATTTAATGCTTGCCACTTTTCTGGTTGGCTTGGCTTTTCAGCCGGATTGCTAGCTTGGTGATTAGTAAGAAGATTATGACTCCTTATGTGAAGTCTGAATAGCAGCTTGATGATGTGTTCATATTTAATTTACTTCGATCATGTTTTTCATCTATTTCAGTGTCTCCTCAATGAGCATTGATTGATGGTCCTACCGGTCAATTTGTATATCTTATTCTTCTGGCATAGTTTTTTTTGTTGGATCAAAGATCGACAGATGATCTTATTGACCATTCTTGTAAGAAGTGGCCCAATTCCAAAAGAAAATCCCATTCATTGAAGAAACCCTATCGGTCAAATGAATTAGACAAGTGAGTTATACCCTCTAAGAATATCGTGGCAAAAAATTTGAAAATAAAGTGGAAGAATACAAACAGATGGCATGACACTTATAATATCAACAAGAAAGGAATAAATATATAAATGTCATTTCACATACTTTGAAATCATCTACTCAGTTGTCGGTTGATCATCCTAAAAGATAACAGTTCTAAGAGTCATCTTCTAAAAGAAGAAATCTCTTCCTTTGAATTGGGGATGTTTAAGTTGGAGAATTTTGCTAGAATAAGTAATAATGAGATCAACATTTTATGAAATGATACGGAGATGAGCACTGACATTGATCGGCAAGAAGCTCAACAAGCTTTTGAAATGTTAAAGGTAACTTGCGTAGAGTTTTCATAAGGCGAGCGGAGTAACGCGACCTCTAGGGACTAAGCGCGGATTGCGGAGATCGACCCGGTCCGAATGTTTCTTTTGATAAGCGTGAGATCATCCTTCTTTCCTAATGACAGTTTTGAAAAAATGTGCCAAAAAGTGACCTTTAGGGAGCCCACTCGCGGTAACTGTTATGCTCCCAAAGGCGACCGTAGGGAGCCTACTCCATGATGATCGTGCCGGGAAGTAATGAATCCACTTCATCAGAAGGAAAGCTATCACGAGCTTCATCACTCAAATTTTCCATTCAGAATAGAACACTTTTGCTTCGCCACAAGTTGTAGTTGGTAGTTTGTTTTTGTTGCCTTTTGTCTAATTTTTTGTGCCTTTTGTTGTAAGGCCTTAAACAAGTTGTTAATGAGAAATGAACGATTAGCACCGTTGTAGTTTGGAGCTAGTATGTTAGTTCAACTCGCATTAATCCAGTTCTAGTGTGTGAGACAGGTCTTACAGAGTGCTCTTCTGAAACCAAACCAAGAAAAGAGGGAAGACAAAAAGTCCAACTATCTAAGAAAGATGTCAGAGTTCATGGATAAGCGAATGGAAGGGTTGTAGAACTGGACTCGAGTGATTCTCCTACAAAAGGCGAAGTCGTCTTTAGCCATCTCTGACATTGATTTCTAATGCCAAACCCCCTGTCAATAACTATGCGCTCACACATCGAATTCACTAGACTCTCTAGTGTTAAGGGACAAGCCTCCTTTTCCCTTATGTCAGATGGGGTTAATTTAGATCGACTGACCCTCTCATCTAGTTTGAGACTTTGAGGTTTGTCATGTGCCGCTCCAACTTTTAGGTACGAGTATGTGAGTACAAAAAGCATATACATACTAGGAAACTCCTACTAAGAGTATCCAACACCTATATTAAGCAAAGATCACTATTTATATCCATCGGGATCAATTTATACATCCACAATTATCATACTACACATCCACAAAACTAATGGATCATGAAACAATAATATCACAAAAGTATGGCCCAGTAGTCTCAGTTACATGTCAACTAGGATCAAAACTCCAAAACAACATATATTTATCTCAGGAACAAACCCGTTGAAATATAAAACACTAACTAATAACTAAGAAAAGAAGAGTCTATAAGAATGAAGAATGAGAAAGCATTCATCTCCAAACTATAGGACTCTGACAGAAGGAATATGATCATGAACCTCAATATCACTCTCAAAAATATCGTCGACCAGGGTAAGATTCGTCTAAATTGTCATGTTATGTTATCCAATCAGAATTTGAGGAAAGTACATAATACCTACGAACATAATATCGATAAACTATATGTGCATGCAACAATGTGTAGCATGAATAGCATGATCACTACTAATGAATCTAACTAAATGATATCATGAGATAAGAATAAGTATATATGTAACTGATCGATAACATGAACTAGATGTCAAACTAAAATGAACTAAATATCGGACTAGAAGATGAACAATGTACATCGAAAGTAAACTACCTACATGTTTGTACCGTGCACTTTAGGAAATAGCTTTCAACACATGGACGGCTTGGGATGAACCACTGGTAATACGTGAGTGCATTACCAATGTGTAACAATATGATAAGGACTTCCTGATATATTACCATTATATAAACGTGAGGACGAAATGATAACTTAGTTCATATGCCTACTAATGATTTCCCCCTTCCTATCACCCACAATACGATATCATGATATGATAACAATAACATTATAATGATTTCATGATAACCAAATCTAAAATCTCACTTACGGCGTGATCAAGAATGAATCTACAATCTAGCAATGATAACAGAATATGTGCAATAATTCTGACTAAACATGTATTACATAGAAGATATATGAAACAACCGGAATTAAGTACGTGATGTAGAAGTACTTGCTTGATCGATCAAGACGAAATAAGTAACAAGTAAAACCCTGAACTAAGCTATCCAATGACATCCACAAGCTACGTAATCCACAAACATGATCAGAATCCTACCAGATTTTCCGCAATTACAAGAATAACATAATTTAATTATAAATACTATATAGGCCGGTGGTTACTTACTAGACAAGTTAAGTGATCAAGCAAGTAACCAACCTAAACTATCATTTATATTTAATTCTGAATTTTATGGTTTAAAGCAGGAAATTAAGTTTATATCTCGAATTTCGAAGTCCAAGAAATGGAAAACGCAAATCGAGGTAAAATTGTTGATTAAAAGTCAATCATCTCAAATCGATGATCCATCCGGTTAGATTGTAGATTTCAGTGACACAAGTTTGCTGAAATCAGCAAATCTTTGTTTTGGTTAATGAAATTCGAGATACGAATTAAACAAGATTCTAATGAAAAAGCACATAATTTAGTTTTAATCTATCAAAACAATCCTAAAAATTTATGAAAATTCCAATTAAACTTCCTAAATCTAGGTGACTAACCCTAGATGATTCAATTAGGTCCAATCTAAGTTAATTAGTTAGGTGGTTTGGACAAAACGTGAGTATTGTACAAGTTCTACAGTTTACAGGGACTAAACAAAAACAGTTATTTGTATTACAGACCTATACCTGAATCTGTTGAAGAATTGTTAAATTCAAATCATGCTCGTCAAGAATACTTCACGCTTCGTTCCAGAACCTGATACTTGTCCAAATTCGCTCCCGTAAGCTTCGCTTGAAGTACAAGTTATGGTGAACATCCTGGAGGCACCGGTTTCTCTTGGAACAGTTTCTACGTGAAACGACGTCAAGTTCGCGAGCTGTCCAACTTTGGTCATGTCGTATGTGCGTTCTGATCGCACGAGGGGACTGCGAAGGTTGTTGTAGACACACTGGTAGGTCTGGGTTGCTCGGGGTCAAGTTGTGGACAGCTTGGATGCAGTTTGATGGTCGGGAGATGGCCACAAACATGGGCTGTTGGATTGATGCAGAAAGTTGTTAAAATCAATTCTTACTCTAAACTCTCTTCTTTGTGATCCATTTCAGAGCACAATACTTCACCAAATTAGATCCCCTTAGTTTCGGTTAGAAGAAAAAGCCAAGGACAACGCTCTGGAATTGTCGGTTTCGCTTGAAACGAGACGTACATGATATGGTGTCACGTTCACAGGGGCTCGTTGTAAGCGATATTCTGTCGTGTTCGTGAAACGGACTGCTGCAGAGGCAGCGTGCAGGTGTTGGTATGGCTGCTCGGTGTTGCGGAGGCGGGTCGCACTCAGTCGGAAGCTATAAGCTGGTAGTATAGGGAAGAAAATAGGGGTCGACATGGCTCTCCGTTATTTGAAAGAGGCATTGCAACGAAGAATATACATATAGGTTGGTAGTTACATAGGTACTTGTATATATAGTGAAGGAGGTCGGTTAGGTTATTAGGATGGGCTTCATAGTTAGCTGCTTCGTAAAAATTACGATTAGGTGTAAGGGTTGTTTTGAATAGAATTTGCTAAGGGGTATTCTAATATATGTAGAATATGATTTGTATGGATAGGTTTTAATCGAAAATAAGATTTGTGTAGATTTTAACATGTAGGTTTTAAGATTTATATGAAGGGTTTGAATAGTAATAGCTTTTCAATTTTGGTTGCTTATCTATAGGACTGATTGATTTAGGGAACTAGGGTTATATATCTGGATTCTCATTTCCTAATCCTTAGCAACCTGCTACCTCTATTTAATAAATGATGATTCGCGATAGGCTAAAATTAGTATATTGAAAAGAAGTTTTAATTTATTATTAGTTTTAAATAAAACTATGAGTACATATTGATTATGAATATGGTCAATTAATTTGAGAACTGTAGTCCAAAATAATATAATATAAATCACTATTTAAAGATTATAGGGTGATTGTAAATCAATCACAAAAATAAATTTAACAAATAGAAATCGAAAATATTATTGTATAAAATTCGCGGGTGTTACAAGGTTCATTCACTTGGCTCACCTGTGGGACTTGCTACATTTAGGAATAGCCCTTCCCCGACCCTTATTGTCCAAACTAGAGATCGGACAACTTATGTGTTCCGCTTATTGAATAGGGTCTATGGTCGGTCCATCGAATTTTTTTTTCTTTTGCCACGTCGCTCAAAGCAAAGGGTTGAAGGGATATAGTGCATCAAGCTACTCGCAATGGCCAACTTGATCCTCTTCCCCCTAGGATCCCCGATGGTCTCAGTCTCCAACTATCCATACTAGATCTAACCAACTGACCATCCTACCTCCTCTACGTTCTTCACGATCCATCTTTTTGTTTCTGTGGGGGGGGCATGTTTCGGTCCTCTTCCCCATTACGTAGAAAAAGATGAGCCATCGGTTCAGATACAAGATACTATTATTACCATCAGGACAATTAGGCATCCAACTCATAATCGCAATAACCCTAAGAGTTGGGCTCTACCAACTGGGCTATATCCCCCGAGCCAGGTGGAGTATGTATAAAAGAGATCAGGTAAAAGAGTGTATTGCTCCTTGACTTAGAAATAATAACTTCAACCCTCAACTTCCTTGATTGAGAATATGAGTAGGCAAAAGTAGTTAAGATGGGCGTTGCTAGGCTAACGAATCCCTTTCAAGACAGTCTCAGTGTGTAATGAAATAAGGTAAGCCAAGGTGCTAACCGAATGCAATAATCAGTTTAATAAAGTAGTTAGGCTGACATCTAGGTAAGAAACATGTCTTACTTCCTTTCATCTACGAGGAGGAAAATGTTTTTAGGAGCTATTGACATAAATAATCGATTGAGACATGTGACTTAACTATGTGAATCAAGTCCTATCAACTACCCAACAAAAGAGTATTTATTTACCATGAAGACAAGCGTAGCATCAATCAAAATCGCAGTTCCTCCCTTACACTCAGCCCTGAAGAGTAATTAAGATTACTTGACAAATACCACGTTTTGGGTGAAAATATTGAAGACTTTTCACCATTCATGAGAACTTGCATTGGTGTTGTACTATATAAATAAGACTTGTAAAAAAGGATTTCTTGTTCAAATTGGAAGATTCTGGCTTTTATTCTTTCTTCTCTTCAAGAAAATGTGTTCAATGAAACAAAGCATCCACATATTTTATAACCACAAACATACGTGTGTAACTTCTTGATCTGCACGCATGTGTATGCACATGTTCTTAATCTGCGTGCACATGTTCTATAGACGTGTGCATGCACTCTTTCATAAGAGCAATAAAGATTTTCTCTACACGGCTTGGGGGTGAAAGACTGAAGCATTCAAAAACAATTTCAATGCCTATGGTTAAACAACTAAATCTCATAGCATCACTAATGGGTACTACGAAAAAGAACAAAAGAAAGAGAGATGCTCGAAGGAGATGGACAAGCTCTCCTTATGTGTGCATCCATCGACCGACGTAAGGATTTGCATGGGGTATTGTGCATCGTGTCGGAGATTGTCTACATCTTCTTTCTTCTCAGTCCGATATCTTTAATTGAATTAATCACATGCTACAATTCAGTCATAATTGTGTCTAAAAAGTTTATTTTCATTCTCAAGGACATGGGAAAAGGGTATCCAAGATAATGAAGTAGCTCTCGCCAAAATGTCTATTCGTTAGATATTTTACTATTAACATGGCTATATGAAATTTTTCGAGAGAGAAAATATCTTTCGACAGAGGGAGAAGTTTTGGTTAAACAAACAGCCACTAGAACAATAAGATTTCCAATTTGCTCCCTTGTAGAACGTATCACCTTATCTTAGTAATTCCACTTTTTTAATATTATCCAAGGCATGTTTTATTACAAAAGTTATTGGAGGTGAGAACCTCAATCAAAGTGTTTCCACTTTCCTTTCTCCCAATTTTGCATGCTCCTACTTATAAATTCTTCCTAACTTTAACAATTGATAGTTGACCGGAAGTCAAATGGTTGTCCTAGACTAAAACTTAATCTAATGCAATTAGAACTAGTTTATCCTCAGGTTTAATATAAATTCCCATAAAATAATTCTCATCCACCTTCATCAACGTTCCAAAATCTTTTCGAAAGTTGGAAATATCCTCCTAAGTTAGAACATATGCACCTCTATTGAGTAACATCGAGTAATGCCAGAGCGGCCCCTGGCCAGGGCAGGCTGGACGACATCCCAGGGACAAAGATTAAAGGAGCACAAATATGGTTGTATCAGTTATAGTATGTAGCATGGGATACTTATAATACAAAATAGTTGTGGTGTAATGGTTAACATATTAGTCTTGCACTCTAGAGGTCCTTAGTTCAATTCTTGGTGACAACAATAATTTTTTTATTTACTTTTATAGTTTCTTAAAAAAAAATTACCTCATGTATGGGGATCCATTTTGAAAGTTCGCCCTGGGCCCCATGAACTCAGGGTCGGCCCTGAGTAATTCTTGAGTCGCAACATCAAGGTCAACATCAAGGTCTGACTTAAACTAAGCAAAGGTAACCACTTTGCGAGGTGCCAATTCCAGCTTTAAACTACGATAGACTTGTTTCATAGCTCTCAATTGAGTGATAACCTCAACGCGACTCACAGATAACCCCAACGAGACTGACAGATAAACCAACTTTAATTGCATGTCTAATTTCGCGATAAAAAGAGCTTTCTTTCCAAATAGATTTGACTATATGTAATGGATATCACATAAATGGGGATATTGAGGAATGAAACTACTATACTCAAAAAAGAAATACAATGTCTAGACAAAAATGAAACTAGGGCTATACGGACTCGAACCATAGACCTCCGTAAAAAAAGATCAATGTTTTGACTAGCGACGCCCAGAAGGCACTTTTACCCGTATTCAAAAAAGAAGGGTCAAGGTGCCCTACTAGTAAAGAGCGACTGACCCGAGCCCCACCCCCGCGATTGGAGGGACTGCTATGAGTTTGTTGGAAGGAGGGATGCCCAGAAGGCACTCGGTCCCATATCTTAAAAAATAGCTTCAATCTTATAAGAAAGTCTAGTCAAGAAACCTGATCTTCAGTAACCAAAACGGATGTTCCTATATTCTCAAGAACCATGATCTGCTCTGCAAGTGGTCCTGCAATAATGACAACATTCACTTTAATTGCCTTTGTGAATATAAAACAAAAAACAAAGTAACAGGAACTCATTTTCCATGAAAGATATCAATATTCTTTAATATTTCCGTTATAATTCTATAATTAGTTGATTGCGCATGAGTGGAAAAAGTTGCATACTTTTAATTTCAGAATTATCAAGTTAACAGACTCAACCATGAATACTTTTTGATATAAAACGGTGAGATTATATCCCACGTGTTTCACTAAAGATAATTAGTGAAACAAGTCCCCTCGACCAAGAAGTTCAATCCTGCTACTTAACTAACATGAAGAAGGAAATAAGTGCTTAAATGAAATGACAAAAACATAATGACACTCCCTAGAGATGTTAACGGGAGCTTCATGGATTTGGTCACACCCTAATTTATCATGCTTAAACACAAAGCTATACAATTCAGTCTCCAGTAGATACTAGAATAAAAACCTAGCAGAGTTACAAATTACAGAAAATATTGAAGTTGCCAAGACGTAAATCAAAAGTGAAACAGAGCAACTTCTCATGTTGTATCCTATTCATATTTGTGCAACATAGACTAGCCATTTGTGGCTAGTTCGTGACACGGTTTGCATGCAGTATCACTTTCAGTTTAAGCCCCTTCCTGCGAGTATCAATTTCGGGGGTTTGGAGGTTTTCAATCTGTCGGTTTCAGTAGTTACGATGATTTCAGCACCCTTGAGTAAGTTATTACTAATATTACACATGTGAATTGGTGTCGAAAATCTGATAACCAGCATGGAGTCTTATTTGCCATGTGAACTTTGGCTGCTAACATAGGGTCTCATCATCATCATCATCATCATCATCCAAGCCTTCTCCCATCGTAATCGAGTCAGATATGGAGCATAAGATAGCTCCATACAAGAATGGGGCCGCCAACATAGGGTCTACTTCCACCTTTTTTAGGACCTTCAGAAGCCTAGATAAAAGATAAGACCCCTTCTTTCCACACTAATAAATAACATGACTGACATTCTTGTTCGTGATGGTTAGCTTTTTCCTATTTGCAAAACCCTACAGAAACTTTAGAGACATTCTAATTTTGTTGTTGTTCTCAATGGTACTCACTGTGGAAAACATATGTTCCTCCATAATTTAAAGGTGATATTCCCCTTCAATGGTAAATGCCTTTCATATTTGTGTTCCAAAATGAATGTCTTATTAATAGTTTCCACTTGGAAAGTTCCTGGCGTATTATTATGGTCTTCTTATTTGCTCATCCTAGTTCCTGGGTTATTAGTATTAGAAGCATGAGTCTCATTCACAGTATTGGTATTTGTTCATCCTAGAGTGGAAGTATTTCATATTGGTGGTAGGAAATACAAGTTGTCCGTGCTTCCAATTGGTCCGTGCTTCCAATTGGGAGAGGAGCTAGAAGTATAATCTGGTAACATCATCAGTTGACTTTCGCAACCATGGAAAGGTGCTTTTGTATTTGACCGAGAGTTATGTCATGTCTCATCTAAAACCTCTAATTCTAAGAATGCCGAAGTCTAGCATAGGCCCAAAAAAAGTTGGTTTATTCATAATAAGAGCATGGGTCTTTTTCGAAGCAACTTTTAACTCAGATTTTGTTCAATAATGAGTTACCGAACAAAATAGCGTGTAGCAGACTTTGATATGAGAATCTTATATATAATACGAAAAGTTTTATATCGTGGAACTTTCATGTTCCAAAAGTGTCCTTCAACTTTATATATATCAAATATGCTTAAATTAAATAGGGGTAAACATATAAATTATACACCTTCCAAGTAACATAATTACTCACTACTAATAATTAAACACTTCCAACTACAACAAATTTTCACCATCTCAAAAATAAATTTACTTTAAAATATTTTATAGTATTTCAAATAGATTTGTCATGTAAGTATACCAGTGTTCTAAAAATCGGGCTAGGCGGCCGCCTAGGCAGCGCCTAGGCGCCAGGCGGCCGCCCGCAACACCGAAAACCCCCAATTCGGCCTCCTAGGCGCCTGTTCGGGCCTAGGCAGCGCCTAGGCGGGCCAGTTCGGCCAGTACGGCCCATTTCGGCCAATTCGGCCTGTTCGGTCAAGGCAAAAATTTAAAAATTCAAATTTTGAAATTTTGAAATTTTGAAATTTGAAATTTCATATTTGAAATTGCAAAAAATATTCAAAAAAAGTTCAAATTCCAAAAAAAAATTCAATTTTCAAAAAAATTTAAAAGAAACGCAATAAAAATTTAAAATATCAGGAAAAAAATCTAAATATTAAATAAATTTCAAAATTTTTAAAAAATTATAAAACTAAAAATTCAAATTTTCAAAAAAAAATTCCTTTGCGGCCGCCTAGGCGGCCTAGGCAGGCGCTAGGCGGCCCTTTGGCACACCGAATCCGCCTAGCGCAATTTATAACATTGGTATTATGGTCTTCTTATTTGCTCATCCTGGTTCCTGGGTTATTAGTATTAGAAGCATGAGTCCCATTCACAGTATTGGTATTTGTTCATCCTAGAATGGAAGTATTTCATATTGGTGGTAGGAAATACAAGTTGTCCGTGCTTCCAATTGGTCCGTGCTTCCAATTGGGAGAGGAGCTAGAAGTATAATCTGGTAACATCATCAGTTGACTTTCGCAACCATGGAAAGGTGCTTTTGTATTTGACCGAGAGTTATGTCATGTCTCATCTAAAACCTCTAATTCTAAGAATGCCGAAGTCTAGCATATGGCCCAAAAAAAGTTGGTTTATTCATAAAAAGAACATGGGTCTTTTTCGAAGCAACTTTTTAACTCAGATTTTGTTCAATAATGAGTTACCGAACAAAATAGCGTGTAGCAGACTTTGATATGAGAATCTTATATATAATACGAAAAGTTTTATATCGTGGAACTTTCATGTTCCAAAAGTGTCCTTCAACTTTATATATATCAAATATGCTTAAATTAAATAGGGGTAAACATATAAATTATACACCTTCCAAGTAACATAATTACTCACTACTAATAATTAAACACTTCCAACTACAATAAATTTTCACCATCTCAAAAATAAATTTACTTTAAAATATTTTATAGTATTTCAAATAGATTTGTCATGTAAGTATACCAGTGTTCTAAAAATCGGGCTAAGCGGCCGCCAAGGCGGCGCCTAGGCGCCAGGCGGCCGTTCGCCGCACCGAAAACCCCCAATTCGGCCTCCTAGGCGCCTGTTCGGGCCAAGGCGGCGCCTAGGCGGGCCAGTTCGGCCAGTTCGGCCCATTTCGGCCTGTTCGGTCAAGGCAAAAATTTAAAAATTCAAATTTTAAAATTTTAAAATTTTAAATTTTGAAATTTCAGATTTGAAATTGCAAAAAATATTCATAAAAAAGTTCAAATTTCAAAAAAAATTCAATTTTCAAAAAAAATTAAAAGAAATGAAATAAAAATTTAAAATATCAGAAAAAAATCTAAATATTAAAAAAATTTCAAAATTTTTAAAAAATTATAAAACTAAAAATTCAAATTTTCAAAAAAAAAAATTCCTTTGCGGCCGCCTAGGCGGCCTAGGCAGGCGCTAAGCGGCTCTTTGGCGCACCGAATCCGCCTAGCGCAATTTATAACATTAGTATTATGGTCTTCTTATTTGCTCATCCTGGTTCCTGGGTTATTAGTATTAGAAGCATGAGTCTCATTCACAGTATTGGTATTTGTTCATCCTAGAGTGGAAGTATTTCATATTGGTGGTAGGAAATACAAGTTGTCCGTGCTTCCAATTGGTCTGTGCTTCCAATTGGGAGAGGAGCTAGAAGTATAATTTGGTAACATCATCAGTTGACTTTCGCAACCATGGAAAGGTGCTTTTGTATGACCGAGAGTTATGTCATGTCTCATCTAAAACCTCTAATTCTAAGAATGTCGAAGTCTAGCATAGGCCCAAAAAAAGTTGGTTTATTCATAATAAGAGCATGGGTCTTTTTCGAAGTAACTTTTAACTCAGATTTTGTTCAATAATGAGTTACCGAACAAAATAGCGTGTAGCAGACTTTGATAGGAGAATCTTATATATAATACGAAAAGTTTTATATCGTGGAACTTTCATGTTCCAAAAGTGTCATTCAACTTTATATATATCAAATATGCTTAAATTAAATAAGGGTAAACATATAAATTATACACCTTCCAAGTAACATAATTACTCACTACTAATAATTAAACACTTCCAACTACAATAAATTTTCACCATCTCAAAAATAATTTACTTTAAAATATTTTATAGTATTTCAAATAGATTTGTCATGTAAGTATACCAGTGTTCTAAAAATCGGACTAGGCGGCCGCCTAGGCGCCAGGCGGCCGCGCGCCGCACCGAAAACCCCCAATTCGGCCTCCTAGGCGCCTGTTCGGGCCTAGACGGCGCAAAGACGGGCCAGTTCGGCCAGTTCGGCCCAGTTCGGCCAATTCGGCCTTGTTCGGCCTGTTCGGTCAAGGCAAAAATTTTAAAATTCAAATTTTTTAAAAAATTTAAAATTTGAAATTTCAGATTTGAAATTGCAAAAAATATTAAAAAAAAAGTTCAAATTCCAAAAAAAAAAATCAATTTTCAAAAAAATTTAAAATAAATGAAATAAAAATTTAAAATATCAGGAAAAAAAATCTAAATATTAAAAAAAATTCAAAATTTTAAAAATTATAAAACTAAAAATTCAAATTTTCAAAAAAAAATTCCTTTGCGGCCGCCTAGGTGGCCTAGGCAGGCGCTAGGCGGTCCTTTGGCGCACCGAATCTGCCTAGCACAATTTATAACATTGGTATTATGGTCTTCTTATTTGCTCATCCTAATTCCTGGGTTATTAGTATTAGAAGCATGAGTCTCATTCACAGTATTGGTATTTGTTCATCCTAGAGTGGAAGTATTTCATATTGGTGGTAGGAAATACAAGTTGTCCGTACTTCCAATTGGTCCGTGCTTCCAATTGGGAGAGGAGCTAGAAGTATAATCTGGTAACATCATCAGTTGACTTTCGCAACCATGGAAAGGTGCTTTTGTATTTGACCGAGAGTTATGTCATGTCTCATCTAAAACCTCTAATTCTAAGAATGCCAAAGTCTAGCATAGGCCCAAAAAAAGTTGGTTTATTCATAATAAGAGCATGGGTCTTTTTCGAAGCAACTTTTAACTCAGATTTTGTTCAATAATGAGTTACCGAACAAAATAGCGTGTAGCAGACTTTGATATGAGAATCTTATATATAATACGAAAAGTTTTATATCGTGGAACTTTCATGTTCCAAAAGTGTCCTTCAACTTTATATATATCAAATATGCTTAAATTAAATAGGGATAAACATATAAATTATACACCTTCCAAGTAACATAATTACTCACTACTAATAATTAAACACTTCCAACTACAATAAATTTTCACCATCTCAAAAATAAATTTACTTTAAAATATTTTATAGTATTTCAAATAGATTTGTCATGTAAATATACATTTAAAAAATTAAAAATTAGAGGAAAAAAACACAGACAAAAGATACGTGCAACGCACGTACATGACTTCTAGTAGTAGTAATAAGAAATTTTTGGTTTCTTTAGGAGTTGCGTCAGCAACTTTGATATATTATAGCTACAACAAGCTAGTGACTCACCGAGATATTTATTAGTTCATGGCAGGGGCAGAGGGTAGGCTGGGCTGGCCCGGACTGTAGCCCGGGCTAAGAAAAAAAAATTACTAGGCTTCAGTCCATGCCCAATCGGTTCCCCAATCCAGGGTTCTCCCTAACCCGCGTACCCACAGCCCAAGAATTAATGGGCAAAATCCTCTAAATCCCTAAATCCTCCTCCCCTCTGGCTATCAATATCACCCCAGGTCCCCAGCTCCGCCCTTGCCGGCAATCGTCGGAATATCGCCTCCCGCAGTCGACGACGGCCGGAGATCGAAAAGTTTTATATCGTGGAACTTTCATGTTCCAAAAATGTCCTTCAACTTTATATATATCAAATATGCTTAAATTAAATAGGGGTAAACATATAAATTATACACCTTCCAAGTAACATAACTACTCACTACTAATAATTAAACACTTCCAACTACAATAATTTTTTACCATCTCTAAAATAAATTTACTTTAAAATATTTTATAGTATTTCAAATAGATTTGTCATGTAAGTATACATTTAAAAAATTAAAAATAAGAGAAAAAAACACAGACAAAAGATACGTGCAACGCACGTACATGACGTCTAGTAGTAGTAATAAGAAATTTTGGGTTTATTTAGGAGTTGCGTCAGCAACTTTGATATATTATAGCTACAACAAGCTAGTGACTCACCGAGATATTTATTAGTTCATGGCAGGGGCAGAGGGTAGGCTGGGCTGGCCAGGACTGTAGCCCGAGCTAAGAAAACAAAATTACTAGGCTTCAGTCCATGTCCAATCGGTTCCCCAATCCAGGGTTCTCCCTAACCCGCGTACCCACAGCCCAAGAATTAATGGGCAAACTCCTCTCCTCTGGCTATCAATATCACCCCAGGTCCCCAGCTCCGGCCTTGCCGGCAATCTCCGGAATATCGCCTCCCGCAGTCGACAACGGCCGGAGATAGGCTTCGATCCTCCGCGCGTTCGACACCTACAACTACGGGAAGCTCCAGCTCAACAATGGCCTGGTTCGGACTCCTCAAATGGGGTTTGTTTTTGAATCTCAAGTTTTGTAGGGTTTTTTATGGGATTTCTGTACATTTGATGTTTCTGGAAGTTCGGAGTTGGGGATTTTGAGTTTTGGGGGGTTTATTTGTTAAGTTTCAATTCTTTTTGGCTTCCTGTGAGTTTCCTTTTGGTTATTTGCAGTTCTACTAGGGTGGGTTGTATGAGTTTTTGTTTTGCGATTTTTTAATATATATTTTTGTCGTAAATTATGAATACATAAACATGCAGGAATTTTTTGAAGATATAGTTCCTAAAGGAGAATTATTTAGTTTAATGAGTGAATTTATTGTTTGACTTAAATTATTCGTGTGGATGCAGATGGAATAGTTGGAACTTCTTTGCGTGTCATATCAACAAAACAGTAATCAAGGAGACAGCTACGTTCTTATACATACAGCAATAACAGATGTCTTCAAATTTTCAGCTTAACTTTTCAGATGGAATAGTTGGAACTTCTTTGTTGCATACTAAAAATATATCATGTTTCAAGTTCTAGACATTTTCAGCTTAACTATTGGGTGTAACTTGTAAGGCTGGTTTATTTTTGTCTAAATAGTAGTACATTAAACTTAGACTTAGGGTCTGCATGGATTGAGGGGGAAAAAAGCAGAGTTAAGTGGCGTTAAGTGAAGGAATGTTAAGTGAAGAGAAGTAGGGTCAATACATATAATCTTGCTTGGATTGAAGGGAGAGTTAAGTGGGACGTGTTTAATAACTCTTGCTTGGATTGGTGGTTTTGAGTGAGAGGAGATTAATAAAAATACACTAGTTACCAAAATACCCTTGTTACATGTCATAAAATTAAATTTGATTGGAATTTTAATTTGAACTTGTCAAAATATCTTCACAAATGAGGAAACTACGAAGCATCATGTTGAAAGCAAGAAAAAATAGGAAGAAAAAAAAGACATGATATTTTATAGGACAAATAAAGGAATTTTAATTAGAACTTGTCAAAATATCTTCACAAATGAGGAAACTACGGAACATCATGTTGAAAGCAAGAAAAAATGGAGAAAAAAGACATGATATTTTATAGGAAAAATATAACATATTTATAACTTTTTAAACAAAATTCTTCTATCCCTCTCGTTAACCCTCTGATTTGGAAGGTTAAAAAAATAGACAAAAGAGGGTTAAACAAACCCTTACTTAACCCTCTATAGTCCTTCTTCAATCCCTCTCGTTAACCCTCTGATTTGGAAGGTTAAAAAAATAGACAAAATAGGGTTAAACAAACCCTTACTTAACCCTCTATAGCCCTTCTTCCTAAACCTCCACCCTTAAACCAAGCATAGTTTTTTTCTCCCCTCACTTAACTCACTTAACTCCCTCCTATATCCCCAGGGTAACTTAAATTCCTGGACCGTCCTTGGTTCCTGGCTTGTTGGACTTCGATTGAACCTTCATTGTGTTATTGGATTAATCTCCTTTTGTACTTGGGCTTTTTCCTTAATTATATTTAATGAAACCTGAGGGGAATTATTCCGACCATATTTTTATTTTCTTTTCCTCAACAAGATTATTGAGGGTTTGGTGTTATGTTGCACAGTCACAAATGCGACACGACTTGAGATAAGTTTTGGTGTCTGTTGTACGGACATGCATACGGCCAATTCGAGATGGACACAGTTACACGGAGAGGACTGTGTCCCAGTGTATCTTTTGTAGTGCCACTTTGAAGGGTCCGTGTCGGAAAGGACTTGCGAGAGATTGCAATCTTCTTTAATGAGAATTAAGGGATTTCTAGTCTCATGTTGTATGTATGTATGTATGAATCAAACGAATACCTAACAGAGCCTTCCCCAATTGATTGAGACCGGGTATCGCGCTCAGCAGCAGAGTATTCTGCACCAACAACCAACCAAACAATCAAATCGCCACCCCGAGAAGAAAAAAATACGTCGACTAGAACCAGAGATCCACCTGCTTGTCGAGAGGATGGCGGAAGTCGTCGGCGTCGAGGCCCCGAAAGACCACGGGAGACGCTCCGGCTCGACATACCGGAACCCTAACTCCGTTGATCGTCCTCCTATTACTCCTCCCCGTCGCGCTCCCCTGAAGAGGAAGGGTTCTGGTCCAGAGTGAAGATGAAGGAAGAAGAAGGAAAGAAGCCATGAGAAATCAAAGAGAGGGTTTGAGTGAAAATTTGGCAAATCTTTGCGTGGGAGTTGAATACTCTTATGGCTGCAGAGGAGCACGGCGGGAGAAAAGAAGTTTCTTCTTCAACGGAACTAAGTGGTGTTCTGAGGAGCTCCACGGCTAGAGGTAGCTTATGGCGTGCAGTTGCTGCCATTTCTCTTTCTTTGTTTCTTTTTCTTTCTTTCTATATTAACCCCAAATGTTTGACAAATTATTGAGTCCAGCTCACCTTGACCCTTTCGTGCCATCGAGTGGATGGCATAGAAATGGGTGAATCCAACAATTATTTTTATTTCATTGCCATCAAGTTGTTAACATGTGTCTAAGGACACATGTTAAGAATAATTAATAGAATAATTTTTTGCTTTCAAAAGTATTATCTAGATCTAATAAATAATTAATTATTCAAAATATTAGTTTGAAAATTATTTTATTAGATCTAGATAACACTTTTAAAATAAATTTTGTTTACTATATTAATTGTTTACCGGATGTTAATAACAATTTTTAAAACAAAACGCTATCTATTAGTTGGCCTTAGCATGTGTCCTTAGGACACATGTTAACAAAATCCATATCTATACTATTATATAATAAGAAAAGTTTAGATTTTCGCAAAAGTTTTTCTTTCAGATTTGTCTTACCTTATCTATATTAATTAAGATTATTCATTAAATTTATGATAATAGTTATGTAATTACGTATAAAAAAAATCAAAGAGGTTGTTATTTGATCTTCCTAAGTAGTCTTACATTAATATTTTTTTTTTTTGCTCATTGCTTAGTAAAATATTACATGATTATAATTAAAGCTTGATGTAGTAAAATATATATTAATTCCACCATGCATTTCTTCTATAATACTATATGATAAGAAAAGTTGGGTTCACTGTAAAAATTTTCTTCCAAATATGCTTTTACCTAACTTTACTAAATAAAATTGTTCATTAAATTTACTGAGGGCAGGTGGGTAATTACGTATAATTTTTTTAAGAAAAATGTAGTTTTCTTTTCTTGTACCTTTTGTTCTTTCCAAGTACAAAAAGATTAATTAAAAGACGGTAAAAATATGTGCAACGCACATGCATATATATACTAATAGCTAGTAATATGAAAAGTTGAGGCTTCACAGTAAAAGTTTTTGTTCCAAAAATATTTTTGCCTATGTTTACTAATTTAATTTATTAATAAATTTAACATAGGTAGTTAGGTAATTACGTATAGAAAAAAAAAATTATTAAGAGGAGTGTTGTTTGCTCTTTTCAAGTAGTAAAAAATTAATGGACTATTATTTGTTCTTTTTAAATAGTTTGGTTGCACGTGCATATATAATTGTCTTGTTCAAATGTATTTTGAATAGGTATGTAGGGGTGAGCATTCGGTTAAATCAGTTTCAACCGAACCGATTTTTTGAAACCGATTAAACCGAATTCAAAATAATTATAACCAAAACTGAACCGAATTTACGAGAAACCGATATAAACCAAAATCGAATTTCTTGTTCGATTATTCGGTTTAATCGGTTGAACTTAATTTTTTCAATGGACGGAGAACAAACAGTTTATATGTGCTTCCAAAAAAATTCCATACACAAATTTGAAATTTTCATAAATTATATTACTGAAAAATTCACAAATTTGAAAGGGAGGAAGGAAGAAAGTTATGTGGAACCACCAAAGCTCATTTAAAAAAATATGGGATGAGTTTGTTTCAGTGTATAGCAAAGTAGGAAGATCCAAATATGATGCTTTAGTATGAATCATTTTCCATGAACATTTCATTATTTTAAAGGAAGGAACGGGTTCTCACCTTGGGTCTTTGAGCACAGTGGGGTGCTCGGGTCCGCCAGCGTTGGGGCGAGTCGACGTCGTCAGAGACGTGGTCCGAAAAGTAGATGGAAGTCGGCACTCAACGCTGATCCATGGCGAGGTCGTGACTGAGTCGACACTCGGATGCTTCGACGTACATCGACATGTTTGGCGGAGTTGCGATCGGCCGAGCGCCGCAAAAATCATAGCAGACGGCCGAATCTGGAGGAGTGCGCATGAGGGGGGGCGGGACGGACGCTAGGTCAGAGGAGTGCGGTGGGGGAGAGAGGAGGGGTGGTGCATGTGGAGCAAAGGGCGGAGGAATGAAAGGGGTGGAGCTTGTGGTGGTTCGGCCGTGGTGAGTGAGGATGAGAGGCAGTGGTGACTGGTGAGTGAGAATGAGAGGAGAGAGGGAGGTGGTGAGAGGATGAGAGCTCAGAGCAGAGCTCCAGATTTGAGAGACGATAGTGAGAATGAGAGAGAGAGAGAGAGAGAGAGAGAGAGAGAGAAGTAGTTTTAGACTTAGGTTTAGTTGGAAGGAGTATATTGGTAAATGTATATAACCTTAATCGGTTTTCGGTTTTCAATCGAAATTGAAACCCACAATCGAACCCGAAACCGAATAACAAATAAGTAGGTTTTCAAAACCGAAACCGACCCGAATATTTTTAGACTCGAACCGAAACCCTTATTTGGTTCGGTTTGGGTCAGTTTTCAGTTCAAAATCGAATAATGCTCACCCCTATAGGTATGTTAATATTGAAATTTATTGTAATGTGATTTCTTTTCTTAATATGTTTTCTAGTTAATTGCAATTAAGGTTGTACCTCTATATTGTAGGAATCCCAAAGGTGGTGAATAGGGTAATAAAAATAACCAGCACAATTAAGCAACAATAATGTGTATTTAAAATATGTTAGCAAGAAATCAAACACGCGATGTATCCTGATATTCTTTCGTGAAGGCAATCCAGTCCCAGAATTCTCTCCGGTTTTAATCCACTATTTAAACTAAATAGTACAACATGAACTTTGATCCGAAGACTCGCCAACTTCTTATACACAAGCTTTCATCTGCGGGCTCGCCGACTTCTTCTTTAACAAGAAAGAATTTTGATCTTCAAGAACACTTGAAGGTCTAGGTTACAACTATTTACTACTCTAACACTTTTGTGGATGGAAAATGAAAGCTTGGTAGAGTTACTTGGAATTGGTCTTTTGGTGGTTAAGAAAATTTAAGCTCAAAGGAATAGCTTTGAATGAATGGATTTAAAGCTTTAAATACAAACACACAAAAGAAAGGAAATTAATGCACAAAATTGTCTACAGATAGTATATCGTCGATATACTATAGTATATCATCGATATACTGTTCTTGAACAGTAACGACAATAAGTTCGACTATTAGGAGCATTTTGTCACGCCCAAATCCCAAAATACGTAGGACTAGGAGTAACACGTCCAGTCTTATGTAAACAAACTCCAATATATGGAAATCATATACACACGTACGCTGTATATGAATATGCAATCCACCAGTGGTAATATACTGTCACAACAAGTCATACAGAATCTATATCTCATCCACAGCACAAATAATAAGTAGAAATAAAGAGCTGAATAATAACTGGATATCCAAGATGAGTATCAAGTTTGATAGTAAGGTGGAGACAAATCCACTACAAAACGACTATACTGAAGTAGCAACAAAATCTCTAAACAGTGGAAATAAATCACAGATACTCTGAGGGTAAGTCCTCCTCAGTCTGGTAAGTATAGTCAGGTCCAGGTCCGTACTCCTTCGGATACTCCTGCTCGTATATATCTGGAAAGGGATCAGGTCCTCAGAGGAACGTAACAAGATACATAATAACATGCCAATAAGTACTGAAAAATAAACATCAAATAGGTCGCCTAACCGTCTAAGTGAATGCAGTTTGAGAACAACTTTCCCCCAAGTGGGCTATCTGGCTAAAAATGTGGGATTGGCGTGACTCTCTCGGAGAATCAGGGGCCTCAAAGCATGTCGTCTTTTGAACGGCAGAGGCCGCCAATTATAAATGGGGTCATCACCGCCCGTATCTCCAGTGGAGCTTCTGGGTTACAGAAGAAAAAAGTACAAATGAGCCCAAATGCCTTACTTGTTGTTCTCCCCATCCCATGCTCTAAACATGTCATATACATGACACGATAATACCTCTAGTAACTGCCAGGTCTACTAGCATGTAAAGTTTCTATTGACAGTTATCCCTATCCGTCGTATGACCTATACGTACTAGTGGCCAGCCGAGTACGCAGGTCCGTGTCCTACATGTGACTCACACTCGTGTAAGAATAGTGTCATGGCAAATGAAACATAAAATGCCTCATAATAATGGGGTGGTCTCATAAAGTAGGTCCAATGCATGTACATAAATAAAACAGGATACGACGACACCGTCGTTGCACCCAAGTTTCCTTGGACGCACAATTTATATAGTAGTTAAAATAAATGAACTAAATAAGCAGAAATAATTTATGCATGTATCATATGGAATATAAATATTAGTACAATGGCAAGGTATACTTGCCGAGCAAAAGTTATGTATAGTGCACGTCCAAAACAGTGTTAAGTTTAGTGAAAGAAGAATTGTAGTTATGGTTTGGGAGAGTTGTAATATATATAGGGATAAAGAGGCGGTGGAAACTTAGTGGTTAAGGACTACTGCCGCTGCTGTTTCTTTCTTTTATTGGTTTTGGGTTTCGGTTGAGGGGTGTTTAGTAATAGTAGAGTTTAGAGGCGGTGGAATAGGATGGCTCACACGCGCGGAGAAGAAAAAAGGAAAGTTGGTTTTTGCTACTACTGTTGTTGATATTTCCTTCTCCTAATGGGTCCGGGTTCAAGCGGGTAGGGTAGGCTAAGGGGTTTGGGTTAGATCCAAATTATATATATGTATATATATACATAGAAAATTTTAAAATTATATTGGTGCATACGGTTAAGCTAGCAACTGTCCAAAGGGTCTTCTACATGAAATAAATTAGGAAAAATTTATAATGGCTCCATAAATCTCCCAATTGCACAAACACCACAAAATAAAATCTATCTCCTCTATTTAGCTCATAACTATTATAAATAAATAATTAATATGGTTTTCAGGATTAGGGGTTTTATATTCTACCCAACTTATAAAAATTTCGTCCTCGAAATTAAAACTAAGCCACGGTAGAAAGTCAAGAATGGTAGGAGATATAAATTAATAAAGTAAATTTATACCTTGGTCTGTGAATAGGTTCGAAAAATGTTAGCGCATGTCGTCCTCGTGCTCCCAAGTAGATTCTCCTTACGCGCCATGCTTCCATGCCACGCGGACTAAGGGAATAGACTGGTTCCTCAATACTCTCTCGACGATCGAGGATTCCCACGGGTTGCTCTTGATAGGACAAGCTCGGCCCAATGGTGATCTTCGAATGGTCGAGAACATGACTGTTGTCTGCCACATATCTCATGAGCTGTGACACATGGAATACATCATGTACTCCCTCAAGTGAAGGTGGTAGCGCAAGTCGATATGCCACTTATCCCACTCTCTATAGTACGTCAAATGGTCCAATATACCTTGGACTCAACTTGCCGCGTCCTCCGAATCGAATGGTGCCTCTGGTAGGTGATATCCTTAAGAAGACATGATTTCCCTCTTTAAATTCCAAGGGACGACGATGAAGGTCTGCCCATTGTTTCTGCCTGTCTTGCGCTGCTCGCAAGTGTCCTTGTATCTTCTTAATTATCTCAATGGTGTTGACCACTAACTCTGGTCCCAGAATTCGACGTTCTCCCACGTCACTCCAACACACAAGAGACCTACATTTCCTTCCATACAATACTTCAAACGGAGTCATCTGGATGCTTGCCCGATAGCTATTGTTGTAAGAAAACTCCACCAGATATAGGTGATCCTCCCATGATCCTCCAAAGTCTAACATACAAGCCCTCAACATATCCTCCAATGTCTGAATAGTACACTCTGACTGCCCATCTGTTTGTGGATGATAAGATGTACTGAACTTCAGACGAGTTCCATGACTCTCTTGCATGCTCCTCCAAAAATGCGATGTAAAGCGCGAATCTCTGTCTGATATAATGCTGACTAGTACGCCATATAATCTCACCATTTGCCTCATATATAAGTCAGCCAAAGCTTCCGTAGATTGGCCAACTCTAAAAGGCAAGAAATGGGCTGACTTGGTGAGTCGGTCCACTATTATCCATACTGCATCTCTTCCACTTTGACTCTTGGAAAAACCTGTGACGAAGTCCATAGTAATATGCTCCCACCTCCATTCTGGAATCGGGAGTGGTTGCAATAACCCTGCTGTTCTCTGGTGCTCTGTCTTTACTTGTTGACATACCAAACATTTAGCTACAAAGCGAGCTATCTCTCTTTTCATTCCATGCCACCAAAAGTATTGTCGTAAATCACGATACATCTTGGTGCCTCCAGGATGAATAGAATATATCGAACTATGAGCTTCTGTCATCAGCTCCTGTCGAATCTCTCCATTTGGAACATATAAACGATTACCACATCGTAATGTCCCGTCATCATGAATTCGCAGTCCTGTCTGTTCTCTGTTTGATAATAAACGAAAGAAATTGAAACTAGGTTTATACGAAACCCTTCTTTTGTTTACAAACAAGAAAAAGAAGTAGAATTAATCCTATACGAGGATGTTAAGTACAAAAAATTTGATTCTGAGAAAATATTGCTATAGGAGTCTGATCTGCGGTCGATCACTTTGTCCCTTGGACCATACGATGACGAAGAAGTGCTGTAGAAGACGAAAAAGAAGCTTCAAATACTGCAGAAGGGGTTGAACTCTCGTTGCCAAAGTAGTCAATCAACACTCTCTGAATATACTCTCTTTTCTTGAAGAATCTTCAACCCTTCGACCTTTGTCTGTGACTCCTGAATTCTCTCCACCTTAGATTCGACCTCAAAAAATCTTCGACCCTTGACCTCCGTGGCCGGAGGTCTCTATTTATAGACTTTGGTCGTAGTCGACGTAGAAACAGAACAGCGGAGAGAGCTGCACCTTTTACGCGACGGTTATAATAACTGCTACCTACGTATGAATGATCTCCTGAATTGGCGTGTGACGCGTGTCCCATTATGAGGTAATGCGTATAATCGCTCATCGAAGATCACGGCATGCAAGCCACGTAGGTAACTACCCCTCGCGTAGAGATGGTTGGCGTAGAAGCCAAATAACTGTCTCGTTGGCGTAAAAGCCAAATAGTTTTTCTGATGGCGTAAAAGCCAAGTAGGCGTAGAAGCCGAATAGTTGTCAAGTTGGCATAAAAGCCAAGTAGCTGTCATGTTGGCGTAGAAGCCAAGTTCTGCGTAAAGCTTGATGCTTTGCAACTATAGCCTGAGTTGGCGTATTTCAAGGAGATAGCGTACGGCGTACTCCTATAGCTGAAAATAGCCTGATTGGCGTAATGTGCGGGGATGGTGATGTGGACGTATTAGTCCTAATTGTAGCTCAGTAGAACCAAATCTTGTGCATTAAATGCAGAGATCTGCCCCCATCTCGCGCATTAATTGCAGAGATGTGCCTCGAGTTCTGTACGAAGAACAACTTTTGACGTGGCTGTTGGTTTCGTCTCATCCCGAGCATAAAGCTCATGTCTGCTTGTGTAAAATGGGCAGTGTATTCCTTGAATGCGTAAACGACGTCTTATATCAAAGGTTATGTCACTAGACGACAGTCTGGGGCTATGTGCAGAATCATCATTACAGCCGTCCTCTCGATCGTCGTGCAGTACTCTTTGTCAGGAGTCAGGTTCACTGCTTTCACTAACAGGTTCATTCGAAGAATACGAAGAGTTCCTCGTACAACTTCCTGCTGCATTTAAAGCAGATAAGTTTTACGCCAAAATAGCGACGTAGCAACTTTTTTACGCCTAAGCAGTCTGGAAATACTGTATTACGCGGGTTGTTTTGGAGCTATATTTTACGCTAAAATAGCTTTGAAGCTCTGCTGTACGCCAATGGCTCTGAAGTTATGTTTTACGCCACCCAGTGCTGGAACTCTGTTTTACGCGGGCTTCCTGCATGTTGAGGGTTTACGCGTATACTTTTCCAGCGTATTTTTCATGCTTCTATAAGACCCCCTTCAAAGTTTTCAAATTCCTCGTAATTTTAAATACTTTGAATGAATCATGAAACGGTCAAGTTTGACTCCTTCCGCGAGGCTGATTTCTCGGCAAATTTTTAGGAGTTTGTTAGGATTTGGTGTGTTCTCCTCTGCCTATATAAAGGCGAATGAGTTAACATGTTTTTTCCACACTTCCTTCACCACAAAGAGAGAGATGGTTGCCGAGCTTCGTCGGTTTGGCTTGAGGAAGAAGAAGATCATGTTCTTCCAGCATGTAAGGAGTCGTAAAAAGAGGCGTCTTCAAGCAAATATCCTCTGCAACGATGGATCATGGAAGGATATCATAGCTTCCTTTGCTCGGGATAATCAACAATTTCATATGGCGATTCGTCTAGGAGAGAGGAAGGGTCTCATTTGGCCACACAGCTTGCTAGCTGTATTTTCTCCTATTATGGTGCTGGACGATGGTAGGCAGTCTGGCCCTGTCTTCCAATATTGTGTTGGGTCTGGACCCCTAACACAATTCTAGGGCATGCCTGCCATGGCATATGGAGGGTGGGCTTGCGAAATTGATACATGCCCAGTTCTGTATCCTCCCGCCATTGATCATTTTCTTGTTAATCGACCGCGGAAGCCGATTAACTGCTGTAGAAGACGAAAAAGATCTACACCAATATGAGAACCTGGCACAGCAGATTCTTGGTATGATCTTAAAAGAAAATGAGAAACCCTTTGTAGAAAAAGAATTTCTATCATATGTAATCATGAAGATGAAAAACCCTTTGTAAACTGGATTTCCATCATATGTAATCATGATTTAATAGAATTTGTCTTCTTTTACGCATCTGATGATTTACCATATTTGCTGTGAGGAAGTATGAATAGTGTGCAGCTTCGATATGTCTGAATAAATTTACGCCAACTCTGATAACATAATATCTGATCTCGTCCCATCTTTTACGCGTAGCAGAAGACGCGTAGAAAGCTCCTTAGCATTTAAGTTGAAGATCCAAACTGTTATGCTGTTTTGGACGAGGAGTCGCATAGAATTCTGAACTATCACTTCTTTGAGACGAAGGATTCTTGTTCAGACCATCATCTTCAAGAATGGTTTCTCGAAAATTCCTTGAAAGTAGGGCAAGAAATATTTGTCGAACAGGCCATACTTGAACTTTTGTAAAATATTCTGTCTGGACTTTGGATGAACTTCCAAATGGCCCAAGAAGAAGAGTCTTTTTTAATGCTGAACTCTGTGTGTTTCAGGCACTTGGAATGTTTTATAGCCAAAAAGGAGCATCTTCTGCGTAAACCCTTGTAATTGGTCGTCTGTAGTTTCCGAGCGTAGAATCGTAGATTTGTACCCTCTGAGCGTAAAAAACTTCCGAGCGTAAAATTATATATTTATAGCCTCTGAGCGTAAAACCATAGGTTTGTAGCCTCTCGAGTGTAAAAGCTCCTGAGCGTAAAAGTATCTGAGCGTAAAACCATAGATTTGTAGCCTCTGAGCGTAAAACCAAAGATTTGTAGTCTCTCGAGCGTAAAAGCTCCTTAGCGTAAAATCATAGATCTGCTCTGTGCGTAGAATCTGGATCCATTGACTGTTCATCTTCTTTTTTCAAATGATGGGCTGACGTGGTTCCAAATCATAACCGAATATTAAATATCGGATTTGGTTAGGGATTTGAAGAGTTATCCGAACTCTATAAATAGCCCAAGGTCCTGAGAGAGAAAACTTTTATCTGTTTTCACGAAACCCTTGCTTTCCAAGAACCCTTCTTCTTCATCTCTTTCTTGAGAACTCAGAATCTCTATGGCACCTAAACAGGCTTCCACTGCTGAGGGAAAGAAGATTGCTTCCTCTTCCCGCTCCACTGCTCAAGCACGAGCAACTCCCATTAGGCTGAACGAGCCTCGATCGGAATGCAAGCTCCTCCGTCGAGCTGTGCTCTGGACATTACAGGTAAAGGCTTCGGAAAAAAAAATCATTCGCACACGTTGTACGTGCACGCGCAAGGTCATCTTTTGTGCTGAGAGCCTCTTCGAGGAGGATGATGTACGGAGATATTTTATAGTTGCGTGCACATTCCTAATGTGTCGGCGTAAAAACTCCATATTTTTGCAATCTGGCGTAAAAACTCAGACTGTCAAAATTTGGCGTATACTTCAAACTTTGAATTTTACGCATTGGATATGAATTCCGGCGTAAAAGCTCAGACTGTTAGATTTTGGTGTCTACTGCCAACCTTAAATTTTATGCCTCGAACATAAGTTCCAGCGTAAGACTCAAATTTTTGCAGTCTTGGCGTAAAAGCACAGACTAATAATCTTTTGCGTAAACTGCAAGAGTATAACGTCTAGTGTAGAAACTGACTTGTTCTCTTGTATTTTGTAGTGGACTTGCAGATCCCTCCTTTGGCTGAGGTGATGGGTTCTGCTGCCGGGATGCTGAACTCAAATTATTTGGAGGACTTGTCTCATGTGACATTCCCCATTTCTGGAGTCAATTATCCTGAAGAAAGGGGAACCCTTATCTCGTCCCAGAGAGAACGCATGTTGCTGAGTATGATCAGTGGGGAGTCCATGACATACATAGACGGGACGGAGTATAAGAAACCTGACTTCTTGTTCGGGGATGTTATCGACAAACAATCCCAGACCAAGCCCAAGAAGGAGGATTGGATGTTTACTGCTGAGGGCACGGTGATGTATCTGCCCAAGATGCCTAGGGATTATCCTATCTCTGCGTTCTTCCATGCCACACATCCTAGGAAGATGACATGGACCCTGACTTCCGATCTTCACAGCCGACCGGGGAAAATCTTATACAACAAGGAATACGACGGGGGGCCTATATGAGCCGTCCCTCGGGCCCTGTGGTGCCCTTTAGGGGATTACTGTCGGGTAGTGTCCCGAGTGAGGACACTTCGCTGATCCAGCCGGTCCAGATATCGACCTTCTGTAATGACTTTATGGGACAGGGAGGAATGTACCCCAGGGTCAACCCTCGGACCAGTGGATGGCTTAGCCCGGAGAATCTTCGATGGGCCAGTTTGACTGCCTGGGTCCTAAAAAACTTCCAGACGGAGCTGGAAAGTATTGGCTTGTTCGCGGCTGTGAGTGCCACAAGTGTTGGGCTGCCTGTCAACCCTAACTTATTTTTGGCCTTGATAGAGCGATACAACTCGCTCACTGGGACTTTTGCCACTCCGCTGGGTGAGTTGGGCTTAGCCCTTCATGAGATGGCAGAGATTTCAAAGTTGCCGATGGGGGATGCTCCTTATGAAGAGTACGTCCCTACAAACAGGGAGTTGAGGGATACAAACCCTCGGGCAGTGGCAGTATATCAGGAGCTGATGTGTCACTATCTTGCCTGTACCACTTTCTACAAGGAGCCCTCTGATTTGGCTCACATCAACAAGTGGGAAACCTATCTCTTCTTCCACCAGGCCAGAAATGCTAAGCCGGACAAGGTGGTAGATAGCCGAGACAGGCCCTTGAACCTCCTGGGCATGCTCAATGCTAATACGGTCGATGACCTTATTGAAGATGCAGGGGCTTCAGATCATATTCTTGACGAGGAGATAGGGGGTTACCCTGCAGGCACAAAAGCCTTCATTTATATGAGGCATTGTCGCAAGTCTCTCTCAAGGAAAGCTCAATTGGCCGGCTTCCTCTCTGTCTGGCTTCGCCGTTGGGTAGTGCCTGGCATCACGTCTGCAGATCGCATCCATCGCAACACCTTATGGCCTGCAGTGCGTTTGGTGTTCGAAGCGAGACTGGGCCTGCTTCCTGCTATGGTATGTAGAATACAAGCAGGCCTGAGGGCCCTTAATGATGGGCTGCTCGCAGATGAGACGCAGCGTGAAAGCTTTCCCAGGGTGGAATTACCATTCCTATATCTGATGGGATGGTTAATTCTTCACAACATCAGGGTGATGTCTCCCGGTCCTGCCAGCGGTTCAGGAAATAACTTCTTGTTGAATTACAAGAATTCCTCTTGGAACGTGGGGACCGTCATAGATTGCCGGCGGGCGTTAAATGTTGCTCATAGCTGAAAACTCTTCTGTATCGTCCCCCCTGTACACATCAATCAACAGGGGAAGAAACTTAAGGATGAGGGCCATAGGAGGACCATTCTTTCTCCTGAAGCCTTCTACTGGTTGGTGTCACGTCCCAGTCCCAAATATACGTAGGACTAGGACACGTAAGCATGCCAGCCGCATGGATATGGCAACTCCAATATATGGAAACCAAACCCATACGTACGCTGTAATATGAATATCAAATCCACAAGTGGTATAAATCTATCACAAGTCACAGGGTATAATCTAAATCTCATCCACGAAAATCAGATATAAATAAATAACCAGTATCTATGAAACTAGATCTCAATACAAAGTATCTAAAGATGATGGTTGGATGGAAACAAATCTACTACCAACTCGAATAGAAAAGTACAACACAATAAACACAATATAAGAGTACCAGCTAACGACCACGAGCTCGAATAGAAAACATCCTCGAAACATATGTAACCATCTGAATCTGCGCTCCTGCGAATACTCAAGAACAGATACACCTGGAAGGGGCCAGGTCCTCAGAGGAACGTAACAAGATACATAAAACATATGCCAATAAAGTACTGAAATAAATATCCAATAGGGTCGCCTAACCATCTAAGTGAATGCAGTTTGAGAATAACTTTCTAACAAGTGGGCTATCTGGCCATAAATGGGATTGGCATGACTCTCTCGGAGAATCAGGGGCCTCAAAGCATATCGTCTTTTGAACGACAGAGGCCGCCAAGTAGTAGAGGGGTCATCACCGCCCGTATCTTCAGCGGAGCTTCCGGGTTACAAAAGAAAAAGTACAAAGGAGCCCAAATGCGGTACTTGTTGTTCTCCCCACCCCATGCTCTAAGTATGTCACATCCATGACACAATTTGGTTCATAGCCTATTCTTAGTACCCTAGCCCAATCCTGCAACCAAACAAGGACAATGATTGGACCACCGTACTATAATAGGCTATGCCCATGGACCTCTAATAACTGCTATGTCTTCTAGCATACAAAGTTTCTATCAGCAATTATCCCTAATGCACGTTCCATACGTACCGATGATCAGTCAATACGTAAGTCCGTGATCTATATGAGACTCATAACTCGTGTAAAAACTGTGTCAAGGCCAATGAACCTAATGATGCTACATGATAATAGGGTAGTCTCATAAACAAGGTCAATACAAATACATAAATAAAAATATATCGCGACGACACCGTCGCGCGCATTTTATATAACAGTTAAAATATATGAACTAAAGATAGAAAATAAAGATGCATGCAACATATAGAATATAAATAATAGTACAATGGCAAGGTATACTTGCCTGCTCTGAAAAAGGATGAAGTCACAACTCAAGGCGTCGTCCGATCTACCCGTCACATAAATTAAACAAGTTAGGTTACAAAAGTGGGTGAATAGGTTCCTCCATTTTAATTAATTTTTAATTCTGAATAAATAACCTAAAATATTATTTTAATCTTTTTATAATCTGATTTTATTGTTAAACCCTAATTTTGGTCCAAAGAAAGTTAACTTTACGGATTTGTGATTCATGGTACGCAAATTGAGGCAATCCGTTGACCAAAAAGTCAACCAACTCAAATCCTGGATTTGTGTGTGGAATCCTATAGATTTCAATGCTACATGAACATTGGAATCAATAATTTCATAAAATCATAAGTCGGTAAAGAGTTATGGCCACAAGGGCGCACAGATGACAGTTTTCGGTGGTTTTCTATTTACGTCTACGTTGCACAAATTTTACAGTAGAATAAAACTATATTTTAAATTCTAGAAAAATACTTTTCTGGAATTTTATCATGTCATCTTTCCGAAATTTCAAACGGTTCGTAATTCCGAGTTCGGGATCTCCCAAAATCTCAAAAATACGAAAATACATCTGATTTTGGACAGCTGACACTTTCGGAATATTCTGGAAAAATAGGTTCTAAAATTACTGAAATAATTTATATATTCAGAAAACTAACCTTGATATGATTCTAACAAAAAAAACTAGAGCACGTTTGGAGTCTGGAGCTAGGAGATATCGTCTTTTTAAGTCGTTATAACTACTAGAAAATGAGGCTGAATTTATGACAAATTTTGACTATTTTTGAACGAAAAAGAGAGGAGTTTGGGGATAAAAAATATGAAAAATAAGTTTATTCCATAAGTCTAATAGGTATTTATAATGGTGAAGATTGTTTAATTGAATAAGACTAGGATTGGCTAATTTGGATATGATTAGGATCAGTTTAAATAAGGATATGATATGCATGAAGTTGTTTTCCTAGTAGGCTCAGGATTTGAATTAATTTAAAATAGAGTTTGAGTTCATCTCAATAATTTATAATCTTAAATAGAATTAAAGTTAATATAAATAATTTATATATAATCTTATTAATATCTATTAACACTAAATTAGCATCTATCTAATATTAAGACTTTATATATCCAAATAAATCCTCAATAATTCCAAAAATCCAATAATTACTTAAAATTCTAAATAAATTATAGAAAAATATATTTAAATATTTTAACTCTAAAATAAATGTTTGGTAGTAACAACATTCAAGTATGGTCTCATAGTAAATCATGGAAGTCCTAAAAATTTATGTTTCCTAAGTTTTAATTACCAAAAATTCTAGAAAATCTCCAAAATCTAAAATAACCAAAAATAATTCTAAATAAATATTTATATAAGTAAATATATCAAGAAATTTATTTTCTAATTAACTAAGAGAATACTCTAAAGAAATTCAACATCTATAATAAATATAATAATATAAAATACACACAAAATAACTATTTTGGGTGAGGGGGTTTACAGTTGGTCTGCATTAGACCTTTCCATTTGCTGTACAAAAGCGATGACCACTGCTACCTGGAGCCTTATTTGCCCAGTCGGTTCGCCAGGCAGTTTGGGTACGATCAGCTGCATGTGGGGAATGCCATTACCAGCTTCAAGTCCAAAGGTAGACTTATTGATGGAGCCAGAGGATGGCGGTACTTCATCACGGGCTGTACTGGTGCAACTTTTGCTGTGCCCGCGACTTCTCTCTATGGAGTTGCGTATTCTGCACTCGTATGCGCAGTTCTATACGTCCATCAATAGCTTCCATCGCGATTTTGATGTGCATAAAAGTTTTAGGATACCCTCCCATATGTCTAGTGGAAGGGAGGAGATTCCGTTTGTTTCCTCGGATGAGAATGAAGACACCGCCGAGGCAAATGAATTCTTGTCAATAATACTGAGAGGCGTAATAACTCCGCCAGCAGAGCCTCTCGTTATCCCCCAGAAATGGAAGACTTCGACTTTGAAAGAGCCTTCCCCCCACAAGAAGAAGATTGTCCGAGGTCCGAAAAGGGCTTCCACCAGGGGGGCTCCTAGGAGCGAGCCTGTCGTTTCCCCTGTTGGGGATGATTCTTTAATTAGAGGTCATTCGCCTTTTAGAGAGGGAACCTCCATAATTCCGACTGGCAGTGCCGGAGATTCTTTGCTCGAGATCGCTGCTACTACTACTGCTTCTGGTAGTGCTACGAGATCGCCTTCGAGGCCGAGCCTATTAAGGATACCTTTATCCAGACAAATAATGGGAGTAACCCCTACTTCGTCTGTAAGTATTTCCAGCAAGATTCCACCCGATGAGCCTCGAGTGGATCTTGGTGACGACTGGGAAGACTACCCGCCAGTGTCAGTTGATGCACCTTCTTCTCCAGGTATGATAGCTTGTCTAGCATCATTAAGAGATGATTTAGCTATTCGGGCTGAGGACGCGACATATATACCATCGACCATGGGTAAATGTTATCTTTACGCCTTTTTTAGAAAATTAACATCAAATTGATATTAACTTTCTCTTGTCTTCTTCAGGTGCAGACATCTCAGGGGAGGGCAGAGTTGACGCAACCTTTGACTTTGTTGCGGATCTTGCCGATGAAACGGTGGTGTTTGATACCGAAGTGGCATGCTTTGAAGCTGCTGCTCGTTCGTCTGCAATGTTTTCGGGTGTCGTCTCGCCAACAGCAGTTCAGATATCTTCAGAGGAGGATGAGCCCATCGTTGCGACTGTGCCTCCTTCGTTGAGTACGCCAGCAACTTCAACCGTTGCTGGTGTTCGTTCTTTTATAGCGCCATCTGTAGAGGCAACGGCAGTGGCAACATCCTCCGAGGTCATTCCTGGAAGGAGATTTCCCGGTATCGCAGCTACTCCTAGCGTGCATCCGGTCTTTGATATGCTGATTGAAAATTATACCAGCTTATTCTACCGCAGTTTGAAGGAGTTGATTTCCATGGTGTTGGAGAAGAACTTGGTCTTTGATAATCTGTTGACGTCCTCCCAGCTTGCGATAGCGCCGATCAGAGGTTTCAATGACGCTGGAGCAAATAGTTAATGGTTTAGAACAACCCATTAACGAATATTTGCAGATATCTCGAGGAAACGTCGACGATATGATTCAGGCCGAGTATGACTCCTTGACTGCGAAGCTTGCTGAACAGATGGAATGATTAAATAAATCCATCCAGACACAACAGCAGGAGATGGATGCAGAGCAGGCCGACTTGGAGGAGGTTATTCCTCAGCTAACCCAGTGCGAGGCCGAACATAAGAAAAATGAAGCGAGGGTCCGCAAATTGGAAGCTAAACTCGCTCAGGCAAAGGAATGGGCTCGTGCTTCATCGGCAGCTTGAGATGTGTTGAAGGGCCGAATGGATACAGCTCAGCGGAACTTGGCACGTGCGGGCGACATCCGTGTTGATTTTGTTCATCTTTGGTCCGAACTATCCCTCCTGAGCGATGACGAGGTATGACTGGAGCGGGCTCGCGCTAACATCTTGGACTCCAGGAATGAGAGGATGGCCGCTTTGGCACAGTAGATTCGTGATTTGACTGCTCCTCCCCAATGATGTACTTTTTGCTTTCTCTGTAATTTTGCTATTCCCAGAGACAATAAAGAGACTTTATCTGACCTTGTGGACCCATCATTTTTGAATATAAATGATAGGCTAGGGTGAAAGTGATATCAGAGGTATCATTAACATGACATACTTTCGTTAAGATTTTGATGAATATAAATCTATTCAGAGATAATATGAACCTGATAGAATATAATCCAACTAAATTTGTATACTAAACACTATCAGAGGTAATATGAACATGATAGGTTTACAAATTAGTTAAGCATATCCATTAAGGGGTCATATGAATCTGATAGAATATGATCTTGTCACGACCCGCACCCGAAAAATTGGGCATGAGTCGTGGGTACGTCCAGCCTACGCCGCAGAATCGGCGGTAGAACGCTGTGAAGGTTCGTTCTAGGTCAACCATCTATCACACAAAACCTGTCAATATCCTCTCCAAAAGGAGGGCAACCATGCAATATATATAATCTCTCAATCACAATAACTAGGGAAAGAGTAAAAGCACGATAAGATAGCAAAAGAAACAAAGAAACACAGAGCAAGACAATATCCAAATATACAGTCCAAGTCTATAATAGTCTACAATATCTCACGACATCAAAAGAATAAGTACAATCATCCAAAATAATCAACTGGAAACATCCCAGGAAACCCACCTAGCTAACTAGGGCGCTAAAGGCGTCTCCTCGCAGGGCTCCTCCTCAGTCTCGGGGTCACAACACTCGTCGACACCCAGCCCGTAGAAAGTCGGACAGAAATTCTCAGGATCCTCTGGAAAAAATATGCCCAGTCAGGACTGGAGCGAAGTACATAACTCTGAAAGCAACTCCAAATACATGGTAAGGTGTATATGACGAGCAATAGAAAAGTATACAAGATGCACAGGAAATAAATACATGCTGGAGCAGATAAAGTAGCTACAATTTAAACTGGAGAACAATACAAGTAGAGAAGTAACTGCATGTGAGAGAACATGAATACTAGCTAAGTGCCTTGAGCACAAGTTCGTTATGTGATCGGCTTAGGTTGCACATGAAAAATACTACGATAACTCCGTTATGCGTGAGTTGCATAACCGACATACACATGAATACTGTTTGGCTTTGATCACATAACAAACTCCTACTCCCCTCCCCCACTAATACTCTTGGATTCAACCATAACATGCTACGTACATGATAATAGCTCGCGCACACGAAGGCGAGAGCACAAGAAGCACATGATAGCACATGAGAATCAATACCCGAAGCACATGATAAAATACACGTGATAGAGTACCCGCTGAACACGGTAAGGGAGATAGCATCTCATGACGGGATCCACTAGTACCAGATCATGTAACAATGTGTCAGAATCAAGTATTACAGTTCTAGAACAGGTGATATAAACGCTATCATGAAATGAAAACTATCAGAGGTAGGTACTCGCCTGATGTCCTGAGCAACTGATGAGGATCGAGATCCGGACCGGTGTCCCAAGAACCTATTACGAAAAGCAGAATTAAACAGGATTTTATGGATTTAAACTGATATAAAATAATTAAAAATAGGCTTCTAGGGATATTCTAGGTCGAACGGGTCAAACCGGTGAAATTTGGGTCAAAAAGTCAACTCGGGTCCAAAAAGTCAACTCTAGGTCAAAACTAGGTCAAAACTAGGTCAAATGTTGACTTTTACGGTCAACGGGGACAATTATGGTCAAAGCTAGGTCAAACTAGGGTGCCCCTGAAATTCTAGGTCAAAACTAGCTCATTAAGCTAGTAAACCCTCAAACTCGCCTCCTCGAGATACCGGGATACCCTCGGTATCCGATACCTCGACCTAGGCCACGCACCCGGCCTAAACCCGCTAAAACCTATGCTAGCACGCTTAAATATATACACATATACATATAAAAATCACTCCAATACTATTCCTAGGCTATTGCTCAAATACTCCGCTCGAAACTCAATACCTTGGATATCTCAGGTATTGAGATACCTTGATATCTCAAGGTATTGAGATATCGCCCAATACCCCTCTAACTAATATCTAGTTAGCTATCTAAGTATGTAGATATATATATCTAGCTATAATCTAGGCTAAAATATCTATATCTATCATATATTATACATATCTAAGTATCTATATGCATATATATATAGATATCCACAACACACATATACACATACCCACACACACTCTCAATATGTATATATATCTATCTAGTATCTATACATATATATTGCTATAGCTATAGCTATATGTATATATATATCTATACACTTAGATATATCTATCTAACTACTTATCCATCTATCTAATATCTATCTAATATCTATCTATCCATCAATCTTATCTAACTATCTATCTATTTAACTATCTATCTAGTTATCTATCTAACTATCAATCTATCTAACTATATATCTAACTAACTATACATCTATCTATATCAACCTATTTAGATATCTCTCACACCCCCTCCCTACGCCAATGCCTCGTCTAGTGCCGCTGCTGCTGCTTATACTGCTGCTGCTGCTTAAATCTGCTGCTACTGCTGCTTATACTGCGGCTGCTGCTGCTTAAATCTGCTGCTGATGCTGCTTGCTGGCAGCAAGCTGCTGTAGGCAGCTGCTGCTGCTGCTGTGCAGTGCGCTGCAGCTCGCTGTGCGCTGCGGCGCTGCCCATTAGCTGCTAGCTGCTATGGCTTTCCAGCTGCACCTCACACACGCACGACCACGCACACACAAACACACACACACACAATCACATATACACAGACACACGCACACGCACACATATATACATATATATATATATATACAACTCTATATATATATATAGACACACACTAATACATATATACATATAAACACACACACACGTATATATATATATATATATATATATATATATATATATATATATATATATATATATATATATATATATATATATATATATATATATACACACACACAAACACACATATACATGCACATATCTATATATATATATACATAAACTTATCTATATATATACACACACAAATTCATATATATATATATATATATATATATATATATATATATATATATATATACACACACACATACACTCATATATATATATATATATATATATATATATATATATATATATATATATATATATATATATATATATATATATATATACATTGTGTGTGTGTGTGTGTGTGTATATGTATATGTATATATATATATATATATATATATATATATATATATATACACACACTCTCACATTAATACACATATATATAGATATACAAACATATATACACAAACACAATATAGGTATATACCCACATATATATATAAATATAGACACATATATACTCTAACACTCAACACACACAACACACAACACAACCCTCACAACACTCACCAACGCACGCCCAACGGCCCACACGCACACGAATACATATATATATATAAAATATAATCCGAGAATTCTAGCATACTCCCCGAAGCCAACCCAACGTGCGCACAAGTCCGAAACTAGGAAACCAAGTCGAAATGGCCGTTCGGTCATTTCGACGAACACGCGGTGTGCGGTTCGAAAAATCTCCTGAAACGCACACCAAACCAACTCGGAATCGGCCCAAAATTTATCCACGGGTTCTAAACGATGCCTAGGTCCTAGAAAAAATGCTACCCCGTCGATTCTAGGTCTGTGGCGAAAACGCGCATGCACTTAGAACCGACGACGATAAAAACCCCGAAAACGTCTGAAACGTCCGTTTCTCCGCGACACGACTTCACGTGTCCGAACGAAGACACGCACTAACCCTCAAGACACCCGACAATATCTACCTAGGTTCGTCTAACCTAGGGCATCACCCAAAATTGGGCCAATTTTGGATTTTACCAAAAATTGACACAAGACCTAGTATCAAAGTCTCCAAACACAACCAAACTAGTTCCAACTTTCTCCAATGGGTAGGATTAGGGTCTAGGAAGATTCTAAATCACTAATTATACTACATAAAAGTAATTAGTAAGGAAAAAGTTAGGATTTACCTCTTGGGAGTTGGAATCCCAAGGCCAAAGTCTCCAATCCACTTAAAATTACCTCCCTCAAGCTCCAAGCCTCCAAATCTAGTCTCTACACTAAGTCTAGGCTCTAAACATCTAGGTTAGGGAAAAATGTAGGATTAGGGTTAACATTCATGGAGAATAGAAGAAGAAGGAGGAGAAAAGGAGTACTTACTTGAACTGGGGAAGAAGAAAGGAAGAAGAAAGAAGAAGTGGAGAAGAAGAAGAAGTGAAGAAGAAGTAGAAAATAAGGGGCTGCTGTGGTTTGGTCGGGTGTGGGTCTGGGAAGGCCGGCCACACATAATAAAGGGGTTTCACAAGTCCAAAATACCCAAAATGCCCTCTCCTAACTTGGGTTTTGGGTTTCGGGTTCCAAAAGCACTCAAACTAACTCCAAATCTCTCCAACTAACCCACTAAAAATATAATAAATATTCTAAAACCCAAAAATAGGTCTCATAAGAGTGTGGGTTGGGTCGGACATGGGTCCACTAGGGTCTGACACGGGTCCAGACTAGCCAAAACCCTAAAACAATCAAATAAAATAATACAATCATTAATTAAATATAAATATAATTAATAATAAACATTACACAATTTACCAAATAAAAATAAAAAAATTCTATTTTCTAGAATCGGGTAGTGACAGATCCAGCTAACCTTTGTGCATGATATCGCCAGAATAAGATCTTCATCATACTCCGTTAAGCAAAGGAGATCAAATATAGTACTTCTTCGGGAATTTGCAGTTGATAATAGCCATTATCAGATTTTTTATTAGACTTGGCTAATCTGTAAACACCATTTGCAGTCATATAAGGGCCCTCTATTTCTTTATGATTGTTTGTGCGAGTTTTGGACATCGTACCAGAGGAAATATGGACGTAGTACGATACCGTGTTTGTTGAGGACATTCCACTGGGGGATCCTTGGTAGCCCTATTATTTGTTGCGCACGTTGAGTGCAAATAATAAGTTCGAAATAAGCCCTATCAGAGGTAATGGCGACGTGATAGGTATTGTGGCTGGCGAAGACATCCTGCTAGGGATTTTCTTGTGGACCCATTACTTTTTAAGCACTTTAGTGCAAGTAATAGGTTTAAGACAAGTCTTGACAGAGGTAATATAGACATGGTAAAATATGACTCTGTGGGGTATAGTAGAGATACGTAGTCCAGAGGTATTATGAACATGGACTGGCTTTTTCTTAGCTGGGGAAAATGAGGATAGTTCAGAGGTAATATGGACATGAACAATTCTTTTCCATTGCGGATATTCCACAGGAAGGTTTTTGGTGGACCTATTACTTCTTGTGCACGAGAGTGCAAGTAATTAGTTTAGGACAAGCCCTGCCAGAGGTAATATGGACGTGGCAGTTTTTTTGGGCTTAACATTGCTGGCGTACTTAAAGTTAAGTACGGGTGTTAAGTTGAGATGACAATCGATATCAGAGGTAATATGGATATGATAATCGATGGCCAAAACTCGAAAAGTTTGCTCAGAGGTAATATGAACATGACAAAATTTTGAGTTGTGACTCCACTAGGGATGGAGATATATATCTGCTCAAAGGTAATATGGACATGGCAGTTTTTGTGGACTCAACACCACTGACGTACTTAAAGTTTAAGTACGGGTGTTAAGTTGAGATGACAATCGATATCAGAAGTAATATGGACATGATAATCGATGGCCAAAACTCGAAAAGTTTGCTCAGAGATAATATGAACATAGCTAGCGTAAAATGAGACTGGTTTAAATAGTCATGGTGTGAATGTACAAATAGACCTAAGGATTGTTCCACTAGGAGAATTTTGAGGATCCATCATCCATTGCGTACCCAGAACTCTTGGATACGGATGATGGCTCTTTACAAGAATTTGTAATGAAGGAGAAAATGTTGCACATAGGTACTTGCTGGGGATAAAAAATCAAGAGTCAATTTGTACATCCGGGTTATGGACTTATTACCCATGGCGTACTTTAAGTACAGATAATAAGCTAAAACGACTAGCACTATCAGGGGTTATGCGAACGTGATAGTAGAAAATCGAAGAGAAGAACTTTACTCAGAGGTAATGGACATAGAGAAGTTTTGAAGATATCTTACTGTGGACGTGGTAAGATATGACTCTTTGGGGAATAAAGAAAAACCGGACAGAGGTAATGTGGAATTGACTATCTTTGTGATGACAAATTCCCTCTGCTGGAGAAAGTAGAGAGATGTAATTCAGAGATAGTATGGACATGAACTGATCGATAGCAACAAACTAAGAGGTTTGCTCAGAGGTCATTTGGACATGAAAAACCCAGCTGGGGAAAAAAAATTTGGATAACAGTTCAAAAAATTTACTGGAGAGTGATTTGCTGAGTGAGGATAGACCTGAAGAACCCGCTGGGAAAACTTTAGGGACTCATCATCCGGTACTTCTTGAGGGAGCAAATTGTCACGTTAGAGTGAAATCAATTTGCAGTGATCTTTTCCTTGTTTATAGATGCAAAGTGATGACTTTGGCGTCGATCAACTCCTGGATTCTCCTTTTCAGTACATAACACCCTTTTGTAGGGTGATGAACGTACCGATGAAAGAGACAATATTTTGGGTTATCGACTTTACCAGCCCTTTCAGGGTGTCTGATGTTGGATAGCCGAAGTTTGCTTTCCTTCATCAATATATTGAAGATTTTAATGATGTCATCTTCATTGAAGGAAAAGGTCTCCTTTGGCCTTCGGGCTCCCGACGTCTGAGTTTTACGGTCTTCCTGGAAGATGGTCTTAGTTGCATCATCTTCAGACTCAGAGGGAATACTACCCCTAGCTTTGGTTGCTGCCCTATTTTGTTGAGGTAGACTACCCCCAGACATGTCGTGGCGTTTGTCCACAGAAGTTGATTTAGAAGAACCTGCCTCTAGTATTACAGGATCAGACTCTGGAGGTTTGGAGTTTGCAAGAAATGCAATATACCCTAACTCGAAACGAGTTCGTTGACGGTAGGGATCACCATGCAACGGTGTTCGTCTGCCTTTTCCATAGTTGAGGCCTTGTTTCAACTTCAAATCATAACCCATGCTTTGTATAATCTTTAAAGTCTGTGGGCTATATCTGTGGATTTGGATTTTCCCAATATCTGACTCGTGAGAATCTTCTTGTACAATCGGTCTATTTTGTATTCGATCGAAGATTATTTGATGCTGATCGTTGCGAGTAGGTGGAATAATGAAGACAGATTCTTCATATGGCCCATCTGTCGTGATGATATTAGATGTTGGCGTATTTTCCCACATGATCTCCCCACGCTTGGTAGTTAGGGGAACTGCATCTTGATTTTGACCCTTGTCTTTGCGTTTTTGGATTAAGAAATCACGCAAATCAGGGAGATGACTAGAAGAAGAAGAAGGCTTATTCCGTCTTTTTACATCAGTAGGGACATGGAGATTGGGAACCCTAACCCTTTTCCTGCCATATAAATACAGCAGTTCAGCCATGTGAGTAGCACATGATCCATGAGGAGCGTATCTTCCCATAAACTGGGTCTTCTTTATGCTTAGGGGCTTATCCTAGCGTAATCTGGAGCTTTGCACAGGTTGGCATAAAACTGAGGAAGTCCTCAACCGGCCTCCAGCGTCCCGCGTAATCTGAAGAGCAGGCAAATTTCTCTCTTGGTGGCGTAAAAGCCTAGAGGTTGGAAAGTTTGCCGCTTGTTTTCCCTTACGGTGTTTGAAGGGAACATCGGCCTCATCGTAGATGGGAGATAAAGTTTTACGCACGGGGCGCGTTTGGAATTTCTGAATTGGCGTTGAGGCCTTGTCAGAAATTTTGTCTGCCATGTCACAGACGAGAGACAAAGTTTTATGCGCGGGGCACGGTATAGACTTCTGGGTTAGCACTGAGGCATTGTCCAAATCTTTGTCTGCTACGTCACAGACGGGAGACAGAGTTTTACGCGCGGGGAACGGTATAGACTTCTGGGTTGGCGCTAAGGCATTGACAGAAGCTTTGTCTGCCACGTCACAGACGGGAGACAGAATTTTACGCGTCGGGCGTATAGGTTGCACTGTCATAACCTTGTTAGTCGGAAAGAGAGAGTCTGCAGGAATGGTAGAGGATGTCCGGGGCATCCACACTTTACGCAATTTCCTGTTGTCTTGGACAGAGAGGGAATGAGAGCTACCCCCTGCTCGAAGCATGTCTTCGTAAGCCGATTGGTCTAATTGGACGACCAAGGTCTTCTTCGTTGGTCCTACGGATACAGCATCGTATTGAGCAATGGCTTTCTCATCCGATAAGAAAGTAGTCCCCAGCAGAGTCGTCATCTTGTGTTTGATAATAAACGAAAGAAATTGAAACTAGGTTTATACGAAACCCTTCTTTTGTTTACAAACAAGAAAAAGAAGTGCAATTAATCCTATACGAGGATGTTAAGTACAAAAAATTTGATTCTGGGGAAATATTGCTATAGGAGTCTGATCTGTGGTCGATCACTTTGTCCCTTGGACCACACGATGATGAAGAAGTGTTGTAGAAGACGAAAAAGAATCTTCAAAGACTGCATGAGGGGTTGAACTCTCGTTGCCAAAGTAGTCAATCAACACTCTCTGGATATACTCTCTTTTCTTGAAGAATCTTCAACCCTTCGACCTTTGTCTGTGACTCCTGAATTTTCTCCACCTTAGATTCGACCTCAGAAAATCTTTGACCCATGACCTCCGTGGCCGGAGGTCTCTATTTATAGACTTTGGTCGTAGTCGGCGTAGAAATCGAACAGCGGAGAGAGCTGCACCTTTTACGCGACGGTTATAATAACTGCTACCTACGTATGAATGATCTCCTAAATTGGCATGTAATGCGTGTCCCATTATGAGGTAATGCGTATAATCGCTCATCGAAGATCACGGCATGCAAGCCACGTAGGTAACTGTCCCTCGTATAGAGATGGTTGGCGTAGAAGCCAAATAACTGTCTCGTTAGCATAAAAGCCAAATAGTTTTTCTGATGACGTAAAAGCCAAGTAGGCATAGAAGCCGAATAGTTGTCAAGTTGGCGTAAAAGCCAAGTAGCTGTCATGTTGGCATAGAAGCCAAGTTTTGCGTAAAGCTTGATTCTTTGCAACTATAGCCTGAGTTGGCGTATTTCAAGGAGATAGCGTACGGCATACTCCTATGCTGAAAATAGCCTGATTGGCGTAATATGCGGGGATGGTGATGTGGACGTATTAGCCCTAATTGTAGCTCAGTATAACCAAATCTCGTGCATTAAATACAGAGATCTGCCCCCATCTCGCGCATTAATTGCAGAGATGTGCCTCGAGTTCTGTACGAAGAACAACTTTTGACGTGGCTGTTGGTTTCGTCTCATCCCGAGCGTAAAGCTCATGTCTGCCTGTGTAAAATAGGCAGCGTATTCCTTGAATGCGTAAACGACGTCTTATATCAAGGGTTATGTCACTAGACGACAGTCTGGGGCTCTGTACAGAATCATCATTATAGCCGTCCTCTCGATCGTCGTGCAGTACTCTTTGTCAGGAGTCAGGTTCACTGCTTTCATTGACAGGTTCATTCGAGGAATACGAAGAGTTCCTCGTACAACTTTTCGCTGCATTTAAAGCAGATAGGTTTTACGCCGAAATGGCGATGTAGCAACTTTTTTACGCCTAAGCAGTCTGGAAATACTATATTATGTGGGTTGTTCTGGAGCTATATTTTACGCTGAAATAGCGTTGAAGCTCTGGTGTACGCCAATGGCTCTGAAGTTATATTTTACGCCACCCAGTGTTGGAGCTCTGTTTTACGCGAGCTTCCTGCATGTTGAGGGTTTACGCGTATACTTCCCCAGCGTATTTTTTATGCTTCTATATTCTCCGGCCTCTGTTCTTTCCTTTAATCTTTTGAATCTGGCGTCTGTAGGCAATGCTACCTTAATTCTCTCTACTAGTGATGATTGTACTTGCAAGTTGGCTAATGTCCCATCTGTTCTGGGTAATATCACTTCAATGCCAAGACTTTGCAAGTACTTCAATAATTCCCTATGTGCTGTCAAGAAATAAGCTGCTGGTTTCCGGCTTAAGGCATCTGCTATAACATTAGCCTTGCCTGGGTGATAATGTAGCTCTATCTCGAAATCTTTCATCAATTAAAGCCATCGACGTTGCCTCGTATTTAACTCCTTCTGCGTGAAGACATACTTGAGGCTTTTGTGCTCTGTATAGATTTCCACTCGTTCCCCATATAAGTAATGTCTCCATAACTTCAGAGCAAATACAACCGCTGCAAGTTCCAAGTCATGAGTTGGATAATTCTTCTCATGTACTCGTAATTGTCTAGACGCGTATGTAATCACCTTGCCATGCTGTATTAATACGCATCCCAAGCCTTGCCCTGATGCGTCACTGTAGATCACATAGTCTCATGATCCTGATGGAATAGTCAATACTGGCACTGTAGTCAGTCGCTTCTTCAACTCCTCGAAAGCGGCTTGACACTCATTGGTCCATATGAACTCTTGATCTTTGCAAGTCAACCGAGTCATAGGTGTTGCTATCCTTGAGAAGTTTTCCATGAACCGTCGATAATATCCTGCAAGTCCAAGGAAACTTCTCACTTCTGCTACTGATTTAGGAACAGGCCATGTCTCGACTGCCGAGATCTTTTCTGGATTAATAGAAATTCTATCTCCTGTAACAACATGTCCAAGAAATAAAACTCTGTCTAAGAAGAACTCACATTTACTGAGCTTCGCATATAACTTCTCTCTCCTCAAGGTCTCTAAAATAATCCGCAGGTGCTTCTCGTGCTCCTTGTGGCTCTTTGAATAGACAAGTATATCATCTATGAAGACGACCATGAACTGGTCCAAATACTGATGGAAGACTCGGTGCATTAAGTCCATAAAGATAGCTGGAGCATTGGTCAATCCAAATGATATGACCAAAACTCGTAGTGCCCATATCTTGTCCGGAATACGGTCTTCGGGATGTCCTCCTTCTGTACCTTCACCTGGTGATATCCTGATCTAAAATCTATCTTTGAGAACATCTTGGCTCCACTAAGCTGATCAAATAGGTCATTAATACGTGGTAATGGATATTTATTCTTTACTGTTACTGCATTTAAGGCTCTATAGTCAATGCGCATACGCACTGACCCATCCTTCTTTGGTACAAACAACACTGGTGCTCCCCAGGGTGATACACTTGGTCGGATGAAACCTTTCTCTTCTAGTTCCTTCAACTGTGTCTTCAGTTCATCCATCTCCTTCTTTGCCAGTCTATAAACATGTGATATTATGGGTGCTGCTCCTGGTGTCAATTCAATCGAAAACTCTACGTCTCTATCTGGGGGTAGACCTGGCAATTTCTTTGGAAAGACGTCTCAGAATTCTGTAATAATGGGATGATAGACAACACCGTCCATTGTGAGTTGCATACCATCAAGGATTTCTGTAGATCCTCGTGCAAACTCAAGTTCAGGCTGGCCGGGTACCTTAAAAAGAATGCTTCCTCCAAAACAATCGAAGAAAGCATGGTACTTGCTCAGCCAGTCCATTCCCAGCACAATATCAAAAGTTGGCATAGGAAGGATTAAGAGTCGGGCGTTCATCTCTCTGCCACGTATCACTATAGGACACGATCTACAAATTCTACTAATAGTACAACTCCTCCTCCGGTGAGAATTCTAATACAACTAGGTAAAGGTGTAGGGGCAATATTGTGTTTGGCAATAAAACTAAATGATATGAATGAGTGGGTGGCTCCCGTATAAAATAATGTCACAGCAGGAAAAGTAAAAGCAAGAGTGATACCTGCTATGACATCAATCTCCTGATCTAAGTCATCCACTTCCATTGCAAAAGCTTGTCCGTTCCTCTGTAGTTGTCCTTGTTCGGCCCTCATATACTGATCTTCCTGGGTAGGTAGCGATGGTCCTCACTGAAATTCTCCTGCTGCTAGAGGTCGAGGTACTCCTGGTCTAGCCATCTGTTGAGCTGGCTTTGGTGCTGGAAGCGCCAGTCTCTGTGGTAGCGGTGGTAATGTCGATGTCTGTTGCCTTGGACAATCTCTTGCCAAATGTTGTCCGGAACCACATCGTAAATACTGTCCCAAGCGATTCCGATAATCTCTCAAAATGTATCCGATTTTCCCACAATAATTACATTGGGGTCTCTCCGGGATCTGGCATGGTCCGGCTCTGTGTTGCTGATACTGCTGTGCCAAGGGACGTCTGATAAGCCCTCCTTATTGTGTCCTTGCCGGTCCCTGTTGTATCCTTGCTGGTCCTTGTTGTGTCCTCGACTGACCTCCTTTTCCTCTGCTGATGGTTTCTTGCAATCTGGCTTCTGTCAGTAATTCGACATAAGAGATTCGGGACTGGGAGCTAGTGTAATATTAAAGCTCCTGGGTTAGTCCATGATGAAACCTCTTAGCCTTAGCCAAGTCATCTGGTATCAAGGCAGCGCCATATTTACTGAGGCGACTAAACTCAGCATCATACTCATCCACTGTTCTGTTCCCCTGCTCAAGGTGGAGAAACTGATCGTACAATGCATCTCTGACGGTGTCCGGGAAGTACTTCTTTTCAAAGCACTCCAGGAATTGCTCCCATGTCTGGTATGTACCCAACTGGCGCTCCATGGATTCCCACCAATGATGAGCATTACCATCTAGAAGCGTTCTTACACCTGTCATCCATAGGTCTGCAGGTAACTGCGATGCTTCTAATAACTTCCGAATGTGAGTGATCCAGTTGGTAGTTTCCTCTGGGCTCTCAATGCCTTTGTACGGCCTCAGACCCATCTATACAAAGTCCTTTACTGAACCAACTCTAGCTCGAGGTACTGGAGCTAGTGCTTGAGCTGGTACAGTAGTCTTTGCAGCCATCCTTTCAAGTGCTGCTAGGAACTCTTGTCTCTGTTCTGCTGCTTGCTTCCTCTGTTCTGTGGCTAGTGTGGCGGCCTGTTGTCGTTGTTCCTGCATTATCATCTGGAAGAATTAGAACAGTTGTGCCTGGCCATCCTACGGTGTCGATGAGACTGGAAGGTTCCCATTAGGTGGAACGGGAAGGTCAGATAGAACTGGATTGTGAATTTGTCCATCTGGTCCCGGAAGTCTAGGAGTTGTTGAGGTCCCTCCTTGAGTCTGACCATTGACTCAAGGAGTTGTGTCGTTATTGGTGACAGTACATTCATTCTGCATATCCATCTCTCTGCAGGTGATGTACACAACTTTTAGATAAAGTACAGGAATCAAATAGGATACAAGTAGAATATAGAAGCATGTAATATGCTGGGGAATTGTCCACGTATATTACAGTCAAAAGCCCCCAACATACATGAAGTCTCTTCCTGCATAAACAGGGCTTCAAGTTTGTTTGCATAAAACATGTTGCTAAGCTTCCTGCGTAAAGCAGAGCTTCAAGATAGTTTGGCGTAAAGTAGAGATTCAAAGTTGTCTGCGTAAAGCAGAGAAAACTGTTGGCGTAAAACAGAACTTCAAACTGTCCGTGTAAAAAGTCTGTACGTAAAGTCTGCCGGCGTAAAGTTTGTGTAAAAATTCTGCGCGTAAAATTCTGAACGTAAAATTTGCGTGCGTAAAAGGTTTCCTGCGTAAAGATCTGTCTGCGTAAAAGTATGCGTAAAATCTCTGTGCATAAAATTTGCGTGCGTAAAGTCTGGCATACGTTATAGCGTAAAGTTGTACAAGGAGCTCTTGAGTTTGTCAGTCAAATCAGTAAACCCGACATCTGACAAAAGTACTGCACGATGATCGAGAGGCCGACTGTGATGATAATTTTTGCACAGAGACCCAGGTTGTCGTTAAGTGACATCTTTGATACAAGTCATTTTTACGCGCTAAAAAGGAAGAGAATGGAGTCTTCTAAATACGCTGCCTATTCTACATGGACAGAAATGAGCCTTTACGCTCAAGTCCGAAATGAGTTTTTACGTCAAAAGAAGACAAAATCAGACGCCACGTCAAAAGCTGTTTCTTGCACAGGGCTCGAGGCATATCTCTGCATTTAATGCACAAGATTTGGTCATGGGTGGGGAAAGCTAAGGTTGTAACAAATACGCTCACATCACCATCCTTATATTTTACGCCTAATTGGTCTACTCTACGATGGTTATCTATTATCAAGTTTATGCTGGGGTAGTTTCCTGCATGGCTTGACGTATCATACGTAGATTTAGAAGTCTAAGGGAACGTGGGTGGCAGTTGTCATAACCGCAACGTAAAGGAGGCAATCTTCTTCATAGTTTGGCTTTTATGCCAAGAAGACAGTCATTTGGCTTTTACGCCAACCAGGCAGTCTTTTGACTTTTACGCCAACAAGGGTAAAGGTCTGGTCACAGGGTAAAGGATTTCTTGGCGTAAAATATGTTTATCCAAATATAGGATGGTTGAAAGGAAGAATGTCAAGCATGGATGAGATCCTTATACTCTATTCCTATACGCAGGCTTGCTCGGTACAGTTACGTAACCGAGACAATATATTCTCGACCTGCATGGGCCACCACTAAAAATATATCACGCTCCAGTCCCAAAATACGTAGGACTAGGAATACGTAACACGCCCAGCCTGTAAACTCCCTCACCCAAAATAGGTATTTTGTGTATATTTTATATTATTATATTTATTATAGATGTTGAATTTATTTAGAGTATTCTCTTAGTTAATTAGAAAATATTTTTTTTAGTATATTTACTTATATAAATATTTATTTAGAATTATTTTTAGGCTATTTTTGATTATTGGAATTTTTTTCATAATTTTTAGTTAATTAAAAACTAGTAACACTAGTTTTTTAGGACCTTGAAGAATTTATTTTATATTCAAACTTAATTAAAAATATCCCAAACTTTTATTTTAGGTTCTAAATAATAAAATATATTTTCTAGAATTTTTTGAGAATTTTTTGATTATTTTTAGCATTTATTTTGAGTTAATTATGAAAAACAGAATTAAAAACTAATTTCTGAAAAACGTCTAGGATGAGGATTTATGGTATCATCTGATGACATATATTGATGAGGACAGTGAGGAAGGTAAAACGTCTACTTTGGTTATGGAACCTAGAATTTATCGCAGCCATATTAGCTGTGGTGACGAGAACGTAGGAACCTGACTTGGATGTACATACTATAGTTATGAAGCTTAGAGTCTTTCGCAGCCATACCTGTTGGCGTGGCGAAGATTCTAGACGACATGATTATAGAGTGCATACCTTAGTTACGAAACCTATCGTTTATCGCATCTATGCTTACTGGCGTGGCGAGGATTCTGAGTGTCATGATTTCAGACAGACGTGTATGATTATCAGGTTGTATCCTAAATTGGTTCTTAAAATATCATCTCAAGACTTATCTATTTCTGTTATTCCAGGACTTTGTTCCACCGCTTCTTTCTTTACTAGCAGTAAAGATACCTTCTGTCCTCAATTCAGTCTTGAGCTCCTATTCCTTGAGGATTTCTTGTTAAGTATGATAATTAGTGGCTTGTAATTTTGTTGTGTCTTGTATTAGTATTGACTGTGTTGCTAGTGAGTTGTAAGTGTTTCTTAGTTGGACATGTGAGCAGTAGGCTTTAATCTAGAGTTAGCCCTTAGTATAGTACCTTGTACCAATGATTCTAGGAGTAGTGTCATTAGAGACTGAGAGTTAAGGAGAGTATAGAGTATCAGTAATAGTTCTCAGAGTTAGTATCAGAGCCAATTACCCGTCCTGGATAATCATGATTATGTAATTGAGTGATCTATGTAAACGATTAAGTATCCGGGAATTGTGTTAAGGATTTATGGAGCATGATGTCCAATTGGATGATTGATATCGAAAATGTTAAAGGTAAAGAAATGTATATGTATAAAGGGTTTAATGAGATGTCATAAGTAGAGAAATATCAGGATTAGTAATGGAAGTTATGAAGCGTATCACGGATTAGTTTAATAGGCTTTAAAGGATTGAAGGAAATACATATACAACCATCGAGATGAGGAACCATACACATACCCATGAGAGTAAAGAAACATGAGTGTTATAGAGGATACAGGTGATCATGAGTCTAATGAGCTTGATGAGATAATCCATTAATGCAGCTAGTGATATAATACCAAGAGTGCCGATGATTCTATATCAAGGATTATTGAAAATGGTGCTAGTAACAGTAAGCACTCGGTGTAATGATAATTAGATGATATACCAGTTGACATAAATTGAAATTATGAAAGAAAACACAGTTGATGGTAACTTTGATCATTGGAGGTAATAGTGCAAGTGATTCGGGCAGTACAATTTAGTACACAATTATAGACACTAGATGCATTGAGTGCACCTTGAGTATCAGAGACCGTGAGCACTAATATGTACATTGAGGAGTTATAAATTAAAAGGTGGAAATGAATTTTAAATTTTCAAAATTTTTTAGGAGTTGAGATTTTATGTTGTTAAATTATTGAGGATTTAAATTTGATTCACTAAACATAGTTAAGGCTACAAAGATTTTAGAAGTGATTAAATTTTATTTCGATGTGAAGTATCTAATTTTGAGGAGGTATATGCATTTTATTTTAAGTTGATCGGGAAGTTAAACCTTGACGATTATTTTGAGGATTAATTTTTGGTAGATGAGAGATATGAATATTAATATATGATTAGTTGATATGGGTACCAGTGTACATGAATAGGAATTGTTAGTGTGCTAGAGTTAAGTGTTTGTTAGAGATAGTAGACACTACAAGTAATATGTTAACATGATCCTTCTTCCTTCCTAATGTTCCTTTTCTTTCGTCTTTCGATTGATTGATTGATTTTCTAGTACTGTGGTTCACATGCATGATTTTCTTGTTAGAATATAACTAGTAGTACCCCCTAACAGAGACTGAAATACCATGACAAAAGACACATGACCTATATTTTCTTAAATTGCATGGCTGTAGGTAGAGTTTTCTTAAACCATGATCATTGGGTTTTGACCATAGCAAAGATCTATGACAAGGTTATGACCGACAAAAGAGACAAGAGGATTAAATTTGTGGATGAGCATTAAATTAAATAAAGAATTTAGGGGTTGTTATAACGGAGTTGATGGATCATTGATTTTATGGAAATCAAGGTATGATTGAAATTCGAGGACAAACATTAACTTAAAAGGAGAATTTAGAAATTCACAGAGCCAAAAAAAAAAAAAAAAAAAAAAAAATTTGAGGATTTATTAATTTTAAGGAGGTCTTGATATGATTGAATTGATTATTAAAAATTTGAGAGATTATCATTTTATCTATTTGATTGCAAGATAGAAATTTTATATAGTATGAATGTTGCATTGAAGATTCTGGAAGCATCGCATCGTTGAATATTTGAGGAAAAAAAAAAATTGCATTGGGATAATAAATTCAGAGGATGAAAAAAAATATATTAGTTCAAAATTCGGAAACATTATACATACGGATAAAGAAATATGGAATGAAATGAAGCTCATGGTAAAGAAGATTATAATATAATTGATTATGGGATCATATAATTGAAGGTCGTAAGGTAAGATCATGGTATATTGAGGTTGTGATTTAAATTAAATCTTGACCATGACAGTAACATTTGAAATCGAAGAAAATAATCGAGGTATAGTTGATGTTAAGATAAACAAACTCGAATTTGATGATAAGGATTTTGGACAGGTAATAAATTTTGATTCAGAAATTCTAAGATCTAATCTAATAAAGTTTGTGGAATTTGAAACTTTTATAGATATTAGTTATTGATGAATCACAAGATTGAGAAAAAAATAAAATGAACGAGGATAAAAAGGAAGGATTATTTTCAGATGGTAGTAAAGACTACTCTTTTCCTAGAAATCAAGAAAGGCGATTGGATGTCTCTTGATTACATTCTGAAGGATGTATTTAAGTTTCTTAAATCAAATTGTCGACCGTATCTTTCGAATTAGCTATAACTTTCATGTCTATATCATTCATTATACTGGGTCTTCCTTGGTTTAGTTACTTTGAAAAGGTAACGTACATTATTCCAATTATCTGTTTTTGTGATCGTGTCTACTTCCCAAAACCTAAACCTTCTAGAGAATTCAAGGCCGAGCCATGATTCCTTCAAGTTATTCCCGTCTTAAACCATATTTTCTTTTTCTTCATGTTTCCTTCTGTTTGGTAAATATTTTCCTTATAGAAATATTTTCTTCAAAGATATATTCATCATTATGAACAACAAAAAATTTTCTTCTATCCTAGTCATCCCTAAAATTTCGAGGACAAAATTTTTCTAAGGAGGATAGACTTGTAACCTCCGATTTCCAATTTCCAAAATAATTAGATTTTAATTTATTTTAAAATATCAAGTTTTATAAAATATTTTTCCTTGAAATTTTATTTGGTTTTGAACGATGTTTGATTGTAGAAGGTAATTTATAATCTTGTATAAAAATCATTTTTCATAAATATCGCTTTCTTATAAAATAAGTACATAAATAATAATATATATATTTCTAGTTTCAAATATTTATTGGCTTGAATCATAAAATTATTGTTTTAACTAAATAGTTATTTAAAAGACTAGTTCATAAAATAAAATAAATTTTATTTATTGGGATAGTAAATAAATAAATGTCATACTTTCTAGGACTTTGCAAAATGTATTAATTAGTAGCTAATTGGAAATTAGCTAGCTTTCCTAAAAACATTTTCTGAAATTATAATTTTTATTCTTATTTTTACAAGTTGCCATTTCCCAATTAACTGGCCTACACCCTCATTTTTTCCACATGAGAAACCTTTTTTTTTATTTAATTCTGGGCCATTCATTATTGGGCCAACCCGCAACCCTTTAACCCACACCATCTCTCCCTATTTAAGTTCTCCTTCTCACCATTCCCTAGAAACCCTAGCTAGCCTTCACAATTCCCAAAGCCAAAGCCACCACCATTTTTGTGTGCTCGTGTCCGTGTGTCCAGCATCACCGTGTCAGCCGTGATGGCCTCGGGTCCGACCCCGGGTGTCCCACCGTATCCATTCCTTTTTTGTGGCCAGATTTATAATATTACAAACAGATTTCCGTGTCCGACACACCCGGACACAACCCCCACACCACAGTACATTCAACCCGTGTCCAACACCGGACACATCTACAGTGCACCCCATCGTGTCCAGCCTCGGACACGATCAACCCTGACACACGGAACCCTAAGCCCTAACCTAGGTCAGCCAGCCGCCGCCTCGCCGAGCCGGTGACCGCCGCTGGAACCGAGCACCGCAGCCCTCGAACGCTGCAGATCCAGCCACCGCCGGCGGCCAAGATCTCCTTCCGCCGCCGAACAGATCCGACGACCCGTCGTCGAGCCACGAAGCCGCCGCCGCCGCTGAGTCGACGCCGCCGAGTCCAGCAGGCCGCCGCCGAGTCGAGTGCCTGTCGTCGAGCTCGCCGTGGCCGACCAGACGCAGCCGTCCTCGAGCCGACCGTCTCCTCGAAGCCGCCGACCCTCGAACAGACCGCCGTCCCCTCGAGCGGAGCGCCCGCCGTCTCGAACAGAGCACCGCCGCTCTCGAGCCCCCTGCCGCTGAAGCCGACGCTGCCGCCGACCAGCCCCGGCGAACCCCGCGCCGACGCCGGAGGAAAACCCCTCGTGAGCTCCCTCTTTCCCTTTTTCCCCCTTTCCTTTCTCTGTTATGTAATTAGTTAATGAATAATGCTAAGTTTACAACCTAATGCTTACAACCTAATGCTAAGTCTATAACTAATGAATAAAGCATTAGATGAATAATGCTAAGTTAATACATATGTAATTAGTTAAGTTAATTGATTTATAATTAGTTATTTTATTTAATTAGTTTAATTAATTAATAATTAGTTTAATTGATTTATAATTAGTTTAATTAATGTATTAGTCTAGTAAATTAATGTAATTAGTTAGTAATTTCATGTATTAGCTTAGTTAGTATTAATCGGTTAATTATTTTTATCAGTTAATTATTTTTATCAGTAACTATATTCATAATTAGTTAATTAATTCATAAATTAGTATATCTGATTAGTTATTTTATATAATTAGTTAATTAATGTAATTTGGATATATTAATATAATTAGTTTATATTAATATGTAATTTGGTTATTTATATAAATTGATTTTATTAATATGTATTAGTCTAGCAAACTCATAATTAACTTAGTAAATTCATGTAACTGGTTTAGTAAATACCACATAATTAGTTTATTGTTTTAATGTATAAAATTAGTTATTTAGTATGTGTAAATTTAGTTATTATTATATATAAGGGTTTTGATTATGAAAATTTGTATATTTATGTAACCGTATTATGGCATAAATATGTAAATGTAGATTTATATTTTCGTATTGGTATATGTATGTATTTAAAATATGAGTAGGTAATTATTTATTTTTTATTAATAAAAATGTACTTTGCACACATACGATATGTACGTATTTTGATATATGTTAATATATATAAATGTACGTATCTTGGTAAATATACATCTATAGCTAGTAATTTATATTGGTATATATTTTAGATATATACATATATTAGGTTAAATTCTTTTTAGTATGTATACAAGTATTACTTATTTTAAAGTATATATATATTTACATATATCTACTATTGTAGTTGATGGGAATTATAATATGGTTAATTGGTAAACCTACTAGATGACCCTAGTTGACTAGTGCCATACCTGGCAGAGCCCTGAGTTCATGTATTTGTGATGTGTTAGTGTAGCACCTGATGCAAATGTGGTTTTGCTTGTGATATGTTTATAGGACTGTTGGTTCCTCCAGACGATACTCTGGGACAGGACATTGGTTTTACCAGCTAAGGACCCAAGGCGAGTACATTCTCTGATTAGTTTCTAATTTATGATATCTCCTATGTTCACTATATCTAGTGTAAATATACATGTTCTTGACACGTTGGTTACACGGATTGGTATACACGGATCTCGTCATGAGATGTTATTCCTTATTCATGGTGTAGCTTGTACAAGACTTGTTTTCCTTGTTATCTTGTGCATGTACAGACACTGATTCCCGGGGAGATTTGCTACCTTCCTAGGGAATCCTGTGCCATAGCGTACCATGATTGGATCTACTATACCAGTCGGGGGTTTGGGGAGTACTTTAGTGTAGATATGTGATCATACCCAACTTTATATGCACCATAGCTCACCCCACATCTCACGTCGGGTGCGGCCTGACCATTTATATGAACCATAGCTGTTACGTGTGATTAGCCTGATCTCTACATGCACCATAGCTAACCAACGGTTAGCCTGACTCTATATGAACCATAGCTAATCACATGTAACCAGCCTGATCAAGTTCCCAAGCCGATCACATATTAAAGCTAGTACTCACACACTTAGTCATAGAACTCTTGCTCATGGACATAATGTTTCTTTCCTGCATTTACTTACAGTATTTCCAGTATTTCTCTCATTGTACATTTCTCGTACTTATACATGCATCTGGTATGTTTCCATCTAGAACTGCTACATAGCTTATGTCATTTATATAGAACTGCTATTTAGAGATGTACTTTGCTCCTTCCTGACTGGAAAATATTTTTCCAGACTGTGACCTTAGTAGACTGGTTCCGACACACTTGGGGATTGGAAGTTAATGATTGCAGGTATGATTATGTTGTCTTTAGACTTGTGTTGTTTTCTTTTACTTCTTCAAATTCCTATCGTGCTGTAGTTGTGATTGAGTATGTTGTTGATATTTTATAGTATCATCCGAGTCTCCTTATGGAGTTGGATACTAGCGTGAGATTGTTAGATAGTACTCGACCTAGACAGCGTTCTACCGCCGATGCTGCGGCGTAGGCTGGACGTACCCACGCATTTGTGCCCCTAAACCGGGTGCGGGTTGTGACAGCGCTTTCCGAGCCGCGGCTGCACTCTCTCTCCTCTCTATATATATAATAGTTTAAGTTATTTTCTAGGGTTTTTCTTGAGCCAATTTTTGGAGAATTGCTATCTAGGGTTCATTCATCTTCCAAAAGCCATTGCGCATAGCTCCGGACTCCAAACGATGCCTAGTTTCTTGCGTTAGAAAGATATTGAGGTTAGATTTCTGATTATATAAATTTTTTTTCAAAATTATTAGTATTAAATTTTGGAAAATTCGTAGAGCACAACATGTCCTAAAATAGACGTGTTTCGATGTTTTCGTAATTTCGGGAGAACCCGGAGTCAGAATCATGAACCGTTTAAAGTTTCGGAAAGATAATGTCAGGATCATCGACATATATTTTTCCCAGAATTTAATTCAAAGTATTTATATACTATTAATTCTGTAGAACTTCTAGGTTAGAATTTAACCATCGGTGCACAATACAAAATTTGTATGTGCCATAATTCCCAAACGAATTTGAATTCGGACGAGCCATAAATTCTAGTATGTTTTTGATGCTGAAATCTACAGAAAATCATGCATGAAAGTTGAGTTTGTGTCGGTTGACTTTTTGGTCAACAGATCGCCTTGATTTGCTTGCCATGAGTCTCGAGTTGATAAAATTCAGTTTCTTTGGACAAAATTAGGGTTTAATAATAAAATCAGATTATAATAAGATTAAAATACTATTTTAGGTTATTTTATTCAGAATTAAAATAGATTAAATGGAGGAACCTATTTACCCACTTTTGTAACCTAACTTGTTTAATTTATGTGACGGGTAGATCGGACGACGCCTTGAGTTGGGACTTCATCATTTTCAGACCAGGCAAGATACCTTGCCAAATTACTTACAGTATTTTGCATGCTTAGTATATTTCTGTATATTTATTGTATTTTTGTTTATTTATTGCATGTGTAGTTTCTTTCAGTCATTACTATATATTAGATATGTTGACACACACTTGTCACTTAGTATCATGAGAAGACAATCATTAGGCGTATTGGCTCTTAACCACTCTGGTAACACCGTAGTCACTAGCACGCACTATGGTGGTCATGTCCGATTGTCGCTACCCTAGAGGTATGTCGATTGATGGATTCCGAGGGTCGCTACCCCAGAGGTATGTCGGCTGATGATGTTCACTGACGAGCGTATGAGTTGTGAGGATTAGATCGAGTAGCCTACCCTTGCCCATACGTCAAAAAGTTGTCCTCATTTGCATTCATATAGATGGTCTTGTACAGCGTACTTATTTATTTTTAAATAATATGTATGTTTACTGTATTCAAATTGGCTCACTTTTCTGTATCTTGTTACGTCCCGCTGAGGATCTGGCCCTCTGCCAGGTGTATCTATTCTTGAGTATTTGCAGGAGCGCAGATCCGGATGGTTACATATCTTTCAAGGATTTCTTCTCTCCGAGCCCCATGACTGTTAGCTGGTATTCTTATATTATGTTTATTGTGTTGTACTTTTCCATTCGAGTTGGCAGTGGATTTGTTTCCATCCAACTATCATCCTTAGATACTTATGTTAAGATCTAGTTATCTAGATGCTGGTTATTTATTTATATTGATTTTCTGTGGATGAGATTTAGATTATACCCTATGACTTGTGACATATGTTTATACTACTTGTGGATTGATATTCATATTATAGCGTACATGTGGATTTTGGTTTCCATATATTGGAGTTGCCATATCCATACGGCTGGCATGCTTACGTGTTCCTAGTCCTACGTATTTTGGGACTGGAGCGTGACACAGCCGTATGTATACGAACTCCAATATATGGAAATCATATACGCACGTACGTTGTATATGAATATGTAATCCACCAGTGGTAATATATTGTCACAATAAGTCACACAGAATCTATATCTCATTCACAGCACAAATAATAAGTAGAAATAAAGAGCTGAATAATAACTAGATATCCAAGATGAGTATCAAGTCTGATAGTCAGGTGGAGACAAATACACTACAAAACGACTATACTGAAGTAGCAATAAAATCTCTAAACAGTGGGAATAAATCACAGATACTCTGAGGGTAAGTCCTCCTCAGTCTGGTAAGTATAGTCAGGTCCAGGTCCGTACTCCTGCGGATACTCCTACTCGTCCATATCTGGAAAGGGACCAGGTCCTCAGAGGGACGTAACAAGATACATAATAACATGCCAATAAGTACTAAAAAATAAACATCCAATCGGTCGCCTAACCGTCTAAGTGAATGCAGTTTGAGAACAACTTTCCACCAAGTGGGCTATCTAGCTAAAAATGTGGGATTGGCATGACTCTCTCGGAGAATCAGGGGCCTCAAAGCATGTCGTCTTTTGAACGGCAGAGGCCGCCAATTGTAAATGGGGTCATCACCGCCCGTATCTCCAGTGGAGCTTCCGGGTTACAGAAGGAAAAAGTGCAAAGGAGCCCAAATGCCTTACTTGTTGTTCTCCCCATCCCATGCTCTAAACATGTCATATACATAACACGATAATACCTCTAGTAACTTCCAGGTCTACTAGCATATAAAGTTTCTATTGGCAGTTATCCCTATCCGTCGCACGACCTATACGTACCAGTGGCCAGTCGAGTATGCAAGTTCGTGTCCTACATGTGACTTACACTCGTGTAAGAATAGTGTCATGGCCAATGAAACATAAAATGTCTCATAATAATGGGGTGCTCTCATAAAGTAGGTCCAATGCATGTACATAAATAAAACAGGATATGACGACACCGTCGTTGCACCCAAGTTTCCTTGGACGCACAATTTATATAGTAGTTAAAATAAATGAACTAAATAAGCAGAAATAATTTATGCATGTATTATATGGAATGTAAATATTAGTACAATGGCAAGGTATACTTGCCGAGCAAAAGTTCTGTATAGTGCACGTCCAAAACAGTGTTAAGTTTAGTGAAAGAAGAATTGTAGTTATGGTTTGGGAGAGTTGTAATATATATAGGGATAAAGAGGCGGTGGAAACTTAGTGGTTAAGGACTACTGCCGCTGCTGTTTCTTTCTTTCATTGGTTTTGGGTTTCGGTTGAGGGGTATTTAGTAATAGTAGAGTTTAGAGGCGGTGGAATAGGATGGCTCACACGCGCGGAGAAGGAAAAAGGGAAGTTTGTTTTTGCTACTACTGCTGTTGATATTTCCTTCTCCTAATAGGTCCGGGTTCAAGCGGGTAGGGTAAGCTAAGGGGTTTGGGTTAGATCCAATAGAAATTTCTTTTCTAATCAATTATATATATATATATATATATATATATATATATATATATATATATATATATATATATATATATATATATATATATACATAGAAAATTCTAAAATTATATTGGTGCATACGGTTAAGCTAGCAACTGTCCAAAGGGTCTCCTACATGGAATAAATTAGAAAAAATTTATAATGGCTCCATAAATCCCCCAATTGCACAAACACCTCAAAATAAAATCTATCTCCTCTATTTAGCTCATAACTATTATAAATAAATAATTAATACGGTTTTCAGGATTAGGGGTTTTACACATTTAATGCAGCCGAATTTAACTGTTGTATTCATTTAATGTACAAAGAACTTTGAACCGATATACCGTCGGTATGGACCAATATACCACTAGTATGCCAGTTTTTAGATAGATAGACTCTTTGATATAAAATCGATATACCGTCGGTATAGACCAGTGTATTGTCAGTATATTAGTTTGTTTGATAGAGAACTTCTGTTATATAAAAGGGTATATATTCAATACAGACCAGTATATCGTTTGTATGTCAGTTGGCTAGATAGGGAAGTTTTGTTATATAAAATATGTATATTGTCGGTACAGACCAGTATATCGTCGGTATGCCAGTATAACTTCCTTGTCGAAGAAGAGACCTCCACCATGGCCAATTTGGAGGACATCACTGGAGCATGATTCTCGGATTTCATGCTTACATGATTCACCAGGAGGTAAATTTTTTGAAGCCGAGGAGAATGATGGGAAACAACTTTATTGTTATCTTTTAGTTTTTTCTGTTATTTTAGATAGAGAATATCTTTCTGTTTTATTAGTTAGGATTTAAGATAAGTCTTTAAAGATTGGTTTTATCTTCTTTTATTCCTTGAGAGCCTATAAATAGTTTGTATCTTCATAAGTTATGGATCAAAGAATTGAGAATAAGAAATCCATTTTTAGTTTTTACGGTGCGATGCCAAAACCCTAAATTGGATATCTCAATCTTATTGTCTTCTCCACTTCCGACGTTTACGTCTCCAACAGTATTTTCTTCTCCGCTTACAACGGTATTCTCAGTTATTATTTTCATATTTCTATTATAATTTTTGTGATAAATTTATAATAGTTAGTTGTTCACTTATTCAATTAAAGCTTCCGTACCAAAATCTTCTCAAATCCCTAGTTCCATAACAATCATCTATCCTTCGGGTCTTCGTCCCACATCAGTTATGCTTCAAATTTGTAATAAGACATGCATTCTTAATACAAGGATAATGAGGGGAGTCGATGTTACCATGTCCAATGATATACCCTCTCAAGTTGTTACCGAAGGAGACATGTGCATCCTTCTTCATCGATAGCGTTGCAAATAATATAGCATCTTCGGTCATGTGCCGTGAGCAACCGCTACCGAGAATTCACTTGCTCTTAGTATATGAAGGAGGGTTCACCTACAACACAAGTTAAAGATGAAGATGTTGGTACTCAGGATTTTGTGGGTCCTTGAATGTTAGTCTTAGGAACCCATTTTAGCATTCTCATATCAATGTGAGTTCTAATTTGACATTGATAAGAAGTGTATCCAAGCATTCCACAATAATGACACATGGTTGGTGTCTTGATTCTAGTAAAAAGTGGGTGAGTGTTTTGAGCATGAAACCTCCTTGCATTATTTCTATCATGTGTGTGACTATAGTAGAAGGCATGATGTGGGGTGGTTGTTACGTTATGTGTTTTCTTCATATAGGGTCTTCTATGTGAGTGCACATTTTAATCATAAGGCCTAGTGTCATATGGCATGTTAGTATATGTATGTCCTTGGTGTCTTGTATCGTGATGTGTGTTGTGGTGTCTTGTTCCTTGGTGAGTGTTGTGAGGTAAGTTTGTAGTGTTTCTACCATCTTGTTTCTTGCATTTTGCAAAACTTTTATTGTACTTAGCCGTGATTGTCCCTTCTCTTTGGGAGGCAATAAGAGTCTTATTTCTTGCAATATCATATCCCTATTTGAGAGTTTGACATTCAACATTCGTTTCATGTATCTCTTCTAAAGCTTCGTGTAACTTTAATTTAAGATATTCAATCTCATCTGCGTCACAAGCCGGGGTTTTCCTCTTGATGTCACTAATCACATTAGTGAGTCTTTCTATTTCTTATTTAAATACTTCAATCTTTTTTAGAGATTTTCTAAATTTTATTCTTCAAGAACTTTTGGTCATCATTAAGTTTAAGGATAGCATTTTCTAAATCATTATATGTAAGAGTGCTTGTAGAAAAATTATCAAGTACCTCATTTGAGCCTAGTGCCATAAGACAAACATTTGTGGTATGCTTAGAGTCTTTGTCATTATCGGAGTCGCTAGCATCACTCTTGCACCAAATGCTATTGTTGGCATACTTTCTTGAAGAATAATAAGAAAACCGAAAAACCGAAAATTAAATTTTATAAAACCAAAAATCGAACTGTATTTATAAAAATTAAATTAAATCAAACCAAATTAGAATAAATCGATTTTCGGTCGGTTCAATTGTAATTGTCAAAAAAATGAACAAAAATAACGAACAGAAACTTTGCCTGTAATTGTCAAAAAATGAACGAAAATAACCAACATAAACTTTAGAAATATACAGATTCTCTTGTGAATATACACAAGCTACTTTGTTTCATGATACTATTAAAAAATAAAAATTTGCTACAAACTGTAGATCCATACCATCTATTGGCTGCAATCATTATTTTCAAAAGTCACATATTTCAATATAAATATTTTATTAAAACTACGGACTAGAAAAAAAAAATGAAGAAAGGGACCTCCTCTCTGAATCTGAGCTCCCATCTGGATCTGGGGGGTCTGGATATGAGGGCTCTGAATCTGAGTCTTCTGGATGATCGGTCTTCAGGGCCTGGATCTGAGAAGAACATGACAAAAATATTTAGGAGAGAAAGAGATATTTGGGAGTAGAAAGATGTACTGTCGATTGTAGTGTTGGTTGTGTATGTGAGCAAAAGCTCAACTTTCTCTTTTTATTTTAGTCCCACATTGGTTGGACCACTCCCCCCTTTTATGTATATATTAGTTCTTCTTCATTGCTCTCTTAAAGATGTTGTGTGGGGAACCCCTTGGGCCATACGCGCACGCCGCCGCCGCCGCCTGGCCCGGCTCGGTTCAGTTCGGCGCACGTAACGGGTGCGGGTACGTGCCCACACTTGCGGGCGCCGAATGCCGATCCAATTTACTCTTCTGGTTTGGTCTGGGATCCAAAAATATTTTTGCTCCCCTTTATTTTTTGAACCAATTTGACTCATTCAAATTTTGAACGTTGGACATTTATTACTCCCTATGTCCAGGTTCATTTCCCACCTTTTAAACATGTGACAGCTCCACAAATTTTCTTCTTCATTACTCATTAAACGCCTGGATTAATAGCATTTACTCTGTTGTCTGTAGTGAAGGCTTGGTTCTCTCCCTATATATTTGTTGAGGTTCTCATCTCAATTCCTTTCAACAAAAAATTTCACTACATGAAATCTCTCTCTCTCTCTCTCTCTCTCTCTCTCTCTCTCTCATTCTTCTCTCGAACCACATTATGTTCTGTAAATCCTTGTTCTAGGCAGAGCTAAGTTCGATCTCTCTCTCCGAGTTGTGTGCAACGAAGAGTCCCCGGTAGTCAGAGGATTTTTACCACTAGGAGCTTCAGAAAAATGTCTGTACATAGACCTCGGATCAACTCTTAGGGCAGTGTTTCGTGCACGGCTTCCCCGGAGGCTGGTAACATTAATTTTTTTCTCCATTCTTCTCTATTAAATTTTTGGAAAATAACATATATATATATATATATATATATATATATATATATATATATATATATATATATATATTTACAACAGTCTAAGAGTTGATTCCGACATATTACAAAATGGATTGTAGCATGATGTTAAATGTGTTGTAGGAATAATTTACATTCAACGTTCTTACTGATTAGCACAGTAAATTTTTTTACTTAATATTTTGTTACAAAATTGTGTTAAAATATTCTGTAGCAAATTTTTATTAAATAACTCGCTATTTTTATACACTGTGACAAACTATTTGGTAGTAAAACATTTGTTAGTTTTGTATCTTAATTTTTTAGCAAAATATTTATGAGTAGAATTTTGTTATCAAAGTTCTTTTATATATATACATTATCTTTCAATTGCTGGATCATACATCTGAATTGATTGCTGGAACAAATAAACTTGTTTTTAGCTAGTCTAACATTAGTGTGTAGCAAATTTGTTAACAATATTACGTACATATAGGGTCAGCACACTTGTTCGTGTTTTATATTCGGTGTTCAACTTAGTATAAAACCTATTGTCACCATAAGTTTTAATTATTTTAAATCATATATTAATTAAGAATTGGTATTAGAAAATTATTGTTACTAAGGACTATTAACAGTCTTATATTCTGTTAATAGAAAGTTTCTAATTTTTTGGTTGAATATTTGCGAGAACATATAATCTTGTGATTCAATTTAGCTATTGTAATTTAGTATTTGTAGCACATAAAATCTTGCTTAATATATATATATATATATATATATATATATATATATATATATATATATATATATATACCATCATTGGTATTCATTATTATTATTAGCTCTACATTTACATATTGTTAACTACAATATTGTTTATTTGTAACAACCTCAAGATAATCTCATTGCGTCTCCAGTATTAAACAAATAATAGTTTAGTATAATTGCAAATCTTTTTGAGTCTGAATTCTAAAGGTAGAGATAAATTTTGGAACAAGTCGAACTGGTCCTTCTATCAACCGGGTGTAAATAGCCCTAAGCGATACGGTATTTAAGTGTCTTCAGACCACCGCTAGCTGGGAACCGGCCCCTATAGCTAACCCAAGTTAATCTATACTTGATAGACTAAAGATTTTAAGATTGATTAGCAAAATCACTTGAACTATTATTCTAAATCATTGGACATTATTATTGAGTAATTACGTATCTTTCAGTTTCAGACTTTTCTTATTAGCAACCATGACTGGCAAGGATGAGACTTTTACTGCTAAACCTACAAAGTTCAACGGGACCTACTTTAAGAGATGACAAAGTTAGATAAAATTTTGACTCACTACCTTAGGATTCATCTCAGCCATTGATGGTTTCACACCAATCATAAATGACTCTGATGACACTGAGTCTGACATAGATGTATCCAAGTCCTCTGGCTCCACTAAACCCAAGACCCCTAAGAAAATAGACTATTATTGCTTCCATAGAATTCTAAGCGCTTTGTCTGAATCACTATATGACATATTCTTTGAATACAAAAGTACTAAAGAACTTTGGGATGCCCTGGAAGATGAATATAGCTGTGATGATGCTGGAATTAAAAGATTCAATTCCTCCTCATTTAACAGATACTTTATGGTAGATAATAAACCTATGAATGACCAAATACATGAATTCCAAGAATACCTTAGGCATATTCAAGCCAAAGGCACTTTCTTCTCTATTGAGTATAAAATAGCCTGCTTAATAGACAAGCTTCCTCCCTCTTGGTCTGATGTCAAGAAAGACCTTATTCATACTCAAAGTGACCTTACCTTTGCTCAAGTCTAAAGAAAATTAGAACAGAAGAACAAATTAGGCTAAGGTCTAATCCTAAGTCTGAGTCTAAAGCTAAGGTAAACCTAGTAGAATCCCAAGGCAAACCCAAGGCTCATCATCATCACAAACTCAAAAGGAACATCTTCAAGAAGAAGCAGAACCTTCAGCCTCAACACCAAAACCATCATCACCATAAACCAAGAAACTTCGGTCAAACTCAGGATCAGAAGAAATTTTGTTTTGTGTGTGGTAAAATAAACCATATGGCCACCAACTGTTTCCATAGGAAGAAGAAAGCTGTCCAGACTTCTTACAAAGGAAAACGTCTAGCCAAACCAGAAGCAAACATGCTTCTCAACTGCCCTTCTAGTTTCTTCAGGTCTGTAAGCTATCAACCCTTAGTCAACATTTTCTACCATTCTGACGATTGGTGGTTGGATTCTGGAGCTAATGTTCATATTTTCTTTGATCGCTCCTGTTTTTCAAACTATCAGGAATCAGGTGGAGGAGGTGTAACCCTAAGAGATGGCTCAGGGCACAGATTATAGGAAGAGGAAGAATAGATCTAAAGATGACATCAGAAAAAACTCTAACTCTTCATGATGTATTTCATGTGTCGTCTATCAGAAAAATTTAGTTAGTGGGTCTCTTCTTGTAGCTTCAGGGTACAAGATTATTATGGAGGCAAATAAAGTAGTATTTTCTAAGAATGGCTCTTTTATTGGAAAAGGATTTATAAGAGATGGTCTTTTTATTTTGAGTACCGTGAATAAAATTTCAGATCCTTCTTTTGTTGTTTTTAATATAGAATCTTCAAATGTGTGGCACAGTAGATTATGTCATGTGAATCTAGGTTCCCTAAGAAGGATGATGAACTTAGATCTTATTCCTAAGACTCCAATAGATAATAAACACAGGTGTGAGATCTGTATTCAAGCCAAACAAACTAGGCTACCTTTCAAATCTGTAGAAAGAAACTCTGACCTTCTAAAGCTAGTTCATAGTGATGTGTGTGACTCAAATAAGGTTTTGACCCGAGGCGGTAGAAAATACTTTGTTACCTTTATAGATGATCATTCAAAGTATTGTTATACATATATTCTCAAAACCAAAGATGAAGTTCTAGAAGATTTAAGGTCTATAAATCTGAAGTTGAGAACCAGTTAGAGAGAAAGATTAAGATACTTAGATCAGATTGTGGTGGAAAGTATACATCAAATGATATGACCAATTTCTGTGAAGAATACGAAATAATCCATAAGATAACTGCTCCATATTCACCACAGTCCAACGAAGTTGCTGAAAGGAAGAATCGTACTCTGTTAGACATGGTGAATGCCATGTTCCTCAGCTCAGGTGCTCCCGATAATTTGTGAAGAGAAGCATTAGTATCTGCTTGTTACATCCTTAATAGGATTTCTAGTAAGTCTAATGATAAGACTCCCTATGAATTATGGAAAGGTAGATCTCCTAGGATCCATTATCTCAAAGTTTGGGGATGTCTGGCTAAAGTAGAAATTCCTGAACCTAAAAAGAGAAAGATTGGACCTAAGACTGTAGATGTTGTATTCATAGGATATGTCCTAGATAGCAATGTCAATAGATTTCTTGTTACTCACTCATAAGTAAATAAAATCTCTAACAATACTATTATAGAAGTAAGAGATGCAGTTTACTTTGAGAATATATATCCTTTCAAAGATAGAATTTTTTCTTCTTCCTCCAACCCCTCTCTTGCTCCGTCCACTAGCTCTCATGTTCAAATATATAGTTCACAACCCGAACAAATATAGAACCTAGAAGGAGTAGAAGAGAAAGGATTGAAAAGAACTTAGGAGAAGGTTTCTTCACCTTTTTGATAGAGGGTGATCCCTCAACTTATGGAGAAGCAATATCTTCTCCTGATGCCCCTTTCTGGAAAGAAGCCATTAACAGTGAGTATAACTCCATCATGGAGAACAATACTTGGTTTCTAGCAGACCTACCTTTAGGTAGTAAACTCATAGGTTGTAAGTGGATATTCAAAAAGAAACTTAGAGCCGATGGTACTATAGAGAAATACAAGACAAAATTAGTAGCCAAAGGTTTTACCCAGAAAAATAGATTAGATTATTTTGATACCTACTCACCTGTAGCTAGGATCACCTCTATCAGAACCCTTCTAGCCTTAACATCCATTCATAATATGCTAATATATCAAATGGATGTAAAGACAACATTTCTAAATGGGGACCTAGAGAAAAAAATATACATGGAGCAACTTGAAGGTTTCATTGCTAAAGGCCAAGAAAAGAAAGCTTGCAGATTAGTTAAATCTCTGTATGGCCTAAAACAAGCTCCCAAACAATGGCACAACAAATTTGACATAGTCATCTCAGAATATGGTTTCGTGCCAAATGAGTATGACAAATATATATATACTCCAAAATTATAGATGAAAGTTGTGTCATCTTATGTTTGTATGTAGATGACATCCTTATTCTTGGATCATCACTAGAATTGATAATTAATACCAAGGTCTATTTATCTAGCCAGTTTGATATAAAAGATGTAGGTGTAGCCAACTTGATTCTAGGCATGCAACTGTCCAAATACAAGGAGGGCTATACTCTATCTTTAGCACACTTTATCGAGAAAATGCTAAGAAAATTTGAGTATTTTGATAAGAAACATGTCCTTACTCCTTATGACAGTAGTGTTATTCTCAAGAAGAATGAGGGTTCTCCCATGGAACAACACAGATATTCACAGATGATAGGTTCTCTCATGTATATATCAAACAGGACCAGATCTGATATTGTATTTGCTATTGGGAGACTAAGTAGATATACTAGTAACCCAAATCAGTTATATTGGACAACATTAGAAAGAGTATTTAGATATCTTAGGGGTACTCTAGATTATATATTGCACTATACTAGACACCCCGATATCACAAAAGGTTATTCAGATGCAAACTGGATAACTGACTCACATGATGTAAAATCTACTACTGGATATATTTTCACTCTAGGAGGAGCTGGAATCTCCTGGGGCTCATGTAAACAAATTATCATAGCTAAGAGTACAATAGACTCCGAAATGATAGCCTTGGACACTACATATACAGAAGCCGAATGGCTAAGAAATCTTATTATGCATATACATGTTTCTATTAGTCATGTTCCTGCAATTTCTATAAACTGTGATAATAAATCTGTTATGGAACTACTAAAGCATGATTCTGTGAATGCTAAGATGAACAGGCACCTGCAGCTGCGCTTTAAGTCTATAAAGAGCCTATTGGGCAAATATGTGGTTCTTGACTATATAAAGTCAGAAAAGAACCTTACAGACTACTTGACGAAGGGTCTATCTAGGACTTTGATCCTAGAATCATCGAGGGAGATGGGGTTAAGCCCATAAGTAAAGTCACCAACAGTGGCAACCCAACCGAGTATGACTGGAGATCCCAAGAAGCTGGTTCAATGGGTAGGAACAAGCTGGACTTAGATGACTTTTATGGAACACTGACCCGAGATTAAAATCTCATTCTATAATGTCCAAGTGGTTGTACATGCGTACAATAATTTCCCATCCCTATGGTGACAGTGTTCTTGAGTGATATGGTTAGGATGAGTTTTAAAACTCTTAATAGGTCCAAGTTGATATGCGGGGTTGAAACCTATCACCAACCCTGAATGATATATGAGAGGTCGTGGAGGCCGTGACTATGGGACAGGGCGATCCCAGACAACTCTCATGAATTTGGAATAAGTGCGCATGGCCAACCAAAAGCGCCTCCCGTTAGACCCAGAACCTCTAGCGTACTATGTGTGCTATTTTTCTGAATCTGGTAAAAGAAGTATGATTCAAGGCATAGTCCATCAAGCACTTCTTCAGACAAAGACAATAGTCATTAAGTGAGATTCAAGGCTGTAGTCCATCTCATCTATGCATAGTATATACCTGCCCCAAAACTCTTCACTTTTAATTTCTTTGTCACTTCTATTTCGGAACTTGACCTTTGGGGGGGGGGGGGGGGGGGTTGTTGGCTGTGTATGTGAGCAAAAGCTCAACTTCCTCTTTTTTCTTTAATCCCACATCGGTTGGACCACTCCCCCCTTGTATCTATATATTATTTCTTCTTCATTGCTCTCTTAAAGATGTTGTGTGGGGAACCCCTTGGGCCACACGCGCGCGCCGCCGCCGTCGTCCGGTCCGGCTCGGCTTGGTTCGGTTCGGCGCGCGTAACGGGTGCAGGTACGTGCCCACACCTGCGGGCGCCGAATGCCAATCCAATTTACTCTTCGGGTTTGGGCTGGGATTCAAAATTTTTTTTTCTCCCCTTTATTTTTTGATCCGATTTGACTCATTCAAATTTTGAATGTTGAACATTTATTACTCCTTATGTCCAAGTTTATTTTCCACCTTGTAAACATGTGACAGCTCCACAAATTTTTTTCTTCATTAATCATTAAACGCCTGGATTAATAGCATTTACTTTGTTGTCTGTAGTGAAGACTTGGTTCTCTCCCTATATATTTGTTAAGGTTCTCATCTCAATCTTTCAACAGAAAATTCCACTACGTGAAATCTCTCTCCTCTCTCTCTCTCTCTCTCTCTCTCTCCTTCTTCTCTCGAACCACATTCTGTTTTCTAAATCCTTGCTCTGGGCAGAGCTAAGTTCGGCCTCTCTCTTCGAGTTGTGTGCAACGAAGAGAACCCGGAAGTCAGAAAATTTTACCACTAGGAGCTTTCAAGAAACGTCTGCACATAGACCTCAGATCAACTCTTAGGGCCGTGCTTCGTGCACGACTTCTCCGGAGGCCGGTAATTTTTTTTTTCTCCTTTTTAAGTTTGTGAATAAATAACTCGTGAAGAACAAAGCCATTTGGGTCGATAATTAATACGGCCTTTGGCTGCCTCGACGAGACCGTCACCATCTTCTTATTTTAGTTTGACACAAAGTTTGTTTGCATCCAAAGAACAACATTTTAGTTTTGCCCCCTGGCTGCCTCGACGAGTCCGTCGACTGTAAAATCGCACGGATGGCATTTTGTCACAAAACACCCTCAACATTCATTCCCTTATCTTATCAAAACAAACATAACAAAAAGAGCTACGGCTGTCAGTGGCAACCCGTTAATTCGTTCCAATTGTTTCTTAATTGTTTAGTGTGAGATTTCACATGGAAACCAAAATGCTTAACGATTTAGTGCGAGATTTCACATGGAAACCAAAATGCTTAACGATTTAGTGCGAGATTTCACATGGAAACCAAAATGCTTAACGAGCCCAGAACAAATATATATATATATATATATATATATATATATATATATATATATAAGTCCAGATTAAGATACCTATCTGCAGATTTTGTGCCCCCTTTTCCACACCATCGAATCAGGAGGTCCGTGTGAGACCCGTGCACACGCCCTTTCAATTCAACAGTCGAGGGACACGGAATTTAGATGGGATTCCGAAAACGAGACTCCCGATCATGACCCATATATATATCAATAATGCTAAGTTTACTATCAAATGCTTACAACCTTCTTACAACCCTCTTTTCCCCCTTCTATGTGGGCCACATCTGATTCCACCTCTCATCCAATGAATGACAGCCATGTGGCACTCCTGCCACGTGGCGGACACGTAGCGGACATCGGGTCCCACATATCCCTCCTCATCCAATGGACGGCTGCCACGTGGACGCCACGTGGCGGTTGTAAGAAGGGTGTAAGCATTTGGTTGTAGGCATATCATTGCCGATATATACTAGTAAATGCACGTGCGTTGCACCTAAAATATTTTTTTATAATATTATTAATTTTTTAAAAATATTTGTTAATTAAGATTTATTATATATGTATTTATTGAAAAATAGATTTATAAGATTTATTGATATTATTGAAAAAATTAATAAAAATTTAAATTATTTTAAAATAGTTTAAATTTGATTTGAATATATTTAAATTTAAATTTGTTATACTGTTTGAACTGTGAATATATGTTTAGATATAAAAAATTAGTTTAAATATATTTTGAATATTAAATATATTTTATTTGGATTTGTTATATATATCTTTATATATATTTAGATATAAGTTTAGGTAATTATAAAAAATTTAAGATGTTTCTGCGTACACGTACATGGATAGTTAGAATTTTTTTAATTATTAATTGGTTTAGTATTTACTTACGACTTAGACGGCTCACTTTTGAACCGTTTTAAAATCTCATTATAAGAGTATATATATATATATATATATATATATATATATATATATATATATATATATATATATATATATATATATTGTAAATGACTTCTAGTCTAGTAGTTAAGACCGATGTATATTATCGAGGAGATTGTAGATTCGAACTTTCTGGATGCCATTTAAGAATATAGTTTATTTTTAGAATATAACGATGATGATGATAGTCTTTCGTAGGATTGTCGATGGGTCAAGTTTCGATTGATTTTTTCATATAGTCTATGAATACGAATATCTATAAGTATTTTCACTCGGTAAAAGGTTTATTCATTTCCTTTTGTATTAAATTATTTAAAAATATTTTTTTGTATATTCACTTTTATTTATATATATATATTGAAATATTCAAATTTAATTTGATCATCATGAGAGGGTGGCTCGACCGGTGGAGACTGACAAGAGATAACATAAAATGAGTAAAATCTGGTCACTATGTAGTGTAGAGGATCCAAGACTAATTCTTGTCACGTTTGGTTCACAGAATCATGACGTTGAAAAAGAAAAACTATTTCTTTGTTATGTTTAAATGTCAAAGAAATAAAAAATAAAAAAATTCACAATAAAAAAAATAGAAAAATAATAATTTTTTCTGCATTTCCAAGTATTTACTTTTCCACATTACGATTTCACTTTTCCTTCCATCTAATTCTTTTGACATTTTCATACGCCGAAAAAAATCCGGTGCATTGTACTCTCATTAAAATCAATAGTAACACTAGCTACCAAAGAAATTTATGCAAAAAAAATAAATATTTGCAATTTAACAGTCACATAGGGTCCCATTTGTAAACCGACACTCGCTGCTATTTCTTCACCAAACCATCTCTCTCTCTCTCTCTCTCTCCCTCCCTCAACAACCATCTCCCTCTCTCCTGTCCAAGCCCTAACCCTAACCCTAAAAAAACCCTAGAAAATAAACCAATGGAGTCGGCCGTCCTCTCCCGCATCGGCCTCGCCGGCCTGGCCGTGATGGGCCAGAACCTCGCCCTGAACGTGGCCGACAAGGGCTTCCCGATCTCCGTCTACAACCGCACCCCCTCGAAGGTCGACGAGACCGTCCACCGCGCCGCCGCCGAGGGGAACCTCCCCCTCACCGGCCACCACTCCCCGCGCGACTTCGTCCTCTCCCTCTCCCGCCCCCGCTCCGTCGTCATCCTCGTCAAGGCCGGGGCCCCCGTCGACCAGACCATCACCACGCTCTCCGAGTTCCTCGAGCCGGGCGACGCCATAGTCGACGGCGGGAACGAGTGGTACGAGAACACGGAGAGGAGGATGAGGGAGACGGCGGCGAGGGGGATACTCTACCTCGGGATGGGGGTCTCGGGAGGGGAGGAGGGCGCCAGGAACGGGCCCTCGCTCATGCCCGGGGGATCGCTCAAGGCCTACCAGAATATCCAGGATATCCTCTCCAAAGTCGCGGCTCAGGTATATATATAGATATTACTCTCTTTTTTTCTGGATCCAGATCTAATTAATGTTTGCTACCTTCTTATGTTGCATATGGACACAAATATGACAAGACACGATAGGCAACATGGACACGGCACAACTTTTGGAGTGTCAGTGGTTCGTAGGTGAAAGCGCATTGGAGGTTCGTAGGGACGCGATGAGCAATTTTGGTTAAAGCGGGTACCTAGGAAGCATGGGCAACCAAAATCAGCTCACGGACATACACTAGGACAGGCATAGAGCAACGTTGAAACTTGTGTCTGCTGATATAAAAACTATGTTACTACTTAGTGATATATAGGAAAATACACTCTAAAAAACATGTGCAGTGTGCCGAATCAGGGGACTCCAAAGTCAATGTCACACCCATATTCGCTGATTCCAGGTCGGACTGGATCTTGGTAGATAAGACCAATAAAATGCATACCATATAAGGATGCGACACAAACGTGGCACACATTTTGTCGCATCGAGTCCAATGTGTGCCTGACATGACACGAACATGGCACTGATTTTTGTAGTGTTAGTGGTTCGTAGTTTTAAGTGCATGTGAAGATTTTATGAACCAGATGAGCATTTTTGGTTTAAGTGAACTCCTAGAGTCAGCAGGGAAAACCATTTTTGGGACACTAAAATCAATGTGACACCTGTAACTGGTGACCCAAACTTAGATTGGGTCTTGGCAAATAAGACCAAGGAAGTGTATTGTAAGATATCATACTGTTTATACGAATATGTCGGGTTATAGGGCATGATAAGGAGTGGACACTATTAATGGTTTGCAGTATGCTGTATTAGGAACAAATTGGAGGAGTACACCGGGACATGCCAAAATATGTTTCCCGCCTATGTTATTTGTGTCTGCAATATAGGGGTTACAAACTCAGATGTGATGTTATTAAACAAGGCTAAGTAGTTATGTACAGATATAATTTTTGAATTTTGACCCCATAATTTTGAAAGTTTAGAGCATCCTTTTGCGTACTATATGTAAACTATTTGGATAAGTCAGATGTAAAAGTACTAGCCATATTTGTACTACTGTACTCGGAGGGTGAATACCCCTCTATGTTGAAATATGTGTATGGACTCTGGATTTTGCTTAGAACCCTATGTGGTGAGGTGAGGGATGGTTGACTTCATTTGCTACTATATTGTAGTTGAACTGTTCAATGAATTCTATGGCTGCTATGCAATCAGTGCATCTTAGGATATTTGTAGGGTGCTTTTCTTGGTATATAGCGAGGAATTATTTGTGAATTTTCCAGTTTAGGGTCTTAGGAAGCGCAGAATGATGAATAGTCTATATCATCTGTGAATGCTTTTGGTTGTGAGAAAATCCTGAAATCAGTATTGTTGGATGCCTTTTTTTATATTGTTGAGGTATTACATATTGCATCTCAAGTATAGAGTGCAGTGCAGCTGATTTTTTTGTTCAAATTTTTTATGAGTTTTATTCAACATTGGTTCTCTTGGGAAAAGCTCCTCTCTTATCTTTAAGAGTATTTTGTCTTACAAGCGATGAAGTTTATACCCCTTATGTTAAACTGAATTTTAAAAATAGAATCATGAAATTGGTATTATAGGATATCTGTGTATAGTACTGTTTTCAGATTTCTAGGATATCCAATTACACATCACAAGTGCAGCCAAACTAATTTTTCGTCAAAAATATTGGTGGGTTATTGTTCTGTGTACAGTTAATATAGTCTTTTATGTTTGATGTTGTTATAAGTCACTCTCAGAGTCTCAATAATTTTATCATATTTTTAGTATAATAATTTGGTAAGGGTACAAGAAGTGATCTCAAGTTATTTCCTGAATATTTGTTGGTACTAGAAGGCAGCTGTCACGTCTCTACTGTCTTTCATTAATGAATCTTAGTACATGTGCTCTTCCAATCTGGTTGTGCCCTTACCAAGCAACATTGTAAGGGAAATAACATACAAAAATTTAAGTGTTACTGATTTTTGGCAACAGCAATAGAAATTTTTCTTCCTAGATATCTCCTATTCTTGTAGCTTATAGAGGCGAGGCACAAATGAGACATAGCACCTCAGGTTCCTTCAGGTGAGGCATCTTCAATAGGGCACAGGCCTTTGCTGTCTACAATGAGACACACTTCTCTAGGGTTTAAGGGAACACCTTTTAGGTTATTAAGATGCGGTAATCTTCGTTGGATTTGAATGACTTACTCAGATATTTACTTTCTGAGCGAGCTATTTTGAGTTGTCTACAACTGTATTTTCACTTGACAGAAGTGTAAAGTCTACATTTCTAATAGCAAAGAAGGGGTATTATTGTTCAATGGATTAGTATTTGTTGAAAGAAATTACATGGATTTTCTGATAAAAAAAAGTTGGGAGTCTTTCTTCAATTATTGCACCCAAGCTACTTATGTTGATGACTTTAGGTTTTAGCTTAGTAAAATGATCCCTCTTTGTTCTATAGGAAGCAATGAATTATAGTTAGGGGTGTATTCGGATTGGATACTGATTGGATATCGCTATTACGATATTACCATATCCGTATTTGTTTTCTATTAATGAATACGAATACAAATATTGTTCAGATATGAAATCAATAACCATATACGAAAAAAAAATTGGATCCGGATTTGGATTGGACATGGATACGGGTAAATGGATGTGAATACAAATCAGATATAATAGGGTTTTGGAGAAACTAAAGTTTGGATTCTTAACAGAATTGATGATTTTATATAATTAGTTAAGTATCTTATGTTTGAGTAATTATGTATACTTCCAAGTATAATAATTTTAGTCACATATAATTCTCCGTACCGTTAGAGAAGTAGATATATTAATATAACTTGTATATTTATATATGTATTCAGATCCGGATTAGGATAATGGAGTGGAATCCATATCCCTATCCAGATAATTTAAATTCGGATAAATCAAATTCAGGTTGGAATCCAACCGGATCCACAAAATAATCGATCCATATCTGCTTGTAATTGGATTCATATCCGGATCCGGATAAAACTAATCTCAATATGTTTATGTAATTATGTATTTTCTTGGTTTTCCTATATTTGTTCGAGTCTGTGTGAAATATTTTAATAGAATGACGGCTTGCTTCATTCGGGCTTTTCTTTCACCTCAGACGAAACACGGTTTATAGAGTGCACTTTTTGTCTTTGACTGTTTGAAAACACTCGGTGTGAGACTAATGTATCTTGTTGAGCATTGGTGAAAGATGCCATCTGGTGGTGTTAAATTTTTAAGGAATTTGCTAAGAAAGTGAATCTCTTGTAAATAACACTTATGATATCATCAATTCTCACCCAGGTTATATTTTTGTTATTATTCTCTTATCATTTATATTATTTGACAACTGTCATGGGGAAGTTCTCTCTTGGGTATTTGTTCGTGTAGCAAGAAAATCCCTGTAATTCGTTGATATTTAGTAGGGGGAAAAAAATCCCTACTTTTGCTTATCTAGCTCCCTAACATTGCTTTTAATCTCGTTTCTGATAAGAATTATCACAAATAGCCAAATTATATGAAATAGTATAGCAGCAGTAGTAGGCAACACATATATCTCCTGAACATTTGTTTTAGTATTAAAGTATGTCTTGTTGCATGGAGTCTGTCTTGTTGCATGCTGCTAGGGTTAAAGATATCTTGTATGTGTATTTGAGATACCCTCTTTAGGTTGGCGTATACCTAGTAGTTCAACATTCCCATCTGGACTGGTTTTCTACTTACAATGTTCTCTGCTATACTACAGCACTTATACACAATTCTTAAATTCAGACATGATTTGTTTCATAAATCATAGTCAAGTTGGCGTATACATAGTAAGTCGAACTGGACAGCAGCAGCAGGAATCATTACCTACACATTTGTTGCTACAGAAAAAACTTTCTATTTCTTACCTAGGCTGATATGTAGGAAGAAAAATGAGAAATCTGTTTCTTATTCTCTGTAAGGTGGCATCAAGGTACGGACAATTCTTAATTGGATCTTTCACTTTTTTCTTGAATGACTTGTCTGACTATTCGGGCAGGTGGTCACAGGAAGCAAGTTAGATCTGTTTTGAACCTTTGTAAGGATTATGAAAAATCCGTCTTGATGAATGTGGTTACATATATAAGAGGAATGCCTATGTTTGGTTTTGTGGTATTTTTTATAAGGTTGTTGCATGGCTGTATTAGTCTCAAATCTCAATCATCTTCCTGGTTGTTGCCGGTGTTAATAGCCTAACTTTTGCTTTGATTATTCGATAGTCTTGTAGCTAGCTTATTTCAAGTTTTAGTATAATGTGATCTTTCTGATGGTTGTATATATTTTAACTTTGACAATGTTTCTTTATTTAGTTATTTAGGATATCCGTTTTAAGGTGGCAGGTCTATAAGTCTCAATTTCTTTTGGTGCTCCATTTAGCGACCACTGGCCTACAGGAACTCTCAGTTTCATCTGGATTATTGTTTAATATTTATATAATTTTTTTTTTTTTTGGGTGTGGGGGGGGGGGGGGGGGGGGGGGGGGGCAGTTATTTAAGTTGGCATGTATCTCCCGAGTATTTGTTGCTGCTGAGAGGAACTATATCATGTTCAATGCTGTAATGTTCTGTCTAAATCTCTATTTATTTATAGTTGTCCACTATATGGTCACAACTTTTACCTTAATTACTTGTTGAAGTTATTTAGGCATCAATTACGGGAGGAGATTTATGAAACATATGGCTTAGCTGACCTAGATTTCCCTCAACTAATTTCTCTAAATCCAGGATTATCCTTGTTAATGCTATTTGTAGTGTTAGTTCCGAGATTCTAGCTGTCTTATTCTCCAAGGAGTTATCATATAAAATTGTTGGATATCCCGAATGTTTTCGAGTACTGTGACTATTTGCTGTTACTACTGATTTCCTGTTATGTATCATGTTTTTACTGTAAATTCCTTAGATTAATATATCAAGATTTTATACTTTCTTAGGATGTTTTGCATGATCTCCAAGTGCTTCCTTAGGTCCTTAGGTTGCAATGATTCAGGAGAAACGAGGGAGAAACACCCAAGACATTTTCATCCCAGAAACTCTGAATTTGAACCCTTCGACATCAAATTCATAAACTTCCATAAATTCGGTTAAGAGGTGAAGTTCACTGGATCTGGATGGTTGAAACACCATGAATTCTGTATCTCGAAATAGAAAAAAAAACTCACTTTAAGTGTCTGCTTGACGTAGTTTTATTACAAAACATGATAGCTTATATTCTAAGTAATGAGAATATTGTTATTTAATGATGAATGCGAACAATTATGTTTAATATGTACTTAAATCATGATGCCACTTATCTCTTATGATTATGTCTTCCCTGGTCCTTATTTCTTGTGCACTAGACCATGAAGCTTGTTACTTATGCATCCTTTTGAGCAAATGGTTATAGCCAATTATTGCACTTCCCCTTAATTCTGAGCATTTCATCTTTCTGGGATAATTCAGGATTGCTGTTTCTGTAACTGTGTTTAGGTTGACGATGGCCCATGTGTGACCTACATTGGGGAGGGTGGATCAGGAAACTTTGTCAAGATGGTTCATAATGGTATCGAGTATGGAGATATGCAGCTGATTTCAGAAGCTTATGATGTTCTGAAGACTGTTGGCGGACTGTCGAATCAAGAACTGGCTGATATTTTTGCTGAATGGAATCGGGGGGAGCTCGAGAGTTTCTTGATTGAGATTACTGCAGATATTTTCAAGGTTAGGGATGAGCATGGTGAGGGTGAGTTGGTGGATAAGATCCTGGACAAGACTGGGATGAAGGGCACAGGAAAGTGGACTGTGCAGCAAGCAGCAGAGCTCTCAATTGCTGCACCCACAATCGCAGCTTCGCTCGATGGTCGATACCTCAGTGGATTGAAGGACGAAAGGGAAAAAGCTGCGATCATTCTTGATCAGGCTGGGCTCGAGACACCAACTTTGAGGTCAGTTGATAAGAAGCGTCTGATCGATGATGTACGGCAAGCTTTGTATGCGTCTAAGATATGCAGCTACGCCCAAGGAATGAACTTGATCAGGGCAAAAAGTGCAGAAAAAGGTTGGAACCTCAACTTGGGGGAGCTGGCGAGGATTTGGAAAGGCGGGTGCATCATAAGGGCTAAGTTTCTTGATAGGATCAAGAAGGCATATGAGAGGAACCGGGGTCTTCCCAACTTGATTGTGGATCCGGAGTTTGCAAGGGAGATGGTACAACGCCAGGGTGCATGGAGAAGAGTTGTTGGTTTGGCTATCGAGTCGGGGATTAGTACCCCTGGTATGTGTGCCAGCCTTTCTTACTTTGATACTTATCGGAGGGCAAGGCTTCCGGCAAACTTGGTACAGGCACAGAGGGACCTATTCGGGGCCCACACATACGAGAGGATCGATCGCCCTGGCTCGTTCCATACTGAGTGGACCAAGCTTGCAAGGCAGAGCAAGGCTGGTGCATTTAATTGAGGTGGGGTGAAGGTGATGATTACCTTCTTCATGGATATTTGAATATTTCATTTTGGTGACTTTCAGTTGTGGGCATTTAGTTGATGTTGTCTTTGTTTCTTGGTACTTTGGTTTTTAATAAATGTTGCATTACATGCAATGCTGCTCCATGATATGGAATCATGTTCCTGTTGGCATTATGAGATCACATAACCCTTCCAGTTATACAATTTATCCGTTAGATAAACTTCAAAATTTAGTTTTACAGAAACTCGTTAATTGACAAATAATTTGCATCAATACAGATATTTATGGTATCATGTAATTGTATGATACAGTTGATACACAAATGATGCCTTGTGATATACTTGACTCAATATTAGTGTATTAAGTACATGTATGCTTTGTGGGCAACAATAGTTATACATACACTGAAGCAACGGTCAGAAAGCATTAATCGGTGTAATTTGCAAAAAGAATTCTAGAGTAAAAGTATCAAATGTACTTTAATATAACCTTGTACTGGTATCCAATTTTATATACAGCTTTACTTTAGGTATTTTCTCATATCCTAGTATGACAATTTTATATGCAATTTTTAGTGGAACTGGATCTCAGTCATGTAAGTTGTTGCTCACCATATGAACCACAATAGAGACTACTATATGACTTGTAGTTGGTTATTGATGATCAAAGTTAATTGTCGCAAAATTTCAAACAAGTCCATGAATTGAATACTTGTCTAATAGCTACCAAGGATACCTTCCAGTCTATGAGCTGAGTTCATGTCTAATATGTATGAAGGATACCTTGACGTTCAGTTAAGTGAGATGCCTTTAGACTGCATCAGAGTATATAGTCTGTAAAAAATTTTAATCAAGCCAACAATTACAGAACAACCTTGTTGCATCAAAATGATTTGCCTTTGAGATTAAGCATACCTAAGTTTAGGCAACTCTAAAATATGCACAATTTTTTGCATCAGGGTTGGAAAAAGGAAAATTGTGGACATTGGTAGTAGCCCACCATGACGTTCATATTTAGTCCAACATAGAGTTCATTATAGAGCCCAGAGAAAATAATGATGTCTTGGTGCGCTCCATGCTGCGTTATCGTTATAATGCCCAAAATATGTTCAGTACTACTTCGACCATGACCAACTGTAGTGGGGTTGGTAACAAGCAGATGCACGCTATCATGGACCTTGATCACCATAATCATCAAACCTGCCTTTGTTGTAGGCTTGTAGCGGTTATGTGTGCGTGCGCACATATTATGTGTTGTGTATGTGTGCTTGCTTAGATTTTGTGATGTAAGACTGTGCATACGTATTAATCACATAAAAAAATACATATTAATCACATGAAGTTGCTCAACTTTGTAGTAAAAAAAAATCATATTAGTCAAGTCCTTAAGACCATACACTAGCTGGCCAGTCATCAAAGGCCAGGGCCGGCCCACTGGATTAGGTTGTCCTAGCCGAAACTAAATTTGGTTGTTACTTCTCTTGACTCCAAACAGCGGCATCGAAGTCTTCAGTTTTGACGACGACATGGAGTTCGGATTTCGAGTTCCTCTTCTTGAGCTACTCGAGACATTTCCAGTGGGAACTCAAAATATGGATCTTGTGGATTGCTAGTTCAACTGACAGAGAGTAGTTGAGGTGGACTGTGAAGGCTCTATTGGTTGAGAGGTGGGGACTTAGGGACCTGGGGCCAAGGGAGTTGTCCAAGCCCGATGGCTTGTCAGACTTACCCTAGATTCGACCCTGTCAATGACCATAGATGGCTAGGCTGGCGTGGTGAATTATGTATGATCAAAGGACTAGGCCGACCTAGTGGGTGGACGAGCTGGAGTTACTACTACTCCATGCCCCTCAATAGACAAGGCCTTCAAACATGATCAAAGTTACTACTAGTCCAGTCAGTTCTTGCAATGGGAATGTCCAAACAGATTATAGATCAATTTAAGTAGTACTTCGTAGTTATTACTTTTGTAGAAAGACAGTCCAAAGAGGACCTATACATCCACGTCTACATAATAAGTTTTAGTAACTGAAATGACAATAATAGAGTTCGAACCATAGATCAGGAATGCATTAAAAGAGTCATTACCGCAAGATCAATTAATTTACTTATTTTTTTCTTCCAATTTTTTTTTAATTCTATTCTTTTGTTTCCAAATGATCTTGATTTTATTTGGGTTGTTTGTTTGTTAAACTTACTCAATTTATGATATTTTTATTTGTTAAATTTTTTCATAAGATTTTATTTCTTAAATTGATTGATAAAATTAGTATTTGAGGAATTTCTTTCCATAAAATTCGTTCAGAAGAACCGAATATTTTTCATTTACCCGTTCAAACGGCCTTGCTTTCAAACTCCCCCGAGAATTTTCGGACCGACCCTGCAAAGGAGGTGCCAATCTTATAATCAACACTATATATCATAGTATCATCCCTTGGTCAGAGATAGGTAGTGAAATCTTAAGAAGAACAATAGGCGCTCTGGACTATTGATTGCATGTTTGTAGCTAGGCTTATGAATGCAACAACAAGCTAGGAGACACCAGACAAGGAGACACCAGACAGTGAATTGTGTGTGTTAGTTCCGAGGCTTAATCAAAAGATGGTAGAAAGGACCAAGAACAAAGGTTCTAGCCAATTATATCCAATATATATATATATATATATATATATATATATATATATATATATATATACAACTTACAGAAGATTACAATAATCAAAAGACAAACTCCATTCTTCCTTGCAAACACAGTTGCAATTGAGAGAGAACGAGTTACAACGAGAGAAGAGGAAAGAGATGGATCTTTGTTTGCTGGGGTGATGAAGATCATTGTTGCTCAAAGCAAGATTCGTCCCACACGATCTGCTCCTATGAACCAACAAGTTCTCGAAGAACTTCTGGAACGCTCGCATCACCTCCTTTCTGAATCGTGAACTCCTCTGAACTCCAATGACGACAACAGCAGAACCTCTCTTCATCTCTCAATTTCGAAGTAAGTTCTCAAAGGGGCTATGAAGAGAGTATATATAGAGGAGGGCGGAAACCCTAACCCTAATCCTGGCCGCCAACTGATTACGAAAAGATAGGAATAAAATAAATTTAAATATCACAAAAAACGAATCTGAAATAAAAGCCTAATCTTTCCATAACAGTTTAAATCCCACAACCAGTGGGATAATGCGCCAGACGTACTCTCTGTGCATATGCGCGCAGCAGCCCAACTGAACTGCTCCTACGCGCATAAGCCAACACTACAGTGGCCCATGCGCGCAGCAGTGCAGCAGCGCATACGCGTAAACGCGCATAGCCGCGCAACGCCAACGCATATACCCTCTCAACAACTTGCTCATGCTCTCGCGCATGCAACCAGGCTAGCAATGAGGCATGAAACTCATGCAAAAATTGAGCGCACGAGCGCCATGCACCGATGTTGACGTGCTAAGTGCAAAGTGTGCCAACAAAGCGTCACTTTGCGCCCTTGAGTCCGAGTCCGAGTCGCTACTTAGCTCCTAAAGGAATTTTCCCAAGAGTATGACAAAAAGCATAAATGCTTTCTTTGAGGAGTTAATATTTTTTTCTCCTAAGAAAATACCCCAATATGGCACCCACATGTGCCCCACCACACCCCATGTACACACCTCAACATAAGCAAAGCATTATATTGAGATACCCACTTGGTGGTGTAGCCATGTGGGACTATTCTTTTAGTCCAAAGGCAAAAACAGCAACAATCCCTACATATCTCAATATATGGGTTGAGCGTTCTCCACAGTGACTGTCCATCATGCATTAGGATAGATGTCACTTTGACTTGAATCTTCCCACATGGGTCAAATAACAATATGATATAAGAATGAACTAAGCCTTGAATTCTGTATCATAGTTGCAATTCTTCCTACTCGTACAATGACATCAGTTGTGCTTCCTGTTGCACATTGAAGACCCTGTGTCTGCATGGTTTCGGTGTATGTATATTGGTCGTTTACAAGTTTATCCTCAAGAGACGGCCTACATCTCTTTTCATACACTCTAGGTGAGTTCTTTTAAAGAGTCATGGCATAAAATCTTGCGCTTCCTTGCGGTGCTACGTCGCTATGATATGGCCCAAAGCTGAGGCTACACCTCGTCGTGGTGTCATACCACTGTAGCATGAGGTCCCAACCTCTTTGTAGTGTCATACTACCCAGCATGAAGTATTGCGCCTCTGTGCAGTGTTATACTGCTATGACATGGCTCTCGTAGCCGAGGCTTTACATCTTTTACCTCTTGGTGGTGTCACACCACTGTAATATGAGGTCACCGGCCTAGTGCTACCTACCACTCTTCATTCTACAATATTAGGCTACATGTCTATGTGCGGTGCTACGCCGCTGTGATATGGCCCGAAGCCGAAGCTTTACCCTCTCGAGGTACCTCATAGTGGCGTCACCCTAATGTAGCATGGAGTACTATGTTCCTTTGTAGTGTTATGCTACCCGTACTTCATGTAAAGCATACCGGATATTCAAAATGTCCGAGAACTCATTAAGTGTCTAAGCCATCCTTCTACAGGAATTGTTCTATACAAAGAACAAATAGTAGACAACAGTGATTCTGGGTCCGTAATCCCTCAATGTCTCAAATGACTTTCTATTGTTCCTGATATTCTCCCAGTCAATGATCCTTTTGAACCAAAAGCTAGATGTCTAGTAGAGTTCTCTTTGAACTAATAGCATAAAACTTTATGGTAGAATTACAAAGACACAATATCAGAATATCTTCAAACCCATTTTGATTATTGTGTCCTCTACCAGCTGTCGCTTGAGACCTTTGGTGAATGGATCCGCCAGGTTCTCCTAGCTCCGAACATCAGTCTTGGCAATGACTCCAGTCTTGATCAGATCGTTCATTGCCACGTGCCTCAGTCACACAGTCCTCTTCTTACTATTGAAGAGGTCATTTGATGCCACCACTGCAGTTACCTGGTTATCGCAGTATATCGGTACCGTTGGAATCTGTGCACCAACCAATGGAAGATCATACATGAGCTCCTGAAACTATTATGCTTCATCCGTTGTAGCCACCAGTGCATAGAACTCAGATTCCATCGAGGAATGAGAGAGTATTGTCTGCTTCTTCGACTTTCACAATATAGCATCTCTACCTATGAAGAAGACGTATCCTCCTATGGACCTTTCGCTCTCTACTTCTAAACACCAGCTTGCATCACTGAAGCCTTCAACCACTGTCGGATATCCGTTGTACTACAGTGCATACTTCTGAGTCCTCTTGGGATATCTCATCACTTTCTTCACAGCTTTTCAGTGCTCCACACCTGAATTTCTAGTGAACCGACTCAACATCCCCACAGCGAAAGCTATGTCAGGCCTTGTGGCAGTTGTTGCATACATCAAACTTTCGATGACGCTTGAATACTCTAGATGCCTGACACATTCTCTTGGATTTGGCTTCAGTTTCTTTTCACACCTGTATGGAGTATCGATCCTTGAAAGATTTTGATATCCATAGCATGTGAGCATCTTCTAAATATAATGAGACTGTGACATCGCCACTCCAGTGTCCGTCCGGATGAACTTTATCTCCAGGATAATATCAGCTTCCCCCAAATCCTTCATACTGAACTTGGATGACATAAACTTCTTTGTCTCAATGACACATGCTAGATCCGTACCCCGGATCAACATATCGGCCACGTACAGACAAACGATGACTCCTCTACAGTCAGCAAAATTTGTGTAAACAAACTTGTATGTCTCACTGACTTTGTAGCCGTTTGATCTTATGAATTTATCAAACTTCTCATGCCACATCTTGGGAGCTTGCTTCAGACCGTATAATAATTTTACCAACTTGCAGACTTTGTCTTCAATCCCTTTGACGACAAATTCTTTTGGATGTTGCATGTAAATATCTTCGGCCAACTCTCCATTCAGGCATGTTGTTTTAACATTCATTTAATGGATAACTAGCTTATAAATTATACTTATAATAATCAACATCCTGATGGTTGTCATCTGCACTCTTGGAGCATATGTGTCGAAGTAGTCGACCCCCTACTGTCACGATCCGCACCCGGTAAGGGGGCACGAGTACGTGGGTACGTCCAGCCTACGACGCAACATCGGCGATAGAACGTTGTCTAGGTCAACTATCTATAGCTAATAATCTCATACAGTAATATATGTAACCTGTCAATGGTTTCTCAACTCCAAACGAAGGGCAATATGATAGTAATATAATGATACTAAATCACGATAATCTATTTAGAAGAATGGCACAATATCAAATAAGGAAAGAAAGTCGCAAAGTGAGAAGTCGAGAATAGCTACAATAAAACCCCAAGTCTAAGAGTATAACAATAACAACATAAGGTCTAGGAGCAATAATAGTACATCCCAACGTCTAGATGCTGGAGACAAATCCAGTATAAAGCTAAGTAAAGGTAACTAGAATAACTGGCAACACTGGTCAGGCCTCCGCATCTACTCCCTCATGTTGTCTATAGAAGGTAGAACAAAAGTTCTCTAAATCATCTGGAAAAATATATCCAGTCAGGATGTAACGAGCACACCTCTAACAACAATTTCAGTTAATTAATAATGACTATAAACAATAATAGTGAATGTAATACAAGATAAGAAAATAGTAAGCAGATATCATAATGTGGCAAATAAAAAGAAATTGGTAATCAGAACAATAAAGCATAACAATCATATAGAAAATGGAATAGAGGAGACTGAAGCTACACTAAGTGTTTTGAAATATTAGCTAGATATGTGATCGTCTTAGGTTTATCATTGTTTACTATCAAGGCTATAACACAATCATATGTACAATATGCTTGGCTGTTGTCTACAAAGTAACATAATAACGTATGATTGGCTGTTGTCTATAAAGTAACACGATTAGTAACACAATCATAAATAATGTATGATTGGCTGTGGTCTATATTATAACACGATCAATAGCACAATCATACGTAGTGTATAATTAGATGTGGTCTATAGAGTAACACGATCAATAACACAATCATACGTAGTGTATTATTAGTTGTTGTCTACATTATTCATTATTTTAAAAATTGTTCAAGGTTCTTGATCACATATCTGTATAGCATTTTCTCTGCCCCGACTAGTATGGTAGATCCAAAACATACTAATTTGTGTACCGACGTGTCAGAAATTAGGTAAAATATTACTAAATACTTGTATTATAGTAATTATCAAATAATGGAAACTATCAGAGAATGTACTCGCATGTGGTCCAGAGCAAATAATATAAATCAGTGTCCGAACTGATGTCACACTGACCTATATATGAAATATTATATCAACACAGTGTTTGCAATGATAAAGAAGTTAAACTAGTTAATTTTTAGGTCTTCAAGCCACCTCTAGGTCAAACTAGGCACAATAGTCAAGTAGGTCAACTCTAAGTCAAACCAGTCAAACTTGGTCAAACTAGTCAATTCTAAGTAACATTAATCTATACCTAGGTTTCTAGGTCCATACCTTAAAGGTATTAGCTATACTAGCTAATATTACTAAGTAATTATATATACACCTTATAAATATACTAGTATTATCTGGTATTTAGTATTACCTTGTATCATGATATTTACATATATATCTAGACCAATTCCCAATACCTTAACATGTACTTGGTAACTATACACATACCTTAATACTCTATCTTCGATACCTTACCCCAACTACCTAGTCCAAATACTTTTAACATATATACTTAATATTAAGTTACACTAGTATCCCCTACCTATGGTACCAATCTCATACCCACTACCATTACCCTTGTTATATCTTAATGTCTATCCCAATTACATATTTATATATACATATACTAGGGTATCTCATTTAGACACTAGTACACTGGGTAATACACCTACCTCACATACATACTGGTACTACCTAACACTCACTAACTCATCACAATGTTGTGGCACATTAATCTATGTGATACTCACCACTCACTCACAACATATCTGAATTTACACTTACCTATCTACATGTATTTTACTCATGCAATCCTCACACAAGCTTCCTATACTAGCTACACTTAAATACTCACAAACGCTCACACATGCATACTCCTAATGCACACACACACTGATTATAACTCTAATACTTCACCACTCATACACATACATAAACACATATGGATCCCTTGACTTGATACACTCCAACTCCTACCAGGCTTTGTCACGCCCCGGCCCTGCGAAGGGGCCGCCCGGACCACCGCCTCTCCCCCGCCGGAACCGGACGTGAACCACCGCGCCTCGGCTCACCGGACGTGAATCACCGCTCCTCGGCGCCTTCCCGACGGGGCAGGGAATAGCCCGTTCGATACCGGGACATGATGCCGTGCGAGCCTGGGGTTGCGTCCGCACAAGCCTTCATCTTTTAAGTTGTGTTTTGGCTATCATCGCATCAATCGAGTAAGCAGCGGAAGGGACATTGTTGCAATGCAATGCATTTAGCCAACTGAGTATTCGGGGCAAATCGAGGGACTTGGGTTTCTCTTAGCAAAGGCATCGTTCCATACATTATGCCCCTTTATACGATAGCAACTCGGGACAATCAAAACACATAATTCCGGGTCTTGGGGATGAGGCACGCCTATCGCTCCCTCGGACGATCCAGTACCTGCAAGCAAGTAAACTGTTGGTGGGTCAGCACTTTTATAAGTACTGGTGAGATAAAACAACTGAACAGAAGCAAGCATTCACTAAAACCAACACTAAGTAATTATTTTATAAAATATTATATTACTAGTGATCTTTCTAGTTTTACCTTTGTTCATTTCATGCAGTTCGATAGCAGAGTCATATTACTTTGTTTATGAAAACATCTTTTGGAAACAGAGTTTTATATGCGATATAAACAAGACAAGCCGATGTTCTGTTTCAGGGTGTGCGCAATATGTCTCATAAGCTATACTCAACGACTCAAGGGTCCAATGCACATCTAGACACAAATGCACATCTTGGGGGCGGTTCTCTATCCAAGCCAACACAATGAACTATCTTATATACAGTGCGGTCCCCGAGTATCTCAGGATCGACATCTGTTGGACCAGCATACCAATGACTCATTCATCTGATGCTATTGGCAGCTGTGACCCATGGTGGCTTATGACGCATGCAGTTCAGTTCTCCACCAATAGCCATTGTCCGGCCGATACGAATGCATGGAACACTATCAAATAAACTCTAGGATGCAGATGAGACGAACCATCAGAACAGTTATACAAAAACGTAAAATCAAAGTAGGTGATAAAGTAGCGTTGTTGCGGGGCAAGCCGACTTATCACTTGAACACATTCAGGCACACAATATAGTTCTCTCGGAGCATAGGCGATAGTGAACATGTTCATGCACTCTTAGACAAGCGTTTCAGGATTCTTTGTTAAGCAGACTTATCATTTCAAAGACAAGCTAGGTGAGTTCGTTCATTAACATGCAAGGCAGGTTCTATCATTCTCTTATGAAAAGATTGCAAGCAAAAACTCAGATTATTATTAAGGCATGCAAGAATCAGAGAACGAAGTTCTGCCCACTCACCTGATACATAATGCCGATGCGGAGCGGGGCATTACATACTTACCCACCAACAAAAAGTTTCGTCCTCGAAACTTCAAGGATAACTTCTCGATATTCCGAGCAGCGATAGTGCCATCCCTCGCCGTACTCAATCGAAACAATCAAGCAATTCAAGTCCAGTAAATATTTTCACTTTGAGAATATCTATGGACTTATTGTATGGAACGCTCTATTGCAATACCATATCGATCAAATCTCAGAGTCATAGCAACGGATTGGGTCAAGAAATTGAATCCACTCTGATACCATTATGTCACGCCCCGGCCCCGCGAAGGGGCCGCCTGGACCACCGCCTCTCCCCCGTCGGAACCGGACGCGAACCATCGCACCTTGGCGCACCGGACGCGAATCACCTCTCCTCGGCGCCTTCCCAACGGGGCAGGGAATGGCCCGTTCGATACCGGGACGTGATGTCGTGCGAGCCTGGGGTTGCGTCCGCACAAGGCTTCATCGTTTAAGTTATGTTTTGGCTATCATTGCATCAATCGAGTAAGTAGCGGAAGGGACATTGTTGCAATGCAATGCATTTAGCCAACTGAGTATTCGGGGCAAATCGAGGGACTTGGGTTTCTCTTAGAAAAGGCATCATTCCATACATTATTCTCCTTTATACGATAGCAACTCGGGACAATCGAAACATAGAATTTTTGGTCTTGGGGATGAGGCACGCCTATCGCTCCCTCGGACGATCCAGTACCTGCAAGCAAGTAAACTGTTGGTAGGTCAGCACTTTTATAAGTACTGGTGAGATAAAATAACTGAACAGAAGCAAGCATTCACTAAAACCAATGCTAAGTAATCATGTTATAAAATATTATATTACTAGTGATCTTTCTAGTTTTTCCTATGTTCATTTCATGCAGTTCGATAGCAGAGTCATATTACTTTGTTTATGAAAACATCTTTTGGAAACAGAGTTTCATATGCGATATAAGTAAGACAAGACGATGTTCTGTTTCAGGGTGTGAGCAGCGTGTCTCGTGAGCTATACTCAACGACTCAAGGGTCCAATGCACATCTAGACACAAATGTACGTCTTAGGGGCGGTTCTCTATCCAAGCCAACACAATGAACTATCTTATATACAGTGCGGTCCCCGAGTATCTCAGGATCGGCAGCTGTTGGACCAGCATACCAATGACTCGTTTATCAGATGCTATTGGCAGCTGTGACCCATGGTGGCTTATGACACATGCAGTTCAGCTCTCCACCAATAGCCATTGTCCGACCGATGCAAATACATGGAATACTATCAAGTAAACTCTAGGATGCAGACGAGACGAACCATCAGAACAGTTATCGTTGTTGCGGGGCAAGCCGACTTATCACTTAAACACATTCAGGCACACGATATGGTTCTCTCGTAGCATAGGCGATAGTGAACATGTTCATGCACTCTTAGACAAGCGTTCAGGATTCTTCGTTAAGCAGACTTATCGTTTCAAAGATAAGCTAGGTGAGTTTATTCATTAACATGCAAGGCATGTTCTATCATTCTCTTATGAAAATATTGCAAACAAAAACTCAGATTATTATTATTAAGGCGTGCAAGAATCAGAGAACGAAGTTCTGCCCACTCACCTGATATATTATGCCGACGCGGAGCGGGGCATTACAGGCTTTACCTCATACTTCCCCATCTCTTGTACACACTCTCATACACCTGTCTCACCCACCTCATATGCGCCATACTAATCACTTACCCCTAGACACAACTAACCCAAAGCTCACAAGAACTGTCACGCCCAGTCCCAAAATATGTAGGACTAGCAATACGTAACATATCAGCTACGCATTCGACCAGACTCTGGTCTGACTCAAATACTTATAAGCTGTAATAGTAATAAGCACAGAATACCGTAACAAAGGCAAGGTACACTTGCCTGTAACTCCAAGCTGATAATACAAAGAACCTGCTCTCGAATCCACGCTCGTGCGATCCCAAGAGCCTAAATATATAATATCATAAAATCAGTCACTATGACACGGTTCACTAAGCATGCACAAGAGTACAACTACTCTATGTCATTAATCATTAGATAATTAGGGTCTAAATTAATCAAAGATACAACTTACACAATGCCATAAGTTATTTAGAGTCTAAAATAATTAGGGGTTCTAACAAAGTAGGTTGGCTAAGGTTCACTAGTTTAGGACCAAAAAAGTGTGTAAACATCAAGCCTAATAGTCACATAACATCATTAAGTCCTCATAAACATGATTATAACGAAGGTTCATGTAGGTACTAGGTGTTCTCATACTAGATTTTCATATACAACATATCATCAACCTTGGTATTCACTAAGTGTCAAAATATGTTAACCAACCTAGGGTTAGTTTTGTCTATTAAAACATGCACATGAGCGTTAACAATAGGTCAAGTTAGGGTCATCACAAACAATCACATACTCCATTTCTCAAGTATATCCATTTATCCAACTATATACAACTCACGTTCTACTACAAAATATCAAGTATACATAGACAAGTCAAATCTGAATTTATAATAAGATCATGGCATATACCTCATTCCTAACTTGCATTTGTCATGAAACATGTTTGAAACACTACTAAAACTAGTGCACAACCCTAACATGACATCTTCTATATTATAATATAGTATTTATAAACAATAAAACTAGCTAGCACAAAACCTAGGCAAAGTGCACTACTAGTTGCACAATATTTAATCATGTCTCAACCATGCATTTATTTATATATAACACCATAACTAGAACTTATATATTCTAAAATTTAGTGACAATTAGAGTAAAAATTATGTTTTTCAAGTGGTTTCTTGGATTTTAGATCATGGCAAAGTGAATAGGATAACAAGTGCATAAATAACATTCAAGTCTAGACATGAGAAGTAGTAAGCGTTCTTAGTGTAATATCATGAAAAATATGAACAGAAAGTTGATAAAATTTAATAGAGATATGAAGTACATGTAGAGAGGGTTAAGTAAGTGGAGTTTGAGCTCTTACCAAAGTAAAATGGGAATACAAAAGAGGATTGTGCACTGCTTGCACAAATCTGTCCATATTTGGACACTTCGGCTCGTAGCTGCTGTCCGGGACTTCAAAACATTTCTTCAAGTACTTTAGGGATTAGAGAGATTCGGAGAGAGGTATAGGATGAGGATATGGTAGTTGTTGAAGGGATTTTGGTGTTGGAAGTAGTGGCAACAAGGTGTTGAAGTTGTGCTATTGCTGGCGGGTTCAGCAGGGTGTCTTCGATTTGTAGGGGGTACTTGGGGGAGTGGTAGGATAATTTAGGTGCTGAGTTATAAATAAAAACTTGTTAAGAAGAGGTAGTGGAAGGATATTTGAGTACTGTGGTGGTGGTTTGGAGGCTATGAAGGTGGTGGAGTGGCCTGAGAAGAGGATACACTGAATTCGGATTCAGCCTGGACACCTCTGATGGAGGGCTGTTTTGAGGAACTTAGAGTGAGTTTTAATATAAGGTTTGTGAATATAAAGTGATAAGGAGATAGAGAGGAAGAAGTAGACAAAATTTAAGAGAAATATACTTACTATGGAGGGAGATAGGGCCGAATTGGTGGGGGTGTTACTGAATTCAAATTCAGCCTGGGTAGGGTTGGATAAATGGAGGTGTGGAGGGAGATGGAGAAGGAATTTGGAGATGGTTTGTGAAGATAAAATATGAGAAAGAGAGTTAGGAAGAAGTTTTCTTCAGGTGGTTTGAATGTGGAAGGTGAAGAGAGGGGGGTTATGGACAACCTAGTGGGGAGGGGAATGGTTTGGAGTTATAACTTTTGCTTGTGGGGAGAGGAAGAGTTTATGGTTACAAATTTTGTTCTGGTGGGGAGGGAAAGAGTTATAGAGGTGAATGATGGCTGGAGAAATGAGGGAGAGAGAGATATTAAGTAGAGGCTTAAGGCTTTGATGATGAGAAGTTACCAATGTGGCAAGAAAATGTCATAAGTTATAACCCCTTCCCTTTCACATTCCACCATAATAATTTAATAAACCATGGATGTACAAAACTGAAATAATATTTAATATGGATGGTAAAACCTATCTTAGTCAACCTAGGTTAAGTACAAAACTAAAATAATTTAATAAACCATGGTTCAGGTTCAGGTCGTTGCGGTTTAGTTTGACTAGGTTGGTCTAATTGACTAGAAAATAGATCATTTGTGACTATTGAGGGTAGGTAGCACATAGAGGTTCAATAGAGTGGGACACAGGTATCATGTATGTCTTAAACCTAGTTTAGATCATAATCATGCATTAGGTTGAAAGAATTAGTCAAAATTGGGTCTCCAATTTAAATTAGAATGGCCAACGGTTGCACCGTAGGTGCTAGAAATTGAGTTTTTGACCCGAATATTTTACATTAAAAATAGAGCACAAAGAGATGTGTTTGAGTGGGATATGATAATAATAAATGAAGGTGGGCTCGTCTAGATCATGCATATAAAATTTGTTTGGAGATAATGGCTAATATTGTGCTCCTAAAAATTAAAGCTACAGAAAATATTTGTAAATGATACTTTTGTTTACTTAATCCTAATTATTAATAATAATAAATTCTAAATATTATATTAAATTAAAATAACTAATTTCTGGGTGAGGGGGTTTACAAGAACCCGATACCCTTTGATACATTTTTGTTGTGCTCATCCCATACACTTGCCTGCAAACTCCCCACTGCAGTCACACTCTCAAGTTTTCCCCCACTCCAATTTGTACTACATCAGTGACTGAACCAATGTCACTGACCAACTCCACCATCTGCACATGAACTTGCAGGCATCCAACACCTACACAAGTCTTAGCCTATTTTTTACAACCTGTTATAAATGCTGATACTAACTCATTAGCAGTACCACTGAACATCCAAACCCCTCTCATAACCTGTTGTGGACATAGCTACTACAGGTAGAAACCCCACACTGCAGTGCTAAACTGAAATGACTCCCTCCTCACCCTATTGCTAATGCTATGTGTGACTTGCCTCATTGCAGTTGTTGCTACTATATTCACCAACATACATCACAACTTCATCACCAACATCTACACTGCAACTTAACAGACCAACATCACTCCATCACTCACCCTCACCCGAGCCCATATGTGCACCATATCACACAATACCAATACATAACTACACTCTATACTAACACACACAAATACCCACTCTCAAGCTCACACACACACTTAAGGCATACACACATATCCACTGCTACCTTCTAATACAAAATCTGATATAAACACTCACCTCAACACACTGGTATCATATACCCATTGCATCCCCCCATCCTAACATCACATACACCAAATTCTCCCTCACACTCTAATTCCCATACACAATTGATACCAAGTACCAACACTCCACTAATCCCCCTCTAACCTTCCTCACTGATACACATGCACATCTATGCATCATACTTCATACTTCACTCGAGCCTATGAGCCCTCACTCATTCCCTCTTTACATCACAACCAAACCAGGTACAACCTGTAGACCAAATTGGACTGACCTCCACACTGGCTTGCGCAAGTGCAGTCCCGAGTCAACCTTCCTCCCACTCACGATGCTGATACTCGAGCACTACTTCAGCGTACATTGTAACTGCAAGCCTGACTTGCTCACCCCACTTCTCCTTCCTGATGCCATCAGGTATCAGTCTCCCTAATACCACCAAGTCTTTCATATACCTGATACACCTCCATAATGCCCAATTCCCAAAATCTGCACATACCCTCTGGTCACACCAATACAACTAAAACTAATCAATGTGATACTCATCCTGTTCATCCAACTGCACTTACTGTCCATCCCAGCCCATCAGTGCACTGACCATAACCACACGCACAAGACACACTAATACTGGCTGAACACACACACACACACACACACACACACATAGAGATTACACAAACAATGGTACACACCTCACATAGTATAAATATATATCTATAAAGAAACTATATATATATATATATATATATATATATATATATATATATATATCACATTAGGATGCCCACACTAGTAGTAGTTAATACATCAAACACCTCATGTGCAATATCAAATATTCATGATTCCTATACGCTCTCCAATATTGATTCCATTGTGATACCACTACTCAAAGTGCATAGAACACATCCTATTATGAATATATAATAACATCTAATAATTATATTAGACATATATCATGTAATTAAAGAATTTGCATGGGTATCACAAGTGTCGAAGAAAAAATCCTTAAAATTATCCCATATTACAAAGTATCATGATACGGCCTACTCGTATCCAATTGTGGACATGTAGCTATCCTCACAGAACTAATCTAAGTCTAATTAGACCTAATTGACCAAATGTCAAACACCTGGTACACCAATCTCGAATTTTCCTCAAATTGGGCCCAAAACTCTATGTAACTATCAAAATAAATCCTATTACGTCCTAATTCCTCTTTCTATTGGTAGTCCTTAGCCATGGGAGGGTTCCTATAGTCTAATACAATATTTAGAATGAAAAGACTAGGTAATAGAAATTTTATCTATTGGGAGATGGATTTCCAATGTAACACACCATAAGGACACAAATACAATGAATAGACACCTCTTTATAGTTAACTTCCTTCCAATACTTCCCCCCTCAAGTGCTCCTCTAGCAATGACAAGCTCCTTATCCTTCTTTGGAATAAAAATTGAGAGGGGTGATATTTGGGAATGGATGGATTAGGGTTTGCTTCCACATTTGGGAATGAATTAATTATGAAAGCAAATAAAGGCTATTCATAAATAAATAGGCTTATATAGTATCCTAATAGGGTTAGGGTTAGGTTTAGGAATAGGTAACAAGACTTTAAATCCCCTCTCCATGTCGTGAATAGAATTTATTTTATTAAAGAAGGCATCTCTACAACTAGTGGAGATATACTATTTATTTAACTAAGAAAATGACTAATTAACTAGTCTAATTATGACTATTCTAATTAATTGAACCAATGAGAAGTCAAATCAAGCCTAGTTGGGTCCACTTGGGCTCACTAGCACTAAGTCTAATCAATAGGAGCTAGTCCACTAGTCAACAATATATTTATAATATAACAATTATTTATAATAATTAAATAATATAAAAATAACAAAAATATTCCTCTCCTAGAATTAGATAGTTACACATACTTCTGAAAAAATCATTTGGCTACCAGTCTTGCCTTGAACTTGTCAACAATTCTATCGGCCTTCATCTTCTTCTTGAAGATCTACTTGAATCTGATTGTTTTAGCTCATCCAAGCTGATTGACCAACACCCAAGTGTTGTTGGAGGTTATTGAGTCATACTCGTCATTGATAGCCTCCCTCCAGAAGACATCATCTCAGATCTTCATTGTCTCATCATAGGTAATCTAATCTGCTTCCACATGATAGGTGACAAAATCGTCTCCGAAGTCCTTCTGTCTCCTCACTCGCTTAGACACAAGTTCTGCAAGTTCTGGTTCGAATGACATATCTCTGGAATGACAACTTTTCATGGACTACATATTCATTAGAAGCGTTAGCCTCCCGTGAACTCACACTATTCTCCGGAATGTCTGCGAAAACAATATTTTTATGTCTTACAAATTTATCTTCAAAGAATTTTGTATCTTGAGATTTGATGATATGATTTGATTCTATATTAAGAAACATCCGAGCATCATTCTTCTCAGCATACCCCATGAAGATGGTCTTTGTAGTCCTCGTACCCAGCTTCTGAATTTTCAAGTCCAGAAGCTTCACATACGCCAAACACCCCCACACTCAAATGACATTCAAGTTGGGTCTGACTTTGAACCAGAGTTCATGCGGAGTGACATCATAAGTTGCATACGATAATCTGTTCAGAATGAACATAGCCGTTAGCGCAGCTTCTCCCCAGAAGCAGTTTGGAAGACCTGCAATCAATAGCATTGAGTTCATCATCTCTGTCTATGTAGCCGTTATTCTTTTAAAATGAACATGTCCTAGTCTATTGTGACATAACTCAAGGGAATAACCAAAAGAATAGACTCTATTAACATTATTAGCAAGAGTTACAAGCTGAAGTTTGAATATCCTTTTGGTATAAAATACTTTTTCGAAGTATGTTCCTTTATAAGATATCACCATTTGTCCAGCATTGATATCCATTATCAAGCCTGCGTTGTAGAGCAGACTTTCTGAGACCATACTCTTGGCTATCACCGGTACGTGCTTCACATCTTGAAGCGTCAGCGACTTCCCCGAAGTCAGATTCAGTATCACCGTTCTGGTCCCAAGTACTTCAGCTTGTGCCTGGTTCACCACCATAACATCCTCAGATGTAGGCTTATATTTGGTGAACAACTCCTTCATTGAGCAAATATGATAAGATGCGCCAGTGTCTACCTACTAGTTAATGTCGACACCAGCTGTGACAACCTGCGCAATCATAGCAAACTTATTAGGCTCACCTTGCTCTGTTTGTTTGGGCTTGGATCTACAGTCTTTCCGGTAGTGTCCCTTATTGCCATAGTTGAAACAAGTCACATCTGACTTGAATTTTGGCATAAACGAAGCTGATTTCACATTCAGATGGTTGAAGTCCTTCTTCTTGAGGTGAGAAGCCTTCTGCTTCCCTTTGGAGTCACCAGCATGCACTAAGTTGGCATTTACCAACTGCTTAGACAGTGTGTCCACTTTGTTTTGAGCCCTCAGCTCATCTTCAACGTGGATGTTGTGCAGTAGTTGATCAATGTTGACCTCCATCTTTTTTTGGTGTATATCCGAGATAAAGTTGATCCATCCAAGTGGGAGCTTGGCAACAATACCTTCCACGACAAAAGTGTCACGTCCCAATTTTCTCTAGATCGATAGTCGTCTCCCGGACGTGATATCGTACAAGCGTAAGACGCGCCAGCACAAGGCCTAGACATAATGATATTATTTAGAAACATATGCAATAGAGTACGCAAATGGAACAACAAACATTAAAATAAAGAAATGTCCATTTATTGATAATGAACATATTTGTTACAAACTCTTGAGTCAAAAGTAAAGGGGTGCCGCGTGGGCTTACAAGATGGACGCAAAATGAGATAGTCGATCCATACATTACATCTCTTACTAAAAACTTCAAAAGACAAATCACCTTGGGTGTGAGTCTACACTATTGTCTCGGAGCTTCAAAAGAGTATGTGCGAGATCTATGAGAATATGTACTTGCGCTCCAAATGTCACAAACAAGAATGCGTCAGATCAGTAAAAAGTTGGCGGAGGAAAATTTTATCTCCTCACCGCATTGCCTTGGCTTGAGGAACCTGTTGCAACGAGGGTCAGTACTTTAAAAAGTACCGATGAGGGTAAGATAACCCAACACACAAAATCGATACAGTATTCGTGTGAACATGCACCATTATTATTATGTGATCTTTCTATCTTGCCTTAGTTCAATTTTACAAACATGCGATTGAATGAAATGATATAACAAAAATGTGCCACCATTCGATGACTTTTACCTGCGTCGTCTGAACCATATGTACACAACTTACCATGACCTTCCCTGTCACGAAGACATAGTTAGTTTGCACAGTTTAAATATACAAACATAGGGTAACTAGAACTACGAGCCATTGTGGACGATAGTCGGGACGGGCGACCATCCTTGCACCGCAGGTAGCGAGCCCGCTACAAGTTCTCGTCTCGCCCGTGATGATATCTGCTAGCACGACTATACGAGTTCCGCCTAGGTCGAATCGGACCCGGGTCCCGGCGGCCGTTTGCAGAAACCATACCAAAATCCTTGTGCACAAGTTATCCACAGGCTTACGACGTCTCGACAATAAGTTATCATTTAAAGCATTTCAAGACAATCAGGATGAACATAAATACTTTATCACAGTGTAATAGCATAGTCTAAATATTCAAGTGATCGCATAATAAGGTATATTCTATTCGTTTGCACAGTTATAAATGAATAAGTTCTAGCTACAACTGAACATAAAATAGATACATGCATAGCAGACAAGCACGCAACAATATGATCGTATAGTGATTTTGTGTGACAAGTATTAAGTGTTCCAAGTTTACTTCTTATTATCTTGACTCAGTTATTATTATTATGGTATGGTTGATCGAAATACGCAAACGAGTCAGATTATTGAGAGTGAAGACTTGGAAGAAAGAGCCAGGTAATCGAAAGTAAGGCCAGTCATAATTTGGTGAATCGGGGAAGAGAAAGGGAAGATCTTTAGGACTCCGCTCGCGCGTCGCCTGTACGATCACATGCATGCTTCAACAGATGATCAATATCTCCTTGCCTCGGTCTCCTAGAATTTGATACGAAATGAGAAGTTCAAAGAACGAAGACAACAAAATCCATCGAACCCGTTCAAGAAATTGCAAGTCACAAAATAAACGAGAAAGCAACCAAGCGGTATCGAAAATGAGCAAAAAAAACAGCACAATGGAAAGGCCTTCCACGACTCTGCCGCCGAGTCCTTCCTTGAGGCACGATCCGCTGAATGTGGGACTTAATTTCAAAGAAACCAATCCATAATGAGAAAAGGATCTTGATTCAATCTGTTCTGATCGAATGATACCAAGTATTTCTTAGCCGCGCTTCCTGAAAAGGGGAAACGGGGCACTACAGAAAGCGTCGGCCCCCGGGGCCCCAAAAGGGGAATTCCAGAATGTCTGTCGACGTTCGGATAAGGGAATACTTCCCAAACCTCTAAAGGAAAGGCTCGACGAAGGGAGGGCAGGCATGCAATCATCCTTGTGTTTTTAACGAAGCTTGAAAAATTCCTTGACTTGAGACAACATCGTCTTATCGTCTTCAAATCACATCTTCCAGACCTTTTCAGTCACATGGATCTTGTTGCGATTCTCATCCGCCTTGTAATATTTTTTTAGTGACTCCCATACGACCTTTGTATGGTCCATCTTGATGTATGACTCCGCCAGAGTATCTTCCATGGAGTTCAGAATCAGCAACTTCCAGAGGTTGTTATCTCTCCTCCACTTGTTGTAGTGCCCCACTCATAGTGGTTCACTATATAAGACTTGTGGCTCAATTGACTCAGTCGGAATTGAGTATAAGAAAACTTTACGACAGAATTGATCACGGACAATGCAATGAACATTTTCAATTGATGGATCAGCTTCTGTTGGAATGAGTCCAATATTTTTTGTTGGATTTTTGGTTGGCTTTCTTGGATTTTTGCTGCTTGGTTTTAGTGAATGTGTTTTCATGATTGGTTTTCGATGATTGATTGTTTAGCCCATTTTTATCGATTGCATGCATTCATTCTAGAGAACTATGAGAGAAAGGAAGAGTGTAGTCTAACCAAATATTGGTGCCAATGCAGATAGACGCGTGACCAGAGCCTGAGCGACCAAGCATCCTTTTCTCTCGATATTCTCTATTTGGTGAGAGATTTTGCCCCTTTCCTCTATTCCTTCATGCCAATAATCAATAAGTTCTCTTGTAATCTTGCTAAATCCAATAATCGATAAAGCCACTAATGCCACAAGTTTAATACCACTGATACATCTTATGCAACGCAAGTAGAGAACACTATTTCATTATCATTGTATGTTATGCTGTAAACAATCAATAAAGATAGGGATGTATGGATTGTTCGGGTCCCCATAAAGAAAAGAAGGAAAAGAAAGAAAGAAGGTATGGACTGTATAAGTCCCTAAGCGAGAAAAGTATGGACTAAGGAGTCCCCATCGAGAATAATATTGGTTGTGAATGTTTTATTACTTTACCATGTAATGTGTTTATAACTTAGTCATTTATGCATTTGCATGGTCATTGACAACTTGTCCACTAACTAGTAAGTTTCCTTAATCTGGAACCAAGGCACCGGGGACTACTTCATCCTAGGGGGGAACATTGGGACGTGCTTATAGGCACAAGGTATTATGCGATTCTCAGAAGAGGCTAGCTACCTTCCTGAAGAGTTGTACTGCGTACCGTGGTAAAAGTCCTATATGGTGAAACAACACCAATGACCTTATGAGAGTTGCATGCTAATGATGTCTTATGCAGGGGCGGTAAGAACAATAATATCATCCATACAGGAATGGCCATTGACCGGGGTAAGATTATATATGCTACAAAGATTATATGTTTCACTGCTTAAACTGTTGCCTATTGAAATGTTGTCTATTAGATTGTTGCCTATAAGCTGATGCTTATAAACTGTTGCATATTGAAATGTTGTCTATTATATTGTTGCCTATAAACTGATGCTTATAAACTGTTGCCTATTAAACTGCTGCTTCAATTCAGAAGTGTTGGTTTATGTGAGCGGACCAGTTCCACTCACTAGTACAAGTTAAGTACTAACCCACGTCTCTGTGGGCAACCAGGTGACCAGGATACCGTGGGCATTCAAGGGAGATAAAACTTTCGTGGAGTCTTTTCAAGCTTCTTCCTATTTCAAAGTATTCAAAGATTTTTAGTTGCTACTTTCAAGTTCCCAAGAATGTAATAAAGGGGCATAATGTATAGGATAAGAACATTATTTCATGTCAGCCTATCAGTCTTTTCTTTTATGCAAAAGCTATATAAGTCGTTCAAGCATTTCAATTTTAGTACTGAGAAAGTTGTACTCTGTTGCAATGAATCAATAAAAGAATTATTTTTTTACTATACAAATATGTATTTTATAATCTGTTGCTGTGTTGTGGAACTGTTTCCAAAAGATTTTGACACATGTGCATGTTCTTGCCTTGTACAAGTACAACTCCAGACTTGTACGACATCACGTCCAGCGAGAACGAACGGTTCTACGGAACCAGGATGTGACACTTGTTTCGTGCAGCAGTTGCATTAGCAATTGTAGCATGATCACCTTCCGGAACAACATGCTCAGGATCTGTTAACACATAGTTCACGTTTACGAGTTGAAGATTAAGACTGGCATTGCTCTTCCAGAAGTTGTAATACTCCCCGTCAAACTTCTCAAGTTTGTTAAAACTTGTGTCGAGAAGGTTTGCATGGTTGTTCTCCATCTTACTCGTATCTTGATTTGAGATTGTTAGTCCCGAGTCTTAATCAAAAGATATATATATATATATATATATATATATATATATATATATATATATATAACTTACAAAAGATTATAATAATCAGAAGACAAACTCCGTTCTTCCTTGCAAACGCAGTTGCACTTGAGATAGAACAAGTTATAACGAGAGAAGAGGAAAGAGATGGATCTATGCTTGCTGGGTGATGAAGATCACCGTTGCTCAAAGCAAGATTCGCTCCACACGATCTGCTCCCAGGAACCAGCAAGTTCTCGAAGAACTTCTGTAACGCTCGTGTCACCTCCTTTCTGACTTGCACGAACTCTTCTGGACTCCAATGGCGGCAGTAGCAGAACCTCTCTTCGTCTCTCAATTTCGAAGTAAGTTCTCAAATGAGCTACGAAGAGAGTATTTATAGAGGAGGACGAAAACCCAAATCATAATCCTGGCCGCCAACTGATTACAAAAAGATAGGAATGCAATAAATTCAAATCCTACAAAAAACGGATCTGAAATAACAACCCAATCTTTCCATAACAGTTGCGCCAACAAAGCGCCACTTTGCACCCTTGAGCCCGAGTCTGATTCACTCTTAAAGAAATTTTTCCAAGAGAATGACAAAAAGCATAAATGCTTTCTTTGAGGAGTTAATCATTTTTTCTCCTAAGAAAATACCCCCACATGTGCCCCACCACATCCCATGTGCACACCCCAACACAAGCAAAGTATTATATTGAGATACCCACTTGGTGGTATAGCAAATGTTGGATTATTATTTTAGTCCAAAGGCAAAAACACCAACAGTGTGCAGTAGCCTAATCGCTGCGATGGTGTTGACATATTTCTCCATTCAAAACTGAAGAGACTTCGTCGACCACCACTGTGTAACGTACAATTGACATTGCATCTAAGGTTATCTTTAATGGGTTTCTAAAATTGAGTTTCTATCTTATCCGGCATTGTACTATAAGAAAATTTCTATCATAGCTGGTAGAGTTCCTACATAAAAATTGTATATAAAATATATTTTTCAATAATTCTCAATTTCTATCATTCATGTTAGAGAAAAAAATGGTCAATTTAATAATTTAGCCTACAAGTAGGGTCTAATATTAATTTTTATAGGAGCTTAATTTGTTATGAGAGTTTCTACATATAGACACCCTCATAAAAAAATTCCATCATATATCAACGCTACTTAGGATGAAAGTTGAAATAGAAACACTTACGAGAGAAGTATTTTTTTTTCCCTAAAAATATACCGGATAGAAACTCCCATTAAGAACATCAATAGTAGTTGGGACACTCCAATGCAATTTGGGGACCAAATTAAAAAAAGAAGAAGAAGAAGGTAAATGTAGAATGGGTTGGATTTGTATGAGAATAGTAGAAAAATGATAAAGTGAACTTCGGTCTCAAAGATTGTGTGGTTAAAAATTGATGTTGGAAAATAATAATATAAGATCTAGAATGTAGAAAGTTGGAGTTCAAATTGGAACTTACTATTCTACAAAATAAGTTCCTACACTCTAGAATCTAAAAATTTGGAGGCACAATCCTTAGCAATTATGGGTGGGATGAGACCGAAAAATGAGACCGAAAACCTAAAAGTTAAAACTAGAAATGAGACTTACTATTTTATAAAATGAGCTTCTACATTTTGAATATAGAATGTGGGATGAACTCTTAAGATGGCCTAAGGTTTTTGATAACCTGGAGTTATCACACAGTTGATCGAGTGACATGACATCAAGGAAGGAAGGAAGGAAGAACAATCTTAAACTCGATCGACCCCATTTCCTTAGTCAGTGTCGCCCGAGTCGCTCGCTTTAATTTGTAGGCTAGCTAAGCAAGGAGCCAGCAAACTCCATTACTTTTTCGACTGGATGGATCATCCATTTTTCTGTTGTTGCTTGCTTAACTAATGGTATGTGAGTTTCCATGTCAGATCTCGATCATAATCTAAGCCTCTCAAATTTTATATGGCTCGGAAGGCTGAACAATTTCTTTACCAACTCACTACTACAATCTGTACCTAAAAAAATTTACCAAATAAAATTTTTTTAAACGAAAAAGCTATATTTTTTGTCACTGAATATTTACAAAACTTAAATTTTAGTCATTTCCTATATTGAGTGATTAATAATTGTCATAAACCTATCCAGATTAATAATTGTTAGTACGTTTAGCAAAGTTTGCATCTTGTTGTTGGAAATGAATGGAAAGCCTAAGTCGAATAAAAAAAATCAAGTTTGACACATGGCCAAGAGGCACTGTTACTAGGGTCCGTTTGATTCACTGTAATATAATTATAATCATAATAAAATTGAATAAATTTTTTTTATTTAATTCTATTATGATTATAATTATATTGTAGTGAACACAACGGATCCTAAGTGAACAATTGTTGAGTAAAGAGTAAAAGAATTTTTTTCCTTTTTAAAATTTGGGTAAATTTTACGTCAATAGCAAACTAGTAATGTAACTGAGAAAATTATTAAATCTAGGACACCCGGTCCTCGCTAAGTCCGGCCCCACCCGGCCTGGACCCGGAGCCACTGTTTTAAAAGCCGGACTGAAGGCCCAATGTTTAAAAAAAAACAGACCGAAGATCAGGATACTTGGTTTGAACCAATTATTTAGATTTAAAATTTTATATTAAATATATTACATAGTATAAAACTCCAAATATAATATTTAGATGTTATGCATGTTTCTTAGACAACTGTGGAAAGAGCTATCTTCCTTTCACATGTAGGAAGTATGGGCAATCTCCCTAATCCAATTTTTCGTATTTTCTTTTTAAATGAAAGTTTCGTGTATGTGTGTGTGTATATATATATATATATATATATATATTCAAAAGCAAATATATTAGTTTTGATTGTATATAAAGTCCAAAATAAAAATAAAAACTCAGAATCAAATTGGTCCAAATTCAACTGGATCAAACGGTTCGGTGGTTGGTGGTCAGTGGCCGGATTGGTCGGATCAACTGAATTCAAAAAATAAAATAGTAAATCGATATTCAACCAATCAAAAAATAATATTGCTTTACGGGTTCACCAGTTCATCCGATTTGTTCGGTTTTTAAAACACTGTCTAAAAAAATTCAAAAACTTTTATGAAAATAATGTCAGAAACCTACCCGGATTAATAATTGCTAGTTCGCTTAGCAAAGTTTGTATCTTGTTGGAAATGAGTAGAAAGTCTAGTATAATAAAAAAAAAGGTTATTTTTAAAGGCATATCAAAAGTTGGTCCAAAATAAAAATAAAAACTCAGAATCAAATTGGTTCAAAATTCAACTGGATCAAACGGTTCGGTGGTCGATGGTCAGTCGTCGGATTTGTCGGATCAACTGAATTAGAAAAATAGTAAATTGATATTCAACCAATCAAAAAAATAATATTGCTTCACGGGTTGACCAGTTCACCCGGTTGGTTCGGTTTTTAAAACATACTATGGACTTTACTATGGACTGCCCACATCCCTCTCTCTTCCACCCAAAACCCTAACCTAATCTGACCGCACCGCCCCCCCCCCCAGCAGCAGTTCTCCTCCCCCCGCGTACGACACCCACACCTCCTTCACCGTCGTCGTCTCCTCCTCCCCCAACATACTCGTTGATCCCGTTGTCGCGCTATCTAGTCGAAGGTGGCTCCAACCTTATGTGTGGCGTGCTCCAGCCCGCGCTGTTGACTCTCTCGTTCCGCTTGAGCTAGTGGTTTCGCAGCGGTGCCGACAGTGTTGGGACGCGTTCAGAGGAAGGGTCGAAACGCTGATCGACGTGGGCAAGGGCAGCAGGATTCGTCGCGAGGGCGCTCGCGGCCGCGTTCCCACATTTGAGGTCCACCTTCCTCGACCTTCCCAGGTCGTTACGAACATTAGCTTTCTCATCGTCGTCGAGGACTGTCAAAAAATTTTGACTGTCCTATTTTGGATAAGAACTGTCAAACAATTTGACAATTCTTTCTATTGGAAGGATTTTACATTGCTAAAAAAATTTGGGTAGTCATGAGTAAAAAAATTCGATGGCAAATTTATTTTTAAAAACAAAAAAATTATAACTGTCCTGAACAATTTTTGATATGCCATTAGAATTAATCTTAAAAAAAAGAGAGGCCAAGTTTGACAAATGGCTAAGAGGCACTGGAACTAGTGTGGTCACCACTTGTTGAGTCAAGAGTGAAAGATTTGTTATTTTTCTGGTTATTAAAATTGGGTAAATTTTACGTCAATAGCAAACTAGCAATGTAACTGATGGGAAAATTTTAAATCCGGGACACCCGGCCCACGCTAAGTCCGGCTCCATCCGGCCTAACCCGGAGCACACAAATTCTTAGTGGAGAAAGCCTCCAACGCAGGAACGGGTGCTCCACCGCTCAAGGTGTTGATTGACCGGGCCGGGCCGGGTCCGGAGTTGACCGATTTTGACTGGGTCTACGTCCGTTCGGACTTAGTTTGGAATAAGAGACGGATCAGGAGGTTTGGAAGACCAAATCCAGTCCAATCCGAATGCGGATTGGAGGTGGGTCGGACTTTACTGGACTGAGTCCGGACCGGATCCGGGATGGCCCAATTTTTTAAAACTAAACTAAATGCTTTGTTGAGCACAAAAAAAAATCTAAAAAACAATTCCAAAGCCTTTAGGATGGGAATTGAAAAAATGGACTTTAAAAAACATGGAGTACAATATAAAAAAAAAAATTATGCCAACATTTTAATAATTTTTTAATATATATTATTCTTGTTACATAAGTCATACAATTTATGTTTGAGTTTCTGCTTTTAATCTCTCTTCAATTTTTTTTGTAATACTTCAAAGAAAGTTTGAATAGAGGTTTAAAGTAGAAATTCAAACATAAGTCACATTAAAAAATATACAACTTATGTTTAAGTTTTTATTTTTCTGTCTCTTTTCAAGCTTTCTTTGTAATACTACAAAGGAATCTTGTAAAGAGATTGAAAACAAAAACACAAACATAAGTTGCATAATTTAAATATACATATCTAACAATAATAATACATATGAAAAATGAAACATTTTTCCAAGAAGATACAATACACTAGATACACTCCTGTTTAGATGTCTACGTAGATTTTCTGTGATTTTCTGTGCTACGGTTATGTTTCCATTGAAGTCGTTTTTTACAATGCAAGCATTCAACAAGTACTCAATGTGGGATTCTTTTTTCCATATTATGCTCATTGTAAACCCCGCTAAAGGGCTACCAAAATTCTGATTTTCTTTCGAGTTAAGGCCCTTATATCCCATGAAACATTGCGGTGCAGGTTGAGGTTGCTGATCTTACGGTTGCTGTGGTGGTTGATCATTTTATATACAACAAGTAGCCTCTTTATCGAATATCACAAGATTGCTTGTAAGTACTGTAAGAGAGGGAAGAAAAATTGTCGTGATAAATTTGGAAGAATTATGTTCTATTTATAGATTTTTTTTGGTGCCAAATTATTCCCAATACCTTTAAAATATAGTTGTTATAAGGGTATATTGACCATTTTCAGCAAAATAACCAAAATACCCTTAAAAATGGTTATAAACTATTAAAATATTGGAGATATTACCAAAATACCCTCTCTTAGACTAATATGGTTGTTATATGAGATAATTTACTAAAATACCCCTCTAACGTTATAAATAACTTTTATATTATATTATATATATATATATATATATATATATATATATATATATATATATATATATATATATATATATGATGGAGCCCGCTGGGGGATGAGTGTCACGTCCCGCTCCTAAGATATTAAAAAATATAGGGACGGACTAGACCAGCTATTATGTACGAAGTATGAAAATGTCGTACGACGATCACGTCTGTCTAGAAGACAAGTATGAGGACTCTAGCAGGCAATGGCGTCAGTTCTAAGGACGACAATTCTTGATATCTTAATCCAGCGACAATAAGTAACTAACAAAAGTATATCATACATGAAAGTAAAGAGGTGTCCCAAGATACCGAACCATATATGATCATGAATTTAGTGAATACATAATGTTGCACTAGCAAAGTACAAATATACATGATCACTACACCAGTCATGATATAATATACACATCATGTTGACCGAAGTCATAGAGAGAGTCTTGAAATAAAAGGACTAACACGGGTCCTAACTAAACACTACCAAAATAAAATAAACAACGAGTGATATAGTAAGAAACCCATTCCGTGTCGGGACAGCTAATCTACGGGGGCATGTCATCTATCAAAAGGTGAGAAAGATCCTCCGGCTCCAATGGTTTATCTGGTCAAATAAAACCAATGGGTCAAAACCCAAAATAACAATTATCACAAAGGAGGCTAGAGATGAATGACAAAAAAAAAAAAAAAAAATCAACAACACAATGACAATAATAAAATAGATGTGGATCGAGACTCGTACGGACCAATGCACAAATCTTGGGAATAAGGAAGACTGAAATAAAAGTTGAACATAATAACTATAAAACAGGATAAGCCGATGAACGACAAAGAAACTTAGGAATCACTCGAAAATTGGAGTCACAATTGATAAATCAAATAACGACCGGAATTACGATTTTTTTCCGAACAAAACTTAGGCTCTGAACACTCACCGACACATATGACAATGATACAAACATATAGGGTAAAGCACAACCAAAATTACATGGCCAATTAAGCATTCCCTACGGCTTCATAAAAGTTTACTAAGTAGGGTGATCACAAGACTTATTTACTAAATACAGGTTTGAAGAACTTTGTTACCACTTGCACTGCATATATCCGGATAGCCAAAGGTACACTTGTCTATTACATTTATAGAGCACAACACAAAACACATAATGAGGGAGCTGCTTCCCGCCCGAAAGAACCGCTCACTCGCAACTCAACATAAGGCATATAATAAGAAAAATGAATCTCAACCAATGTTTTAAAATTTGGACCGAAG